>JALMQS010000058.1:7151116-7538479 GCA_024734495.1 Forficula auricularia
CAGTTACTGCATAAGCGGCACCCAGAGACCCTCGGAAGCTCCCAGCACATTCACCCCGTAAAATGTTCTAAAAAAGCTCATTTATGCAAACCCGGGCCAAAAAATAGCAGCGGGTCTCTGAACTGATCAATTTAAAGGATCACCCTACTCACCGCCCCCCCCCCCCCATTGCTCTAGGTGAGAATTTATTCAATCTTCTCTTTTTAATTTTTAACTTCTCGCAAAACTGAATAGTATTTAGAACGGACTTTCATTATAACTACACGCTATTCTGATTTAATTAAAGTTTTATTTATTTATTTTTTAATAACGGTGTAATCAAAAAGTAATGACCATTTAATTTTTTAGAAGAGTTTAATATTTGATATTAATTAACTCTACACTTTATGTGCTCATCTTGAAGGTAATTATTAAATATGACTTGTTTGGATACGGTTGAAAAACTCTTCAAAAAATCTGCTAATCTAAAATATGAACAATTTACTATTTATTTCTATATATCTATTTTTTTTCTTTACCATTCGAAGTATGGGAAATATTGTAATTTAAATTTAAGTATCAAGGTGCACATCAGTTCCATATCTTCTTGTCTTGAATCTTGAATATAACTCGCATCAAATATAAAAGGATATCCAAACATTCTCTTGCAACCCTTGATACAATTTAGAACAGTAATGAAGTTAATAATAATAAATTCTGCTATCAAGGTAGCTCACTTGATTTCTAAGCCCATTGTAAAACTATCTACGTACTTTTTAAATGCATATACATAATCCAATGGAATTTGTTTTTTCGCGGTTAAGTCAATAGTCTCCTTTTTGTGCAAAAGACAATACAAACACTCAGTCAAATCGAATATAATATTCCTGATAATTTTTATTTCAGACAATTCTAGCTTAAGAGCTGTGACATCTTCATGCGACTTTATTATGAAAAATAAAGTCAAAATTGACTCTTGTATCATAAAAGAAATAGAAAATATTCATTACTTGGGCTGATGTCGAAGTTATTTGAAGTATTAAAGGATTTAAGACCTAATTAAGAATTGGGGAAGATCGAAGTACTATATAAAGAGGGTTCAAATTTTGAATCACAGTTACATAGTTACACTAATTGGCGAATATGTTTGTTCGATTTATTTCTAAATTAACCGTGAATGGGGTATCAAATGCTTGAAATTTGAGTTTTGCTTAAATTATTTACGAAGATTTCGAAAAATTATACCAAGAAGATGCTACTCCTATAGAACAGAATTGATCGTGAAAGGAAAAAGAAGGAAGAATGAAATTTTAGGAATTGGATCTAACTCAAAAGGTTTCTTCTGTTGGGGTAGGAGCCTCTTAGTCGCAAATATAATAAAGAAGCCTTTATAATGATAACTTTGGAATTTTGCATATATCTTTTAAAGAAGTCAAAAATGTTTATAAATTATTTTTGAAATGTAATATGACCTTTTAATATGTGAATACCTCATCTGTTTTATAGAAGAAACAAACATGTTTTGAAGCGAATTATTTATTTGGCAAATGAAACCGAAGCATTTTTGGGATTAAATTATCACTAGTGGTAACAAATGGATTATATTTTTAATCAGGTATGCGAAATAACTTGTAGAAAATCGCATGAAGCTGGGCAGAACTTGGTTGGCATCATCAAATGGTCTGGTGTCGATCTAGATGAACTATAGGCTGGTCAAACAAGTGATTCACTCAGCCAGTCAACAATTTAAAGGTTTAAAAACTGGTGAAATGCGCCCGTATTCGTTCAGTCGAAAGGGAACTTTTCTATCCCAATAATGTTAGAACTTCATCCAGTCATTATGAAAATTGAACAATTTAAACTCGAAATTCTTTCTTACTCACCATAATATCCAAATTTTCAATTTGTTTTGATATTGATTGCACTTTAGTTTAACTTGAAAAAATCAATTTTAATGAGCCTGTTAAAAGTCCTTAGCTGAGGTTTTCAACTTTAAAAACACTCCCATTTTACAATCTTAAATTTTACATGCTAAATTGAACACTACCCGAAACACATACTAGAGAATAAGATTACTTTCTAGATTTAATAAAGAATTAAAAACATAGTTTTGATTAGCTTGTATTCAGAAAAGAGGTCACAATATTTGCACTTGCCCAATTCAGAAACCGAATTTCTTAGATTAAATTAAATTAAATTTTCATAGACGTTTTATTTTTTATTTTTTTTACGCGACGTTTTATCCAAACTTATTGAGTGTAAAAGAATTGGCATGATGTCATACCATATCTTCCAATGATAATAACCTTCCCAGAGAGCACACTCGCTCTAGAAGTTGTCTTATTCAACTCCTTTCTCGTCTTGGGAACTTATTATCTTGCCTCTCGCTTCTGAAGATATCTTTTAGAGATATTGCTGTGATGTATTTAATATTTTTCTACAAGATATCTTAATTACGCCTCTTTAACATCATGCAAAAATTAATATTTTACATTTAATTTTTAATATATTTATCTCATATGTGGTTATCATCATCAATTTTTGATCCACCTAAACTGGACCGATATAAATGCATCTAGAAGATGAATAATAGACTAACCTTCAAGACTCTTTTGAGATCTTCTAAACCACTAGCAGGATGAGAAAGATATTTTTTAAGTTATCTAGAAGCTATCTTGGTGTTACTTCTGATGATGATGACTCCAGTTAACAATTTTCTCGGAAGAGTCAACAACTAACAGAATTTCGCCCTGGGATACGTTTCGGGAAAATTTAACAAGCTGATACTTTTACTTACCTTCAGTTCAAGTCATTCAAGAAGTTTTTATTTACAATTTCCAAGGGATCGGTTTGCTTATGATCTAGTTTGATTTTTGGGTCTATGGTTACAATGGTCGTTGACATAATGATCTAAAGAGGAGATCCAGCAAAACCCAGTTTTAAGTCTTATCATTCAAATATAACTACTAAAATGAAATGTAAGAACATCACAAGTTAAAATTTATCTCAAGCAAAATATTTTTTATTGAACAATTTTAAAACTTCAAATGCAATCATATATTATAATTCCATGGATTATTACTCCCAAACTTAGATCTCTGTCCAAGATAGTTTTGATTGTTGTTATCTCTATTCATATAGAGATAAAATTGAACCATATTTTATTTTGGTATTTCCATTTTTATTAAATCATTTTTATAATTTTAGTCGACCTCATATTATTCTCCACGTGGAATATCACCCGTTAGTTCCAGTAGCTAAGCAAGAGTTCCAAACTTAGATCAGCTCTCTTTCCAATACTCTTGTGATTGTTGTATTTTAGTTCTCTATTCGCATAGAGATAAAATTGAACCCTATTTTATTTTGGTATTTTCACTTTCATTAAATCTTTTTTTACCTCATACTATCCTATAATTGGAAAATCACCCATTTATTCCAGTAGTTAAGTAACATACTCTTTCTTACATATCTGAACCTGTTGATTTTTATTTATTTTCAATTTTATTCAGAGTGAAATGATTGATTACCAATTTCATCATTCTTGAATTTATAATTATACTTTTATATATGGATTATTTTCCTTATAAGCTGATATGTATATGGAATGTAGATTTCGATGGAAAACTGAAATAATCCATTTACATAAATCAAAAATGAAAGTAGTGTATAGGAAAATCTTCTCCAGCATCTGTCCTTTGTTGTCCCATTTCTTATCTTTGACGAGCAGTATATTAAAAGACTGATCTATTTTATTATTTGCTTTATGCGCATTCCTACTTTTCAAGTACAGTCGACCAGGTGACCCCCTATTTGATTTTCTGGAGAATCGCCCAAAGTAGGGGCCAGGGGTAGGGAGAGTCTTGGCGCCAACCTGCATCCATCTGCCTGCATTTTCTTCCAATTCCTGATTGCATTTTTTCAACAATATATGAGTGAAGTCGAACATATTTTTTAACTGCCGAAAACATAAAATACCCTGTTAAGATACTCTATTAATCTTTCACGATTACCTTCTGATCTGATTCAATGAAATGAGAGAGAGAGATTTTCACTAGATTTATTATATTCATGGTGTTGGTTTTGATTATTGCCAAAGCAAATATTGTTTTATTTTTATAAATTAGAGATTCCAATTGGAATGTATTTAATCTACAATCCTAAGCAACAATCTTAAAATGGCGTTTATCCATTTCCAAACCATCTCTTTTTTTTACATTCTATTTAACTTGACTCCATTGTCTATCTGTCTGGGTAGAATCTTGTAAATGAATTTTGACTCACTTCTACTTAACCGATTTACTAGAAATATCGTACACCTCAATATTTGCGATGACGATACTATATTTAATCTAAGAATTGAGAATAATATAATTTAAACTTTATAAAATATAATGTAAACATTAACAAGAAATCTTACAGTAACAAGATAGTTATTAGTTAAAGTGTATTTTTTATTTGTAATTAATTTCTTTGATATTCCCATCCAAATGCGAAAATTCTCAAATCGTATAAAATAAAAATATTTCAAAAAAAAAGATACCCGAAAAATGTCCATACCTATATACCTGAAAAAAAGCATGGGCAATTTTAATTTAAAATAATCACCTGCAGTTGATTAACTTCTTGTCTAGCCGTCTGTTTAAAAATCCTTATGGATGTTATTTTTTATTTTTATTTATATGACCTAAAAACAAAAAATAAAAAATAAAATGGTAATAGGAAGTTTGCAAAGAGCAAGCCAAGTGCTGTAGAATCAAGCCCTCCAGCTGGATTTGACCTGTTCTCTAGGGGCCCATTATATGTTACGTTTATCCAACAAGGTTTGTTTATATCCATCTGTCAAGAGCAAAACAGAAAAAAGAAAAAAGCAAAACACATGCTTCACTTTCTCCCCTTTTCTCTTTCTCTTATCTATTATACTTAGATTATTGCCCTCTACACCCAAATAGTTCAATGATTTTTTCACTCTTTCTCTTTCAAAAACACAAAATTTAATTTATTTCATCTTGCTGCAAAAAGTAATCTAATGATTATTTTGCTTTAAATTATTTATAACTCGTAATTGCCCATATATTGTTTGGGAGAAGTGATCAAGTCTATTCGTAACGATTTAACTGGGGCAAAGTACCAAGGTTTTCGCTTTCCCAATGTCAAGTATGATAAAGTTGACTCTTCAGAAATGCATTATAAAGCGGCCCCTACACGATCATTCCAACTGACAGTCAGATTGAAGTTTTTTTTTGCTAATTCTACAGTGACAAACCGCGAAGACTTATGAAAAGAATGACGGTACCATTACACGCGTCATTCAGACTGTCAATCTCCCCTCCTTTTTACATGATTGAAGCTCTGATTTCTGTATTTCTGGAAATCCGTCAATCTCGTTCATCAATCCATCAGTCCTACCTCTACACGCTCATTCGGAATGTCAATCCTAGACAAGACTGACAGTCAGAATGATCGTGTAGGGGGCCGCTTAAGAGTTAAGCGGACTTAAGATATTATAAAAGTATACTTAAAAAATTAATATTGCTGATAATAGCAGAATTTGAGTTTATAAGTCACTGAGAGTATTCTCTTCTTTTTCTGAGGTGTTAGAGATAAATTATATCTATATATTTACATGCCCGAAGAGCTCTCATTGCTTTAGGAATCAAATCTATGTGCCAAATAGTCAACGCCTAAATAACTTTTTGGCACTTAAATTTGATTTCTAAGGAGGTGATGACAGCTTTTCTGATATGTAGGCAAAATTAATTTAATTAATTAATAATAAGTCAGTAATTAATAAAGTCTAATTCGTCACAAATAAGTTATTTTGGTTTGTCAAATTTTCCAGCAGAAAAATAGTTTTTATTTAAGCTATTAAATGTTAATAATAAACTTACTTTTTTCTAAAGATTAATATATTAATATCTTAGTATGGCTTATGTTTATTAAATACAAGGGAAGGTAAGAGACAGCAGTAAACATTTTCATAGGGAAAGTACCTACGATATGAAAATTCTCTTCATAATAATAGCAAATGACGAGGCTTGGCATGAGAAGTGTTAGGTGTATAATGTATATGTTGCTTAAAGAGAATTTATCGGAAAGTGTAGGAATTTTTTTTAAATAATATTTGAAATGACTAACCAAATTCTATTAAAATTTCTACAAATTTTATTAAAAGAAGAAGGAAGGACATGATAATGAAATACTTAAAAAACAAGGCTGAGTTTTTAATTATCGTTGTAAATTATGAACGAAAGAATTTTCTTTTAGGTTTTTAGTGGATGATTTAATAATTTCCATCATCCTTTTAAAAAAATTGGAAGTATTAAATTGTAAACATATTTCCTCAGTGTGAATCGAATGAGAGTTAAATTTAGGAATCAAAGAAGACCTAACGATTTTTTTTTAACATTTCATTTCACAGTTTCATGAGTTAATGTGTGTGTATACGTATGAGTGCGTGTTTTTTACCATTGCGGAAGATACTCGATTTAGTTTAATTTGACGTTATCTTCCATATATTTTTTTTTAAATCCCGGTTTTTAATTAATCCGACGCTTAAACCCAAAACCTTCTGAATTCAATTCGAGGTCTTTTATAATTTCGTCATTTATTCATACTTCTATTTAAAAAGAGCTTAGAAAAATGATGAGAGAATGAATGACATAAATTCAAATTCATTTTTTCATAAATCATTCTCTAAATCTATTTGTTGTTGCTTCGTTTAAGGGTTAATATGTAATACATTTTCGAAGGGCTCATTATTTATTTTACCTAAAACGAGACATCACGGAGAGCTTAAAAAAATCGATCCGATTAGTTCGAGAAGAGTTATTTATATGTCTCTCCTCCGACTATGCTCGTTTCAGAAGTGAAACATTTGTCATGTGGTCAATTAATGGGTAGATAAATTAACCGAATGAAGCTTACGGCCACTGCCCCCTTCACGATACTCACACATTTATAATTGGACATATAAATCAAATCTTTCCGCTGCCATGGCTATTTGAATCGGCAATCAGCCAAAGAAAAGGAGACGCATAATTGGGAAAAATTATCCACTGTCGATAATAATGATGCCGAGAATCAGCGTCTTCATTTTTGTATCATTTGAAAAAAAAAAATAGTTTTTTTTATCATCATCTTCATCATGTATCTACTACAAACTTTTCACTATCCTACCGGAAAAAAGTCGATCTAACACATATGTCAATTCATTTATCCCTGATATCTAGTACTGGAATCCCTTTCTGTCTTCAGGCTTTCGGAGTTCTTCAATCTTTAACTGTTCATAATCCAATTCCATAAGCATCTTTCCAATTCAAACACTGAATATTCTCTTTTCTAAAATACACTGCAATTAAACCTCACCTACATCTAATTCTATAAGCCAAACCAAATCTTTTTAATCTATTTATTATAGTGTAAAACTACCAGTTATCTTTAATGTCGGCTAATTCTGTGTGCAATCATCTTATATTTGATTTTATCAAGCCATCTCTGTCCAGTATTGAACATAGCTATCCCCTATTTGTGTTTTTGACTTGCCATTTCGTCTTGATAGGAAGCCACATTATAGCCGGGTATATTTACAGTCAGTTGGGTTTGAATACGGATCTCCTACTTCTGAAGAAGGAACGCTATTTTGTCGGCTATCCTGAGCTAGTCGCTCTTCAGTTAAATCTTAAAATGACTGCGATGTAATAGCTATTTTGACTACAAGTATAATCTCATTTTCAGCCGAGCTTAACTAGAGGTAGACATAGGTATAGAGACCCTAAAATACCCCCAATTCTCTATTATCTAGAAAAATCATGCACTCTATTTCTTTTCCTTCTCGAAAATATCTTTCAACAATTATTCATGTTTGAACATATGCCCTATGCTCTCCTACTCCCCAAAATTTTCCACAATATTCTATTTTCCATAATCATATTATTGTGAATCTCATATAATATTCAACCATCTTCGACAGTAGCAAATTTTAAAAGTCTATCTTAGTTATTGTAATAAAGCCTGCGTCTTCCTGGTTAGTCGAAAACGTGTCATTCCCTTTTTATATCCCTCGTTATTTCCAATTTAATTTCTTCTCTTAATTCCGTCGTTCATTTTAATTCCAGTTCTTTCAATTTCATTCTGAATAAATTTACACTAATTCATTCAATTCATCTTATCTTTTCACTTGTATTCGTTTATTGTATTTACTGAAAATAACGGAAAAAATAAATAAATTTTAGGTATATAAACTTCTAATTTTGTTAAGTATTTTTGCCTACTTCCTTTCCTCTTTGCAAATAGAAATACCAACATTCCCATGAAGTAGGTACATTCTATCAAATAATTGAAAGCAAAGCTCAATATCCCTAATTGAATCAGCATACATTCCCTTCCAGGCCACTTCTTTCAAGAATCTAATGTTTAATCAAATGATTGAACATTCAGTTAGCTTCTGTCTGATTTCAAGTAGGTGCCTAAAGGCAGAAGATGGACATATATTGCGAAAATAAATGATATGAAAGTTCTTAAAAGAATATTTGAGGACTGATATGAAAAAAAAATTATTCTTGATTTATGTGTAAAACTTGAGCTGTAAAATAATCTCCATCTCACGCTTTAATATCTAATGAAAAGGTGTACATAGTATATTTCCCTCATTTATTTAAATAATCCAATCAGTTTCTGAATAGTGAATAATTATAAATACAAAAATTAATAACTGTTTTGTCCACTAACGACTTTCACTTATCTCTTTATTTGAAAATAATTATTTTATTAAATTGTAGAATATATAAATGTGAAATTTAATATTATAAACAAAGGGGAGATTTCATCCAGATGATTACAAGCAACTATTATTGTATAAATGATAAAAGATCCCCAAACTTTTTAATTGTTTGAATTTGTGAATTAACCGTAAATATTATGAGGATGTATCAGGTTAAGATAACCCCTTAATTATTTTTTTTTCTAAGTTTTCAATCCTTTATTAGATCATCTTCATGGTTTCTATATATTTTATAGCTATATTATAGCCCTTAAGATAATCTAATAAAGAATTGGAAGCACGAAGATGAGTAATAAAGGGATTTTATTTCTTACTGAAAACCTGATATCCTCAACACTTTTATAATTCATACAGATTAAAACACATTTTATGTATATACTTAACATAGCAAATAATACTAGTATAGTGAATTCATGCAAATCGCCAAAGCCGCCTTTGAAACACCCCTAACCAACTAGCTCCTAAGTCAGAATTTCATTTGAAATAAAATATAGGTAGGTATACCCATCAAAGAACATAAATAATTTGATAAAGAGCATTTAACCAAAATCCTTAGAATGATTTATATATAAAATATATTGACACGTTCTGATGTGGCCAATCCACCTGAATTTACCATACACTTCTGGTTGAGTTTGATACAAGGGCCTAGATCTTCAATTTCCCCCCCCATTTTCGGCGGTTAGTTTTTATATTTTTAGTGTTCTAGGGCCCACTGATTATGTATACAAAATTTGGTTGAGTTTGCTCAAATGGCCTAGATTCTTTTTTATTGTAGACCGAAATGTCATGGTTTCGCCTAATTTTTTTTATCAAAATAGTTTCAGCCGTTTTTGAGATATTTCGAAAAAAAGAAACAAAAAAAAAACACTTTTTTCATGCACGATTACAATACTTGACCATACCCCTGTATGGTAAACTAAAAATTATCTAAACCTTAAATACCCTTGCATTAAAAATGTGATTCTGGTTGGTCAGTTTGAGTCAAAGTTTTGTTATACTCCTAGCCGACACCTACCCAGAGAGAATGAGAAAGGCTTTTTCGCAAAATTTTAGTCAAAACTCGAATTCAAATTTTTATTTAAATGATGCACTATACTTTAACTCAATGTACTTAAGTAATAGAAATGACCGCCTTAGCCACTGCTCTAAGTTAGACCAATGGTTGGCCAATTTGAGTCAAAGTTTTGTTATACTCCTAGCCGACACCTACCCAGAGAGAAAGAGAAAGGCTTTTTCGCAAAATTTTAGTCAAAACTCGAATTCAAATTTTTAATTAAATGATCCACTATACTTTAACTCAATGTACTTAAGTAATAGAAATGACCGCCTTAGCCACTGCTTATTGACTTTCATATGAGCTTTGACTCCCCTCTCTCTTTCTCTGAAATCGCATATTAAACTCAATCTAATAAAATAATAATTAATACCTACTCTTTTTTTTTTTATTTATTTATTGTCACCGGGAACAAAGCCCATTTAGACAGTACATCAGTAAAGTGTTAGTAGGGTTAGTGAGGGAGCCGAGTTTTAACCGATAGAAATTGTATATGCTACCCAGGCTCGAACCCGGGCCTCCCGCTTGAACATCGTCATTCGCATTGTTGAACAATGTCGAAGCGGAGCCAGCGCCCTAGTCAGCTCGGCCAACCCGACCCCCCAATTAATACTCTTATTTTTCAAAGTCCTTATTTAATTCAACAGGTTGAATCTTTCACCCAATTTTGAAACAACCCTTTCAGTTCAGCCCTATATTTCAATTCTAATTTAATACGTTATTTTTCATTTCCTCCTTTTTCACTTTTCTTCAATTCGATCATTAACTTGACTTTGTTAACTTATTAGCGCCTTTGTTATGAATTAATTATCTTGTATTGTTTGCAATGAATTTCTTCTTCTTCTTTTTCAAATGAATTAAGTCTTCGGTTCCTTCACCTTTTGACCCGCGTTTGGTCGTTGAGTGGGTTTCATAATCGCATAAAATATGGTCGAGAGAACCCCTTACCCCGAGTGCCCCGTGCCCATTCATCATGAGTCATCAGGAGCCGCCTCTTGGACCCGCTTCAAGAGACAGACGCCTGCACAGAGCAGATGGACTCACCTCTGCACTTATCAGCTTCATGATGGATGCACACCGTCATTTGCAATCGTGCTTCATCTCCATGAATAGGAACTTCAAGTCTACCTGTAAAATCCTTTTACACATATATTATATACCTACTCTTTTTATCCTGGATGATATTTATATTTTAAATTCGTTCCGTTTTGACTTTTAGGTCTAACATCAGATATTAAAATTTTGTTAAAGGAGAATGGTGTAGGTCAGGGGTCGGCAACCTTTTGAGACGGAAAAGCCAAAAATTACATTTTACAAAATTTCCCAGTTTTTAAAGAGCCACTAACATATTTAATTCAATATTATGGTATTTGATTAGGATTAGATATATATAAATTTGATTTTTGATTTAATACAAAGCCGCATCTTCGCATCGAAAGATCCGCATGTGACTCGCGAGCCGCACGTTGCTGACCTCTGGTGTAGGTTCTTGGTGAAACATATTAAATAAAGTAAAGAAAATCTGTCTTTCTCAGGTTAAATTTGGCTCAACTCTTCTTTAGATTCAATATATATTTGTATATATTGAAGGAGACAATAAAAAAGTGTGTCTTCTGCTGGAACTATAAAATTTATAATTCCAACAGAAGACACACTCTTTTATTGTCTCCTTCAAGAGGAATAAATTATTGAAAATTGTACTTTTAACATGGAAGTAAATGGACCGAGCTTTTAAAAGGGCTATAACTTCTAAACAAATTATACTATTTTCAACAAATTTATACAAATCAATAATTCAACTTTTATGAATCGAATGGTACATTTTTCAATAGATTTGACAGTCTAGTTAATTAGTTATTCATAAATGTAAAAAATAAAAAGCTATTTGCAGCCAACAGAATATAACAAAAGCACTAGTGTAGAATTCCAACTCTATTTCTTGAAATTGAAATTTTTTGTGTTAAATAAATGTTTTTATAATGAGAAAAAATTTATCTCAATATATTATCAAAACAAAGATTTTTATTCGAAATTAATCTCATTATTAACAACTTTTTTTATTAAAAAATTTAGTAGGCAAACGTTGATACTCTGCAGAAATACAAAAGATTTTTTCGAAGATCAACCAGATAGATAAGCTGTCCCGAACCCCCTTAAGGCGATTTTTGTGTTCTTACTTTGTTTACTTGCCTGCACATATATATCTGAGAACTGATCTACCTGTCAAATTCGGCACTTGACAAACTGTTCTTAAAAATACAATCAAAACTTTTCATAATTAGTCATATTTTTAAGATTAACTCAATTTTACTTGAATACTTCAAGGAAAAAGAGAAGGACCAGAAAACCAAAAGTTGCTACAGATGTGCCCAGACTTCCTTTTTTCAATTGAGTATATAATTTTTATTTTTTATTTCTCTATACTAAAATCTTTAGAACCTTTCTAAACACATTTAAAATATGTAAAGACAGATGAAATAGTAAAATAGCCTGTAATTTGTTTTTAACTTTCCCATTTCTTTCTCTGAACACTTCATATAAGTTCCTCAGATTATTTTGAGTTTTATTTGATCATGTTCATGACTTGAAACTAATTTTAAAGTGTTAAGTAAATTTGACTATATAGCTACTGGCTACTGCTATTTTAAAATAAATTATTTCTTGTTTTAATGTATATAAATACTTACAGTTCTTTAAAAACAATCACAAACACGTTTATTAATAGTTTAAACGTTTCAGGGCAAAGCAACTTATTCAATTCAAAAGCAACTCCATTTTAAATAAAGTAAAAAGTTTTATTGGCAAATGGAGAATTTTATTGTATCATTTTTTCTTCCGAAACGTTTGAACGATTAATAAACGTTTTGTGATGGTTTTTAAGAAATTCTCCTTTTTTTTTATTTTATTTTTTTTCAACAAATAATAAAATTATTTCTAGAATTCACAATCCCATTGACTTGCGCTGTTCATTTATTAAAAATTAAAATTAAAACTAATGTTTAAAATAAAGTAGATTAATTATATCTAATAGTTGTTCAAAATTAAACCACCCCTTCTTGTTTTCTGTACATTTGAGGATTTTGAGATGGAAATAATGGCAAACAGGTCGTAAGACAAAGTTTTATTTTTCGGATCAAAAGGCTTAATATTTGAATAGTCAACACTCATATAGCAACAATTTTAACTGATCGATGATTTAAGTTAACTTTATCTATATAATCATTTGAAAATTAGAAGTGGACACAACAAAATGCTCAATTAATTTTCTAATTTGTCATGTTATTTCGACCTGAAATAATTAAAACCTTAAATCTAGATATTGAGAGCCAAAACTGAGAGAGTTCAAAATTCTTCATTCCTACATTCACTTAACTCAAATCCAATTCCCAATATAATTCTATTTAAATAAAATTTGTCTTCAATTTATTAATCAGTTATTCATTAATACCTTTTATAACTTAAATTGAAAATTATTCTCTATTAAGACCAGTAAAGCATTTAAGATATTTCATTTCTGACCAAATATCTATTCTTAAAATATTACATCTTGTTGAAATTACTCGTACATTCGTACATTTTACCAATTGGTGATAATTAATATGACTTCTTGAGACTCGAAGCTTTATTTCCGCTTCTATTTTTACCTCATATTACATTCTTTATTCTTTCAAGAATCATTTTTAAGATACATTCGGGTTCAACTCATCTCTTGAAATTTTCCATCAACCATGACTTGAAGGCATGACTACGGTCTTTGTCACCCCTCTTGAAACATAAATGAAACCCCTTCCAATAATACTCGTATGCATTAAATTTTATATTATATTATATATCAAAAAACAACATCAACACATTTATAATAACTCGTTTATTTAAATTTTTATTTTTCGTACTTTGGCACTATCAAATTTTAAAATTAAATCACCTATAAATGAAGACATTTGTTATTTTCAATAACAATATATAATAATTTTTTAATATCTTCTGTGTAATAAAAGATCTCCAAATAGTTTTCTATTATCTATTATCTTCATTTGCGAAAATGAACGATTTTTTTAACTAAATTTTTGTACTCATGTCCATAATTACACCTATGCCTTTTTTATAAATTTAATAATTTTTTAAATTGTGGAAAAATTTTAACAAAAACCCATATCTTGAATAATTGATGGTAATGGATATGAATTTACAAAAATGAGAATGGTTATAAATAAGAAAATAGAAATAACTAATGAATGAACGAGGGAAATTAATTCGTCTTTCTCTCGAAAAAAAATCAAAAATCAATGAATGAGGAAAAATATAAATTCTTTTTTCTAAAGTATCCAAAAAAATTGCCAAGTTTCGAATAGTGTCTAATTGAAATATTTCCCAATAAAAATTAATTAAGTTACGAATTCGTATTAAACTGAAAACAAAAACATGCCTTTTCTAGTCTCAAACATACAAAACATCGAGAAATATTCCGCCTAACATTAGTAATACGCATACCACCAGTTAAGTACAACCGACTTGTTGGATTTTACTAACCCGAACAATAATAATGTGAGAAAAGATCACAAATATCTTAAATGCAGTTTGAGAGTAATATCTCCATTAGGAACACAATGACTAGATATGAGCTTGAGCATATTCGTATATAGCAGGGGTTCCCAAACTTTTCCGAGTCGCAGCGTCTCTTTTCAATTAAAGTTTTTCCATGGCTCTCTACACAAGTAAAAGTACATATAGTAACATATAGTATCAAAACAAATACCATATTTGGTATCTCTAAATACTTTTGAATTAAAATCGATAAGAATATCTTGAAAATTAATAAGTAGTTTATTTTTCTATGAAAATTAAAAATTCAGGCCACAGCAGGGGTGCCCCTTTGTATATATTTCAGATTTTTTCGAGAGTGTCAAAGTTAAATTTTTTTCGGTTTATGTATGTCTAATCCTAAGTAAGAGATAAAAATGAATAATAAATATATTTTTAACCGACTTCAAAAAAGGAGGAGGTTCTCTATTCGACTGAATTTTTTTTTTTTTTTTTGTGCCTATGTTATCTCATATCTCCGCCAATTGTGAACCGATTTTGAAAAAAAAATTGCATTGGGTTCAGCCCACCTTCCGATTGGTCCCATTTTTTTTCATAGGTATTAGACCTTTTTTATTAGGTTTTTTTAGACCTAACTTCATTGTTTATGAACCGATTTCGATGGTTCTTTTTTTATCCGATAGGGGTGTCTTAGGGATGGTGTCATATTAATTTGGTCAAGTTCTGATGATATCATCACTATTAATAACATCACTAAAAAGAGAACAATAAAAACAATTTTTAAGAAAAAAATAAAAACCGACTTCAAAAAATTAAATGCAACAAATAAAATCCACTAAAAGGTATAAAATAATTATTATCTTATTTAGTTACAACTAAACGACGAAATATTAACATGAAATTACTTTTTGAAGGTGGTGCCAAACATATACCTTTTATGAATCGCACTCGACGGATCTTACTTAGTACGTTTGGTGGGTACGCTCGCTTATAGGTATAACTATACGTTATAAGTTTGTTTGGCACCGGCTACAAAAAGTAATTTCATGTTAATATTTCGTCGTTTAGTTGTAACTAAATAAGATAATAATTATTTTATACTTTTTAGTGGATTTTATTTGTTGCATTTAATTTTTTGAAGTCGGTTTTTATTTTTTTCTTAAAAATTATTTTTTTAGCTTCTCACTTTGTTTTTTGTCTAGTTAGGCCAAATCGTTTATCCTTATGACATCTAGAGACTGGAACTCTCTTCCCCCGACCGTCTTTCCAGCAACTTATAACCTTCAATCTTTCAAGACCAGCATCCACAGATACCTTCGACTGCTACCCAATCCCTAAATCTCCCCTTATCTTCACGTTACAAGGGTCCACCACGGACTTCAGAGGTTGTACCTTCTTGGTGCAACTTCTTCTTGTATCAATATCATTATAAAAAAAAAATGTCTTGCTTCAATTAATTATTAAGCTTCGCGGCGCACAGATATATAGGATGGAGTTATCCTGAAAGCCGATAAAATCGGTTAGCGTATAGACACTATGTTAAAATATAATTTTTCCATTTAATATTTACTATATATACTTGAAATTAGAAAAATGGATAATAAATAACTTTGCTATATTTATAAATCAGAGGTTAATATAATGAAAGAAATTAAACAATATCAAAGAAGAAACTTATTTAGGTCCATTCAAATGCATTTTTCCAACCAGATAGGAATAATATAATAATTAATTAAAATTTTCTCTACAGTAATAATTAAGTAGGGATGATTTTCGTGCTTCACCGAAGCTGGAATAGAAAAGGACGCTTGGTTTGCGTATCCCAGTGATGTGAAGGAACTCAAGGGTCAAATGATAAATTGTAAATATCATTTGACTTTTCTCAATTAATATAGAATACAGTTATATTTTTAAAAATTTAATATAATTAAATAAAAATATAATTATAAACATATTGTTTTTATTTAAATTAGCCTCAGTTGCGCAGCGCTTATAAATTTTGGACATGGGTTTTAAATTTGGAAAATAAGTTTTAAGTTTTGAAAAAGGTATCTGAATCGGACAATGCAGGGGAACGAGTGTGAGTTAAATTTGTTAGGGATCAGATTGATAATATATTTTGGTCACAGCTCTGATGCTCATGGCCAGAGCAAGCTTGGTACACGATAATGTTTTCTCTCAAGTATAGGGTATAGGATATCGCCAGCAGAGGCACAAGCTGGCCACTATTATTCTTCAAAAATAGATTTTCATTACTGTGAGAATTAAATGTCGAAAAACAACATGGAAAATTCATCTCGCGCCTGGAACAACAACAGCTGGAGATTAGTCAGTTGTGTGGGTGGGCGTCACGGGGCTCTTAGATGTTGGAGATTGGGGCACTAGCCGAGAGATTGGCGGAGTTATCTCTCGGATGGAAGAAATCCGTTCACTTTGAGGTAAATATGAACAGCTGGCGAGAAAACATCCAGTTTTAAGAGGCGTTTTCGACGCAAACACCACTCTCCCCGTTTGTCTCCCTTCACTACGACGCAATATCTCGCTATGATCTCTAAGTGGATTAGAGTCGTGCAATGAACCTGAAGACAAATCCCCTAACATCTAAACTGGGTCTCTTACGATAAGAGGGTCTTTATCAGGCTGATTATTATTGTTATTGCCCAATAAGGCAGATGGAAACGGGACTACTTACTCTAAACACAATTCCGTCGATTCGTTCCTTAATGAACATTTCAATTACCCCCCTCAAACAAAGAGACTTTTTTACTGCTGTTGAATTAAATGTTTTCAAAAGATTTTTATTTTTATTTTTGTTTGACAATTCATGTAATAAAAGAGGGAACTTTTCATCCTATCAAGAAAACAACAATAATAAATCTATTTATTGAATGTACCTGGTTTAATGTGAAGCATCTTCTGGTTCCATTTATCAATTAATAATTTTAGAGGAAAATGTGGAAACTTCAAGATTCGGTAGGTTTTGGTGATTTGGTTATTTTCGAGTGCAAACGATTGTAGCTTATGAATGCCTGGCGTACAAATTCTGTTTATTAATACAATATGTTTTCCATATTTCAATTTATTAGCTACATCTTTTCTCATCTAACAATTCTATTTTTGCATTTTCGGACAGGAAATTCTAAAGCTAGAAAGGTAAAATTCTAAACTTTTTTCGTTTTGGAAATAAAAAGATTTTAACACCAGAACGAACTTGTAATGGTCTTCAATTCTTGAGTTTTCGAGTGCATTGAAATTCAGGTAGACATTTTATATTCATACCAAACACTGCACAAGAGACTGCTTCGCATTGGATAAAGTAAAAATATCAATTTGAAACTACGTCAACCCAAAATATAGTAAATCTTTTTCATGGTTTGCTTTCTAAGTGATTAATAGGAATTGAAATAAATAAGTTGATTCATTTTTCTCCCTAAGTATACTCCTAGTAGTGAGTGATGTTTACTTTTGATGTTTACTTGAACTTTACTCTTTAAAATGTTTATTTGAAAGACACGAAAAATTATTGATCTTTACTGTTTTTTCTAAGGAGTTATTGAAAGAGTGGATGAGGTGTTTTTTTTTGTAATTCTTTCTTCAACTATGAATAATATTCCAACTTAGATAAAAATATTTGAAATTCAACAAAATGAAAATTTTTCATTTTTAACGTCCCCCTTTAGAATATTTAAATAAAAATTATCAATGACTAATTTGTAATTTTTCTGAAATGTATCTTTTCAATAAATTTGCAAAATCGTGTATCATTTTGCATATTATTCTTCCCAACGTTATGGTGTGCTAATTTTAGACCACCAAAGGATGTTTGCCTGAATGTGACTACATCAGCTCTTACATTTTTATTTTATGTTTTTCCCTTTTCTTTAATTTTCTTATTCTAAAGAAAAACTCTTCAAGCTATTGGTCAAATGGTTTATCACTATCTCTTGTAGAGCTCTAGAGATCTTTATTCTTCCTTATCTTTCTCATATTCCAAATTTGATCCATCTTTAAATCACTCCTGAATATTTTGAAAAATTCATGAGCCTCTTCCTTTTCTGTAAACAAGAGTCAATTTTGCTTTTCTTTTTATTAAAAAATTTCTTTTGTCTTTTAACTCCCTAGTATATTTTTTGGATTAAGTTCTAATTCACATCAGTTTTATTTTTTTATTTATTTTTTTTTTTTGCAATATTTAGTTTTTTCTAGAGCATCAACATCCTTTAAATAGTATGTATTTATTTATTTATAAAAAGTATGCGAAAGTGATCCAACCAAATATTCGTCTAGGTATATTTTTTTTAATTTCCGTTGTCAAACAATGATTTAGGCTCTTAAATAAATTTCAGCCGGCCCACCTATATTGATAAAATATGTATAAAATTAGAGAAAAGGAAACATTTTGGAAGAGAAGAGCTCAAGTGATAGGACACAAATTATGGCACAGAAAATTGCTAAACGATTTTTTACAGGGCAAAGTAGGAAAAAGAGAAGCAAGACCTAGATTTGAGTATTTTCTGCATTAAAGTTCTTTTAAAGAAGTAAAAGAATGGAATAGATTCGATTAAAGGCTGGTGTTTGCATCAAACCAGTCTTAGGACTGTATACTCCATGAAGATGTCTAAAAAATATAAATTCAATGCTTAAGAGAAATTTCTAGATTCCCATCTAGATAAACTCCAAATAGATTTGCTTTTGGACGGCGCACTACTTTTTCTTCCGCGTTGATATTTTTCTACACAGTTTTTTTATCACTGTTTTACTTATTTAATTGTAATGTTATAATTAATACACTAATTGAGATTTAAATATTATTTTAATGCTGAAACATTGAAGGTGGTTTTAAGTTATTTTCCTATGGTGAACTTAACAGAATAACACTAATAACACTAAAACCAATACTTCTATAGAATGGTATTGATTTGTTATCTGGATTGTCTTAAAGTCATTCGCATTTTCATTTAACATTTTTTAAAATTATTTTTTCCAATTATTTCCTCCTCATCTTGTAAACTAAATATTGTTGTTGTAAATGCAAACAATTATATGACCGTAATCCTTTGTAACTTCTTCTTTTGTCTATTTATTTATTTATATAATTACAACATATTTATTCAATTACATTCAACAATTAAACCATTCATTAAATAAATAAATTATTCTCACTTTCCCTCTAGGTTTTTCATCTTCAACCCATTCTGGATGTTTTCTTTTCTTCTTATTCGCCCTTCTCTTTTTTTATATCAATCTTCTTAATTTATTGTCTTCATCAATATGTCGTCTATTTTCTCTGTCTGTACTTGCTATCACTCTTTCTCTTGTACTCAAAACAGCTAAATTAAATATAATCGATTTGATAAATATTTATTCTATTCGTATCCAAATGTGTCATCAATAAAAATTAGCACTATTGGTCGAGAGAAAAAAAAACATTTTATGTAAACAATTAAAAAAAAAAGTACAATTTAAATATTAAACTAAAAAGTATTGAATGTATACATACTTAAGCAAAAATAAATTTCGCTCTCTTGAAATAATTTTGCAATTGAATTAATTCACTCCACATGGCATGAGAGTAATAAATTATTACTCGAGAAATATGTATATAAATATTTAAGGAAATCAAGTTTTTCTTATTATGACATTCAATATATTCAAAAGCAAAATTAGTTATTTGAAACTTGAATAAGAATTTTGATATTTTCTTTTAAATAAACATAATCCTTCAAGCCAACTGTTAGTCCTGTCAGTGTTGCAATCAGTTAGTTGATGCCATAAATCGCGAAAGTTAAGCAATATGTAGCACAGTTTTTTGGGAATTCTGGGCACCCGTATGTCCAGCTAGCTTATCCTGCTGATTACATCCTACAGGAATTAAATGAGAAGATATAAATGGTGTCATTCCTTGTATAAGAAGATTATTTTAATTTTATTTGACCAATTGTAATAAAAATCGTAATGTAAACATGTGTTAGTCCTAAAATTCCTTAGTCTATTTTCATTCAACTCAAATAAGAGTTAACAATAGTGAATTACTAATTTTTTTTTTTTTTTTTTTAATTGAACTTTTAAATCTTATATCTAGTGAGTAAATAAATGCCGATATACACCATCCCAAGTTCTCCTTCTGGAGCATCTTTTTCTATATTTCTTGAGTTGTGGGTAGAATCTTTCAATGAATTATAGATCAGCTGAATTCATATTCATCGTTTAATTATACAGTCTCCTCCAGTAATCATATATTAGGGTGAATTATAAAGGATATTATTATTATCATTATTATTTGAAGCTCGATAATACATCTAGGCATAATCTCCATGAGTCAAATTTATAATGTTTCAAGAAATTATAAAAAAAATCATTTATACCCTGGTGATGGTTTACAGGTGGGCGATCGATGCCGAATCCCTTAAGGCTTAATTAATATCGTTTCTAGTAGATAGAGATATAGTTTCGCGATTATTATTCATTCACTTCTAGTGGGGTACAAACAACAAGACTGAGGGGAATACAGCTGTAAATACATCAAAGGTGCAGTGTTAGGCAACTTTTGTTTAAGAAGTTATCGCGTTAGTTACAGGCTAAGGAAAATTTCATTTTTAAATTGAATTTTAGTTCAAATATTTATAAAACCGAAAAATCGAAATATATGTTGTCTTGGCAGAAATTCTTCAGCAATAATTTTCACGTTTTATATAAAGGAATAATGTATAAAGATGTGTGTCAATTTTAACAGTTGATCTTACTCCAAACCTATTGCGAATAATCGACTCTAATTTTTTTATGTAAAATAATCTAGGCGATTACCAAATGGATCGCTTCCACATTCTTCGAACTTTACTTCTTCAAAACACTGTTCTACCAATACCTTTTACTTATAGTTATAACTAACTACTGTATATTTTTATATTCTTGAGTTCTATCACTCTCTTTCTCCTTCTGGAATGTAAGAGTCAATCATCCTTATATACTATATATGTATATACTCAGTAAAAACAAAACATTCCGACTGTTCCATAACCATTCTCATCTCATTTCTAAATCTTCTCAGCTAACATACACAGATTTCTTCGGTTATGATCAAGAAGAAGATAGGGATGAATGTAAAGCTTCTAATAAGGCATGAAGAAGCATTTTTTAAACTTCCAGAGAGCATCATTTTCTATGACTTAGATGTTGTAGAGCTGGTAGAATCTGATTTAATAATTTAATTTGGAAATTGCCCTTTTATGAATTATTGCTTTGATTTACTAGTTATTTTTCTTCGAGCAATAATTAGATAGGCTAATTTAATTTTGGCTCTCCCCATTAATGCGACACAATGTCATACATAGCACGCCAGTAGCATGATTGACATTCGTGACGAGAAGTTACGAAGAACTGAGACTGAGTGGGAACGAGCGAGTACTTACTCACTCATTCGCTTACTCTACTGGTGAATAATCCGAACCCACAGCCAGGAATAAATTCGTAGGATCCAGGTGACCCACTTAGCACAGCAGCCAGAGTGGCACGCACACCAACACAAACAGAGATGCTTCCTCTCGTTCATGTTAAAAATTCAGAGTACCTACATGTTTAACCTACCCAGGTGCCCAGTTGACCCTCCAAAAATATCACACCACCTATTTATTATTAATATCTTTTTTTTTTTATCAAATCTATTCTATATGAATTCTCCTTTAAATTAAATGTATTTTTGTTTTAAAGAAATTTAAATTAAAAAAAATCATATAATAAGCACTAAATGAAACGAAAAGAAAGAAAAGAAAAGAAGCATCATCCCTCCGACTCCCTGTGTTCGCTAACATTTCATATAATTGACTATGAAAACAATATTTTATATTACTTTATAGACATTGAAGTCTATAAATTTTCTACCCACATCAAAAAAATTTATATTTACCTTTATTATGTTTTTATGTTAAGTTTTTTTTTTATAATTTCTATAATTATCTGAAACATTATTTTTGACTCTTTATTGTTTAGATATTTGTTCAATCATAGCGAAACAAAAGGTTCCGGGGGACAATAGAAATAGAAATTAAAATCTTTATTTTGACATCTAGTGGAGGCGTCCGATAAAGTTAAGTGGATTTTATGAATAAAATTACTTTTATTCCACAATTTTATTATTGTAATAAATACCACTTTTTTTTCTAATCGTGCATGAAAAAAGTGTTTTTTATTCGTTTTTTCTAAATATCTCTAAAACTGTTGAAACTGTTTTGATAAAAAAAAATTGAGCGAGCCCATGGCATTTTGATCTAGAAAAACCCCCCAAAAGATCGAAAAAATTATATTTTACGAGAAATTACTTATTTTGTGAAAATGTTTGTTAGTTAGTACGTTACCAAAATTTGTGTCTAGCTCAAAAACTAGTGTGAATATCAAAACGAAATTTCACATGTAGTTTTGGTGCATTGAGATTGGGGTGGTTGGATTCATGAGTACATTTATGAGTAATTTTACAATAACCCTTTAATTAATGTATACAATTTTTGTTTAGACACTTTCGCCCTAAAGTTATGCAACCATTAAGTCTCAATGACGTATCATTTATATACCCTATATAGACAATCCTATTCAATGGAACCTAATTAACCCCAAAATTATAAAATTTTCACAAAAAAACAACAACAACAAGAAAAATGAAATATACTATAAAATGAACCTATAATAAAAAAGTTGTATTTTTCGGGATCCAAAATTGGAGGCTAAAAATAGAACTTTCAATATATACTAGTAAGACTTGACTCATTAATCGATTTGTACGAAATTTCGTATATGCACCCTATATGACCTTTTGAAAATGACTTACTATGTGAAATTAATAGTAGCCAAAAATGGGGGGCTCAAAAATAGTTTCAAACAAAAATCAAACAAAGGTGATATCTATATATATATAAAATTAAGGTTTTGTCTGTACATTGGTCCAAATCACGCCAAATTTTGATTGCACACGTTTCAAGCAAAGCTATGAACAAAAAAATCCTCAACAAAATTCCTGTCTGCCTGTCTGTATGTATGTATGTTTCCCTGGGTTCCGCGAAAAGTTGCTCACGATTCACGTAAAAACGACTGAAGGGATTATTATGAAATTTCATATTTACATCAGATGTATTCTAACTTACGTTTTTAGATATATAACGTTTTGATATTTTGACCACAGAAGGGGGTTGGGGGGGGGGGGCGCACGAATGAAAATTATCAAATAACTCCTAAACTATTAACTCTACGGCAAATTTTATTATGATCAAAGTTGTAGGGGATGTGATTTCTGACAACTTTTGTTTAAAAAAATTTCCCCCAAAACCACCCAAAAAGGGGGTGTGGGGTCAAAATATAAAAATTCTTGCTCTTGGACCAAACTCAACCAAATTTTGTATACATAATCTGTGGACCTCTAGACTCTAGAGAGCTAGAAATGCAAAAACTAACCACCCAAAATGGGGGGAGGGTCAAAAAATGAAAATTCTTTCTCTTGGGCCAAACTCAAGCAAATTTTATATACATAATCTGTGGGTCACTTGAAGGCTAGAAATGCAAAAACTGGGTGTGGAGGGTGGGTGCAGGGGCGGAATGGGGGTGGGGTGAGGAGTGAGGCGGAGTAGGGTGGGGGTGCAGGGGATGATGCGGGGTGGAGTCCAGTAGGCTAGGCGGGGGTGTGGTGCGCAGGGTTGGAGGGCATGGGGTGGGTGCGGGTTGGGAACGGGTTCGAGGTGCGGGGGTGGGGGTGCTGGTGGGGTTTTAGGGATGGGGTGGGGGTTATTGGGTTAGGGCGCGGAATGGAGTGTTGGGGGGCATGGTGCGGGGGGTGGGGGTGCTGGGTGAGTTTCAAGGTCTGGGGGTTCAGAGGGCGTGCCTTGCAGCTAGTTTCTAATAAAATAGTCTCATAATTAAAAGAAGATATTATTAATTGCTAATGGGCCTAAAAGATGTTCTTCCTAAATAATTATAAAAGAGTTTTCTGATTCTATTAGTTAATTTATAAATATGTGGTTTGAAGCTCATTTTAGAATAAAAAATAAGATATTCCTTTTCGATGATGAATTAACGAAAAAATCATTCATTTTTGAATAGTGTTTTATTATTTTTACCTTGGTCCTTTTGAAATTGTGGGCACTAATTTATTTTTTTAATTTTCTCAAAATTATCTTTTTCTTGACGAGCTTTTATTACCCTTTTCTCTCTTATTATCTTTTTTTGGTTGACCTTTTGATATTGGGGGCTCTAATTTATTTTTTTAATTTTCTCAAAATAATCTTTTTCTTGACGAGTTTGTATCACTCTTTTCTCTCTTATTATCTTTTTTTGGTTGACCATTCTATTTATATGTTATTATACTTTAAAGAAATCCATGTATTGAAGAAGATTTAATTAGAAAATCTGAAGCTTTACAAGGATTTGAGTTTTTATTTTGATATAAAATGTCCACGACGAAATCTTCCTTTTACTTCAATAATATACAAGAAGATTGATCTAGTTCACAATTCGTTTGAGGTACATTAGTTTAATGCTATTGATCAGAATGTCAAATTTCACACTTTATCCGAATCATTTCCACCAAAGTTTATTAATCGACTTCCAAATAATCCAATTTTTTCTTAACTTATTAAAACAATCCTTTTTTTATCTTTTTTTACTTTTGTTTTTGTTTTCGCGTCTGTACATGCGTCTGTTTATGTGTTGATAATAAAGTAAGACAGAGAGCCATTAGTCTCGTATAATAAATAAAGCGAAAGAACCAGAGAAACAGGTCTTTCCAGCCGGTGGCTTATGTATACCATCTCGTCTACTAATCGTGCACCTCAAATGTACACACACACACACACACACACACACACACACACACAAATATATATATAGTATACACAAACATACAAAAAATAAAATAATTCGATATGTGAATCTATTTGTTACTTAATATTAGTCTCAGTTGAGTACCCTATGCAAGTATGCACTTAATTTTTCCATCCTCTCCATTGAGCCTATATAAGAAGTAAAACATGCGTCTGCGTTTTGACTAAAAGTAAACATCTAACTAGAATATACTCTTTATAAAAGTAGTTTAAAGTGGTAGATTCATAAAATTTAATCTTAATTTCATACATTAAACCTATTCATAAGTCAGATATATAGATGCAGTGTGGATAAACCACTTTGGAACATCGGACCTCCCTTATTTCATACAATTAAAATAATCATCAGAATTATAAATATCACCCGCGTTTCGCCCACTAAGGGATGTCTAAAAGAAGAAGAAACATCAGTTTGCAGATTGTAATACTTGTACTGATATCAGCAAGTGGGCAGTGAAGGAAAAGATTGCGAGTTAATTTGAATAAAATTAAATCATATAAACTTTACCAACTTACTCAACACATCTGTCGCATTTAATCAACTTGCAGATAAATCAACATATACGAATTTACGTTGGCATAACAGTACATATTTAATATTGGATAGTTCTTAGCATGTAAACAAATATTCAGATAAGTCAAACTTTCTACAACAAAGTAGGTTCTATTTAGAATTATCAAAGGACCATAGTAGGTACATCAGAAAGGACAATTTTTGGGTGATTTGAGATTGTCTACCGTAGCGCAAGAAATCAAAAGAGTAATGTAAGATATTTATTTTTACTATAAAAGCACGAAAAATATTATGGGAGTACTATATACAGCTACTCAAAAATTTGATTTACTTGGCTGAAAGAATCAAACTTTAAACTTTGATCTTGTGAACCAACTGCAGCACTGAACCTATCAAGACGAAATTGGTGGGGGATTCAGTGTACATTTTTTTGTGCTCGGTGCTCCGGTTCCCCTGAAAACTTAAGTAAATATAATGTTCCACTATAGTAACAACGTCATTCAGTGCTGCACTGGAATAGAAAAGAAATCGCTATAAGTAAAAATAGATATTACAACTGACTAATACGATAGAACTCACACAAATAAAAAATACTAGACAAATCTAAAACTCTGCGGTAATAATATTAACAAAAAGTCCTCATTATGAGATTCTTGATTTCTTTGGCTTGTCTCATTCCTTGCATACATCGTTTCCATTTTACCTTTGTAACCAAAGCGCGTCTCTTCACACCCTTTAAATCTTAAGTAGGCCTTTTTTTCTCCAAATTAATCTCTTATTCCGAACTTATTTAAAATGGATAATTTAATTTTAAAATTTCTTCTGCCAATTCTTCTGTTTGTTCTGTTGCTTTGTATCTTTTTTATGCGTCTGTGGATGTTTTTCTAAAAAAAAACAACAACATCACAATCTCTGGAGCCATTATTTGATTATCTAAAAATTTACGACCTAAACATTAAGGCAATCATTTCTTCTTTTTACAAACATAGCCCATTCTGTTGTTGCCTAATATTTGCTCGAATCGGGATTAACCCATAAAACGGCTTGGGTTTATAAACAACAGTGGGGTTTCAATTGCAAATCCACCTGCTCCCTTGATTTGTCGTTGTGGTCGTATTTTGGAATGCGAGGCCATTCCGACTCATTAGACGCATCCAAACATTTTTTTATCGAATTCTAATAAAATATCGAAATTCTCCACACACAAACAATCAATTTTATTTTCTCGTGGTCCCTCGCTCCTACCAGTCTGTCTCAATAAATTAGCAGTAAAAGAAAAAAGAAAAAAAAAGAAAATTGCATTCAATTTTTTAAATAAATCAATTCAATTCTTTTTCAACTTTGAATTATTATAAAACAAACAAAAATCATGTTTAATCCTCCGATATATTTATTCTTAATGAAGAAATGTTTGAAAATTAAAATTATTTTGCTATTTAATATAATTCTATTAAAATATAAAACATTATATCTTTGAAAACGAATAAAAAATGAGATGTTTATATAGACAATCTCCAAAATCTAATACATTTACTACTCGACGATCGTCTATGTCTATCAATGGAGACCAAAACTGTATAGTGAATAAAAAATAATAAATAATAGTCAATTGGATGTTGATGAAAGCAGTCCACGGTGGTTGTAAAAAAATAAGACTATAGAGGTTTTATTATTTTACATTTATTTGTTAAACCGACGTTTCGGAGATTTATTCTCTCCTTCTTCAAGGGTAACAAAAAGTCAATGAAAGTAGTTCAAATCATAATTGACTTTTTGTTACCCTGAAGAAGGAGAGAATAAATCTCCAAAACATCGGTTTAACAAATAAATGTAAAATAATAAAACCTCTATAGTCTTATTTTTACAACCGCCGTGGACTACTTTCATCAACATCCAATTGCATATTTATACCAGTCCGTCTCCTAAAGAAAAACTCTATCAAATAAATAATAGTAATTAACTAAATTAGAATAGCAACCCTCGAAATTTCAACAAATAAATCCATAAAGAGAAACAAAGAGGTTGTCCTCTGCTTGATGCAAATAAACATACACACATATATATATCGAAATTACCTATATATATGTATATATAATTTCGATATATATGTGTATATGTTTATTTGCATCAAGCAGAGATAACCTCTCTGGTTCTCTTTATAAATCAATAACTCTGCTACTCTCGGCAAAATAAAAACTTTTCAATTAAATAAATCCATTCTTAGAAAATTGAAATCTATTTCTATTGGCACCTTAAACTCTCACATTCAATTTAGAAAAGTACTTAATTCCAATACCATTCGAATTTTGAAGAAATTCCAAATTCCAAATACTCATCCACCTTTATTTAAACTATTTGTCGTGGCTATATGTGTTTAAATTTAGAATCACTAGACCGCAAAATTTTCCAAATGAAGATTTAAATCTTTGAGTGAAATACAGTTTAGCGCGTTTACATGTGCCAGAGATGCTCACCTCACAGGATAGCCAATTGGCCCGGATCGCTCTCGGGTTCGATTCCCAAGGTGTTAAAAAAACAAACTTTTTGACATATAATTAAAAATAATCCATTCCACCTCGAATCTAATAAACACCTCTTGTGATAAATCCAGTCATTTAAGTTATGGACAAATAATTTAAACAATTATTAATTCAATTAAGTTCTTTCAATGAAATAACTTTGGCAATTGAATCGTAAAGAATCTATTTTGGCGATATTCTACACGCGGTAATTTTTTCTTTTATTATTTTTAGGCTCTCTTTGATTCTACGCCGTCCCACGTTTAAAAGGTGTGGAGGCGTAACCTTTTTGCCACTTCGTGCCTAACTGATTAACGCGGATTTTCTACACTTGTCAATATTTCTCTGCATCGAGGTTCCGTTTTTTGCTATTAATGCAATTTTTTCGCCTCAATCTTCGGACTACATAGCCTTCTTAAAATTTCAAAATAACAACTGAGATGTAGCTGATGTAAAAAGTTAAAAAAGAATTGATAAATTAATTAATTTCTCTTCTTTTTTTAAGTTTCTTTTTATAAATAATTATTTGATCTACTGAATATAATTTTTGGATTTTGTTTTCAAATCAATTTTTTTGAGCCAATTCAGAAATTCTAAACCCAATTTCAAAACACTCATCAAGGAAAAAAATATAATCGTTCTCAATGTTTAATAAACTTCATTGAAGTTAAATACATTTTCTTTCAAAATTAATAATATTCACTTTGTTAGTAGATTTCTAATTAGTAAATAATGATGATTAGACAAACTGTCATCTTTTTTGTTTGCATACCTGAGTATTCTCGTAATAAATTATTAGAAGTAAAAATAACTTTACGAAAAATGCTCAAATTTTTCATCTCTTCACTTCCTACATCATTTCCAAGTCTAATTGGCTTTTGCTGCTGTTCCTCAACATTTGCATAGGCGCTTGTTGCCAATCCTATTTTAACTAAAGATCCATTTTTTCGCTCTGTCTGGCCCTAACCTACCTTTACAGTGAAATCTAATGAAAGCAATAATAAATAATTTAGAACACGTACGAGGTTCAATGAAATACTATGTACCGAGAGCCTCGCTCTCTTTCCACGGGCATCAGGTAAATTCATCAAACATAATGAAACTTATCAGATAGATGTTCTTTGCTGCTTCTCTTGAACAAATTTAAAATCTTATTTTCAACCAGACGTTTTTTCTTTGCTTTACTTTATCAATTATAACCGTATTATTTTCTTTAATCCTTGTCCGACAAATTCTCCTTTCTTTTGATTTCCATCATTTTTTTCGATTTATTTTCTCAAGAATTCAGCAATAACATTTTACAATGCAGATGTTTAGATCTTGGACTTAAATTCAGTAATTGGTTATACATGTCAGATGGGTTCGTCTGAGAGAAGTGTCAATGAGCCGGGTAATACTGGGTTCAATGGCAACCCTCCTAAGCAAATTTTCAATAACATCTTAAATTAAGCTCAGGAAATCTCAATTATTTTTTCTTATAAAATCAACTCTGATACTTTTGATAAATATTTATAAACATTAAATAAGACCATTTCAAGATCAAGAAATTAGTTTAAAATTTTAAGTTATAGCTATTAGTTGAAAAGTTTTTGTTTTGCCGAGAGTAGCAGAGTTGTTGATTCACAAAGAGAAACAAAGAGGTTGTCCTCTGCTTGATGCAAATAAACATACACACATATATATCGAGATGATATATTTGTATATATATATATTATTTATTTGTTTGAGACTATAGTTTCGAAGACTTGGTCTTCATCATCAGTCTTTCTTCAATTATAAATGTTTTTTCATGGAGTCGATATGATATTGACTCCATGAAAAAACATTTATATTGAAGAAAGACTGATGATGAAGTCTTCGAACTATAGTCTCAAACAAATAAATATATATATACAAATATATCATCTCGATATATATGTGTGTATGTTTATTTGCATCAAGCAGAGGACAACCTCTTTGTTTCTCTTTGTGTATAGCTATTAGCTCGAGACACAGAGCAAAGTTTTGGTACAAATCAACCTACCAGAAATAAGGCTTTACTTAAGAGGTTTTTTTTTAACTAAGATAGGTGTTTAGTGAAAGCTGTTCCTCCTTAGTCCTTACACTTTTCTAATATATGGTAATATTTTATAGATTTTTTTTTTAGTTTACAACTATAGAGTAAATAAATAATCATTTGTGTATTTTGATATGAACTACATTTCTCATCAAAAGATCTATTTGAGTGATGCCAGCAAGAGTAGGTAATAATTAATTACGCTTGACGACCTAGTGAAATCGCTCTGCTTTAATTCTCACAGCATCATGGTTTCGTAATATGTGAAGTGTATTTAGTTGAAAAATTAATTTAAATATTTATTCAAACAAATCAACCTATAAAAACTAAAAAATTAAAATTCATGCCTTCAAAATACTCTTCTTTTGGTCCCAAAGTCGCTTCAGAATATCTTCTCCCTGAGATTTTACCTACAACTCATTGATTTAAAAATCCGTAAATATTCATAAAAGTAATTTGTGTCTACCTTCGACAAAAATTTAGTGCTATATGAATTTATTTGTTCTGAAGCTGAAAGTGTGAAGTTTGTGTAATGAACTTTATCTTTGTAAGAGGCGGCCCGCTCCTCGGAGGCCCAATAAACAAAATAATAATTAGTGTGGTTGGCCTATCATCACCCTAATGCCAAAATTACGAATGTAAAAAAACCTTGTTTTGAGTTTTTGAAAATGTTCTATAAATATAAGAATTTACTTACATTCGTGAATATAAGGCCAGTTTGAGGTTCATTTAATCATTCATCACATTTCTGTCTCTAACATAGAAATTAGATTGAAAATATTTAGAGCTATGCAATAATTGTTATTGTTTTGTGTGATATATCATCACATCATCACATTTATGCCAAATCTTTGTTTTGAGGAGTCATTGCTAATTGAAAATTTTCTATATAAGAGTATTTACCTACATCTTGAATTTAAACCATTTTGAGGTTCATTTAATCATTCATCACATTCCTGTCTCTAACATTGGAAGATTGTTAAAAATTGGTTTGAAAAATCAGAAAATATTCCCATTCGTGGTTTTGGCATAGGAGTGACGATAATAAATTCGCTTTCTTTAATGACTAAACTACTATTGAATAAGTCTTGATTAAAAATGTTCTCTTTGTAATTTTTTGACCCCCCTCCCCCGCTTCCCCCCGCTGATTAAGTAGGTATTATGAGACTACAAGTTTGTCACGCAGTATGTCCTTACCTTTAAAGATCTCTTAGGTGAGCTAGTTACTAGTTAATCTTTTACTTGACCGCTTTTATTTTATTTTTTGAGACATTTAATATTAATTGAGGAAGGCAAAATTTATTTAGATTTTACTTTTAGATAAATGACAGCAACTGTTTAATTAAAATCATTGACTCACATCTCTAATTCTAATTAATCGACTCATAAGTGAGTGGTGAGTAGGATTCATAGGCACCTATAACTGGAAATCATTTACTAATTATATATTATAGACATCGAAGAACATGACCATTGAAGATTTGAATTATCCTGATATAAACAAAAAGAAAAGATTCCCCTCTGGGCCTCTGAACTGATGGCCTACCAACTAAATTATCCCTTGACAATAATATCAAATTTAGTACCTTAGTACCGAGATTTGGAGTAAACTTGAAAATCCTCGTACTTGGTAAAATAAATGAGAGTGAAAAAGAAAGGGGAGGGGGGGCAGTACCAGATTTGCTTTCATTCAAAGAAATCATCATCCTTTTTTGTAGAATCAAATAAAATCTAATGAGAATTTTATAAGTACATATTTTCACAATCTGATGAATTTTCTCCCCAAGGTTTAATTGGAAATTATGAAATTATGGATATTACATTAGAAACTTTAGTTAAAACAACCAGCAGTTGACATTGTCTGGAGCATACTTTGAAATAACAAGGATTGACTCCTTTAAAATGAAATAGCATTTACGTCAGAGAATTCTCCAAACTGTATTTCCGTATTTGAATATTATAGATAGTTTTCTGCCTCTAATGTCACTAAAGAGGCAAAAAACATCTGTTCTTACAGGTGTCAACTGCTGGTAAGTTTATGATATAAAGAATACACTAAAAAAAGTAAACTCAACTATCAACATTTCAATTAAAATAATATTTAATTATACATATAATAATAGTTATACGGATTACTAGCCAAGACATATTTCTCGTGATTTTTAACATTAATAAACGTATTCGCCGTTTCGTTTAATCCAAAGCTTTCTAGAAATTAAAACTCCTTTTTCGCCTACATCTTTCTCAGGTCTGTATGATCTTAATCAGGGCTGTCTTGGTACTGCAATGACTGTGGCCCAACATAAAATCATAAACTTCCTTAAAACATTGAGATTTAAATGTAGAGATATATTTATTTCCTTTTTCGAAATTTGAATGTACATTTGTACAATATGTGAAGCTTTTTTCAAGAATCATCATCATCATCATCATCAGCCTGTCGATATCGACAATCCACTGCTGAATATAGGCCTCTTCCATCAAATGGAAGGGGGTTGGCATTAAGTCACCACGCTTGCCAGACGGATTGGTGACTAGGAATCAGATTATAGCCGGTCAAATATCAATGCAGGGACTCGGACTCGAACCCGGGACTCCTGCTTAAAAGGCTAGTGTCTTCAAGCTCTCGGCTAATCCGATTTCCCTTTTTCAAGAATACAATTCACTAATAGCAAAATTATAAGCTCAACTATATAAGATAAAAAAATAATGACGTTTCGAATATTTAAAAATTCTACTTCTGATATTTTCATTTTTTAAATATTTATTATTTCAATAATTTATATGCTACAACACTAACCAAGTCTATAGTTATATCATTCTACATAGTACAAGGAGACAAGGGATTAGGACTTTCTAGAACAATCCCAATAAATTGATAATTTCTTTCCTGGACTAAAACTTGTCAGGACTTGTCTTTTAGATCTTTACACGTTCTTACATGTCAATAGATAATGCATTGTTAGGGATTATTATATCCTTGACTCTTTTAAAAAATAAATTATTATTCCTCATATCCTTCTTTAATCCCATTCGATTTAAACCAGGGCTGTCCAACCCGTGGCCCAATATAAAGTCATAAAATTCCTTAAAACATTGAGATTTATATGTAGATACTGAAAAACACACAACAATTTGGCCTGATAACTTTTTTCTCTAAAATAAGAAATCTGAAAATCTATTTTCTTGGATGCAGTAAATTATGACTTAGAGGTGTTGAATCTTCTAGGTGTAACATCTTCTTGGATCTCCATCTTAAAAAAAATCTTTCACGTGTCCTGCAATTGTTATCCATTCAAGATACCTCCCCAGAAACTGTCTATTCATTGAAATTTCCCTCTCTTCTTTCTTGATTGGGAGAGTAAATTGAAAATATAATCTTGCTGAAAGTAGCATACCTATTTGATTTTTAAGAAATCAATTGAGGTATCCTCTACTTCAAGAGGGGGTAGTAAATTTTGGCTAATAGGTTTTGTACTATTTTATGTACCATAATTTCGTTTACATACTTATGATACAAAAGATCAAATTTCTAATTTATTATTTTGCTAGAGTTTATGAATGTCAAAATAAATCTTGGAGCCTTTCTCTTGATATCCTAGCCGTACATATAAAGGCCATATTTATGCATACTGTTTTTAATTAGAATTATTAGTTTTTAAGCATGTAAAGATGGGTTCACTAACCCTTTATTAAGATACTAAATGAGTTCAACATTCGTGTTGAATTTAAAAATTTGCAGTATGATATTTGAGTTTCGTACTGATCCAAAACCAAATGGTCCATTTATTTGACATCTCAGAATGGATCGGACGCTCTTACTCATTTTTTTTGTTGAATTTTAAAGGGTGTCAGCTGTATCAGGGATATGCCATGCTCTAATGATCAACTTCCTCACCAGATGCTTAATTTCAACAACTTAATTTAGAACATATTATTTATTAAAAAATAATTAAATAAAAATAAGATTTAATTTAGGCTACATTATCGCCATTCTAGAATTTCATTCAGTTACAGTTACAGAAAAAATAAATCTATATTACATAAAAATTTAAATTTAAAAATTGGTATATTAATTGATAGTTAAATAAAAAACTATTCTGATGTCACGTCACTGATTCTAGTTCCGCCTTTGATTTTTTTATTAATTAAAAAAAAATTAAACTATCGATTAATATTAATTTTTTTCATAAACACATCCTATTCAATAAAACAATTTTCTGGTTAGATGCGCATCTATTGATATTTGAGAGTGGGCAGTTTGTCCACTTCAGTTTATGGTAAACTGCTAAATATCTATATTCAAACCCCTTCTAATTAATTCCGTACCCAAAGTTCAAAAATTATTTTTTCTTTACCCTGAGGCGCAACGCGGTGCCTTCTAAAGACAATATATAAATTAAATTAAATTAGAGAATAAATAAGATAATTTTTTATTATAGACAAAAGGATCAACCGGGGTTCTAACGCGGAATTTTCGCGTGCCCGCGGCGCGATACTTTTTAAATATCTTTTAATGGAAGCTAAATCAACTCAACGTCAGATATGTATAAGAGCCAAAAATGGCTGCATGCTGACATCTGCAATTTGTCCGCTTTAACCAATACTTGAAAGCTACTCTAGAAGTAAGAATCGAAATATCGTCTTTGAACACTCGGAAATTCTAATTTCTTGATGAGTGGATTAACCCACAAAAAATCTTTCAAACAATTTTTTGTAAATATTTTGATTTGCTTAAAATAGTTTTATAAATAAATGTTACTGACCTTTTTTTAATCGCTTTTTTTCTTTATTTCAGGTATGTGCAGTGACTTCTTTTTCTCAGTAAGTTTTACATTTTTATTCAACTTAATTGCATTTCAAAAATATAAAAATAATATAATATTGTCATTTTACGTTAAAAGAGTAATATTATTAGTTGATACAATTTTGATAGCTGTATATGTATATAATTAAGTAATGGAGAGGGATTCAGCCAATGGGTAGCCTCTGCTGAATAAAAAACTCCCAATTATGGAAAACGTTTCGGCTTTAATTAAATAATGCCATCATCAGTTCCTAAGAGCTGAAAAAAGCGATAGAGCACACATGTAAAAATACAATAAAATTTTTCACAAAAAAATCCAAAGTTGTTAATTACAAAATTATATCTTACAGTATTAGCGACACAATTAATTTTATAAATAAATTGTCCGCAGGCAGAGTTGTTATGGATTTTATCATAATATACAAAATTATATGAATTATAAAATGGTACATAAATCTTGGTGTGCTCTCACTCGATATGCGCAACGTCTCAAGTACAAATACAGCAAATTTTCATTTATTCAATTAATAATAACATTATGAGGACATTGATCTAATTAGGATCACTGACCCCTCACAAACATCTCTCAATTAAGAGGATTTCTCAAAATAATTAATAAACATTAAGAATAACAAAATTCGAATTTAAAATGACAATATATAAAAATAAAAATAAATAATAAAATTTATTTTATTTTTTTACAATTCTTTCCCCCTTTCTCAATGTTTATTATACTTGGGCATCAGTATTTGTCAATATTGACAAGTAGGCATTGCTAAGCCCAATACAATCAGTTTGAAAATTAAGAGCCCTTTGCCCATATGTCTTAATAAAACATTTTTCGGCTAACAGACGCTTATAATTGTTCTCCAATCTCATCAAGATGACAGCATCATCAAACTCAAATCCATGTGTCGTATCGATATGATGGGAGCTCAGGGCTGTCGAAGCTTTTTTATTTATTATACTTAATTCATGCTCTCTTTTCCGCAAAGAAAAAATGCGAGATGTTTGACCCACATAAACACTTGTAGGTTTCGGGCAATCGCGGCACTTAATTAAGTATATCACATTATGTTGTTCGTGGGGTGGAACTACATCCTTATTATTAAATAAAAAGGACATATTACCAGTTGATGCCAAGGCCGTGCGTACATTATAGTTCTTAAATATTTTTTGAATTTTTTCGGACAACCCTGGCATATAGGTGAGAGAGAAAAATGGTCATCCCTGAGAGGGGGTACAGATGGGGTAGGAGCAATAACCTGCCCCTCCCTTCTTCGACGAAAATTTTTAATTACAGAATTAATGACGCGCAATGGATAAGAGTTCGAGGAAGCCATCATCCTAAAATCATCAACATTCCTCGCAACGTAGATGTCATCACAAAGCGAATAAATCCTTCTCAAAAAATAATATAAGGTGTTCATTTTATATACAAAGGGAGAATGCGAGAAGTAATTGATGAAACGACCACTGTCAGATGGCTTCACATACAGGTCAAATGATAGAGAACCACTCGAATTTTTGATTATCAATAGTAATATTACTATATTAAATTCGTGGTTATGTTACTTTTTTGATTAGAACGTTTAAAATAGTCATTAAAACGCACTAAACATTTCGTTCATAAAACACTAACATTTTTTTTACAACTGTATTACCTATACATTTTAAAGGTTGATTGATATTTTTATTAAATTCTTTATACTAAAAGGAAGATATTGTTTGTCGCCTTAGAAAACAGCTGTTTTTTAATTTTTCAACAAAAATTACATCCTCTTTGTTATTTCGATAAAAACACGAGAAGTATAATGATACTTAAGATCTTGAGTTTAAAGTTAACATAACTTCAGTATTATATTTGAATTGCTGCTTTCAAATTTTTAAGTCATCCTCAAATATAATCTTAATCTCTTAAACCCAATATAAAATATCTATAAAAATAATTAATTTAGATGTAGAAATTGGAGGCAATAGAGGACAGCAACATTTTTGAATGCAAATTTCAACTTTAATTTAATTCAAATAAATTATCTAAATATAAAATTTTATGATACCTTCATCGGTTTTTGAGGTAGAGCATACAAAAAATTTGATTACACAGACTATATCTATCACTCATAGATATTTCGATAAAATAATTATATCTCTTAAAATATAAATTTTCCGATATTCACAAAACAAGATTTTATTGAAGACCGAAACACCGTGAGTTCGTTCAATTTTTTTTTTATAAAAATAGTTTTATCCATTTTCGAGATATTTGGAGAATACGAAGCAAAAAATCATAAAATGAAATTAAAAAAAAAAATTAGCTTCCATGTTTTGATTTAAGATCAAGCTTTTAGGTACATATTTTAATTTTCCTTCCAATTCTTTTCTTAATCTGAAAACTTGTAAAAACAATAAAATAAGAGTCAACTACAACATAAAAGAAACCAACTATAAGCACATCTTCAATGCAATACCGATTTTGATTTTTTCCCATTCCTATCATTAAATATTCGCTTTATTTAAAAAAAACTACCGCACATTCCTATTAATCTTCCACTCCTATGTTATCTTGAATTTATAAATTACTTGTGATAAATAAAGTAACTGAATATCAGATTAGAAGAGAATTTTAATGAAGAAACAAAAAACTTTTTTTTTGCATTTTATCTTACAATCAATGAAAATATTTCCGTTATTAACATACCCTCTCTTAACATTTCCTTCACGCCTGCTTTCAAATTTGAATTTAAAAATTCATAATTAAACCACCATATTTTTTATTAAAGAGGTTTTACCCAGTACGCTCGTTATAATAAATTTTTTTTATAAAATTGATTCGGAAAATTTCATTTTTTTTTGTCTGAAACGCGGAGAAATATCATTTTTTTGCCTGTTTCTCTAGATTTCTATATCCACGTTAACTCGAAAAGTGAAGATTGTATGTAATAAGTTCCTGTTCTGTTGCCTATCTCCAAAACGAATAACTATATATATATATAGCACTCTCTAAATATAACGGCTATACCTTATAAGATAGTAAAAGTAAATAAGCTGACGTGTTCTGATGTGGCCACCCACTTGACTTTACCATACAACCTGGCCCCTCTCCTTAAATTTAATATTTAATAAAATTATTTATAATCATGTAGAGGAGGGGGATTAGTTTTTCAATTTTTAGACTCCAGGGGCCCACTGATTATGTATACAAAATTTGTTTAAGTTTGGTACAAGGGCCTATATTTTCATTTTTGACCCTCCCCCCATTTTGGGCTATTAGTTTTTGCATTTTTAGACTTCTGGGGTCCCACTGATTATGTATACAAAATTTGGTTGAGTTTGCTTAATTGGCCTATATTTTTAATTTTTAACCCCCCTCCCCTCCCTCCACCTCCCCCTTTAATTTTGGGTCGATATGCACCAAAATCTAATCAGCTCTTAATCTCAATGGACCAAAACTACGTGTGTAATTTGGTTTCGATATTCACACTAATTTTTGAGCTAGCTCGTCCACAAAAATTTGGTAACGCACAGACTAACTAACTAACAGACAGATTAACTAACAGACATTTTAACAAAACAATTATTATCTCGAAAGATATAATTTTTTCGATGTTCACTTATTAGAGCTTTTTTGTAGAGCGAAATGCTATGGTTTCAAAATAGTTTAAGCCGTTTTTGAGATATTTCGAAAAAAAGAAGAAAAAAACCACTTTTTTATGCACGATTACAATACTTGACCATACCCTATATGGTAAAGTAAAAATAAATTATAGCAATATTTATTGATTGCATGAAGGAGACATTAAAAGAGTGTGTCTTCTGCTGGAGAAATAAATTTCTCCAGCAGAAACCCCACTCTTTTGTTATCTCCTTCAATTTATAAGAATTCTGCTACTCTCGGCAAAAATAAACTCAATTTAATTCATATTACTTTTAGAGAGTACATGTGTTTCTTTACCAATACTTACAAATCATCCCTTAATATTTTTTTGCTTGCCATTAGAATTGATTGAAGATGCCTAAAGTAGAATACTGCCTGATAACTGCTATCTTCAATCTTCACTAAAATATTAAGATATAGAAATGCAACTTATTTTTATGGATATAGTGCATTGTCTCAGCACGATCAGAGAGTTCTTACCGCCACTCACCCAAAAACCGCATGTTGCTTTAATTAAAAGACCTATGGAATCGGGCGCTTTCAACATGCCAATGCCGTTGGCGTTATGCCTAATGATATTACGATTTCCTCTTTCCCTGTTCTTAATTTTATTTCTTCCGCCTATGCTGACACATAGACCATAGCAGAGCTGCCAGGAATGGGTTCAAATGCTTGTGAATTTTTCCTATTCTATTTTAAGCCCTGTTCTGTTTACATTTATGACTATGCGAAATGTTAATTTAAGTTTGAATATTTTGATAAGGACCGTGAAGAGAGGGAGGATGGAATGGAAGGCTGGAAATTACGTCTTACTGAATTCCATTGCGATGATTGGCTGTTCTGTGTAGGCTATCCCGGTGGTTATCAGCGAATTCGTTTCTTGTATCCCAGCCCCGGTGACTTTTTTCCGTGAACTGCATGAATGGCAGGATGATGAGTAGTTAGATTCGAATCTCTCGCCCTTAGAATAAATAACTCGACGCACGTGGCATCGGCTGGTTCATTCATGCCTCGGACAGTGGCCAGCCCTTGGTAGGTTACATAAAACCGATGGCTATCCGCCGATGCAGCCACGCAGATTTCAGCATCGACTTGAGTTTGAGAGATTCAGCTTGCTTGCATTCGGTACTGCCCACAGACAGAAATAGCCTAGAAAAAGGGGGCGGTGCCTTCGCCGACATCTTGCAAGCCTTTCTGGATCCGCCCTGCAAGCGCGCATTCCAATCTCGATTATACTGCAAATGTTGCGCCTCCCTTGGAAAACATCATTCGTTAGTTAAATAAACTCAGTCACAAAATAGCAAAAAATAAATAAATAAATAAAACGATAAAAAGAGGAAATCTACCTTCCTACGTTTGATTCATTTGTCTAACATATTTCAATAAATATATTAAAATACTTATTTATTAACTGATGATTAAAAAAAAATACATTTTATTTTTGTATTACCAAATTGGAAAAATAAACTCTTGTCAAATTGTGGTGGTATTTTTTTTTGTCAGCGAATAGTTTGATCTCGAAAGAGGAAATTTGATATAAATGTGTATTATAACACCCTTCATCATATGAGGCCAAAATTTCGGGCCCTCTAGGCAATTCGGTCCACAAATTGATATAGATTAAAATCTCTGCGAATTTACCAAAAGCCCCATCAGCCCGCCGCCACCCCAGCAAAATTTGGCTATTCCAAAAAACTGATTGGGATGACATCCGCGACTTCTCTGTATCAAGGACCAAAACGCATTTGAATTCGCCGACGATTTTAACGAGACAATACAGAAGGGCCCAGAATACTATGTTCCCTTAAAATTGATTATAAGGGAAACAAGGATTCTAATCCCTGGTTTGGTAGGCAATGCGCGGACGTCGTCCTTGAAAAAAACAAAGCCTTTCAAAAATGGTTTTCTTAACGTCTGGAATGTGTCCGAGATGCATTTACCAAATCGCGAAATTTTTGCAAAAAAATTATCTTTGAAGGAAAAAAATCATTGATCAGAAGATGGCTGACGGTCTTGCACACTTGTCCCAATGGAAAACTGGCTTTTTATTTCTTGTACAAGGCGTCTCTCTCATTTCCGTCCCCTTCTACCCAAATAGTTTCGCTCCTGAAAAATACGAATCATTTGTCTCCTTTTTCGCCACTAATTCCACTTTATATGACAAAGGGCTTAACCCGCCATCTTATTCCCCTCAAACTAACATCATGATAAAAATAATTTTAATGTCCCAAGTATTTAAAAAACTAAAGTCCGATTCCGTCGCTTCCCCCGACACATTCTTATCAAAAAAAGGGCCCCCGATCCCAAAATCAAAATGTACGTATTTGAATTGTAATAACCATAATTAAAAATAGTTTTATCAAAATTATTATTAATGATAGAGATTTTCTTTAGGAGACGGACTGGTATAAATATGCAATTGGATGTTGATGAAAGCAGCTCATATTGGTTTAAAAAATAAGACTATAGAGGTTTTATTATTTTACATTTATTTGTTAAACCGACGTTTCGGAGATTTATTCTCTCCTTCTTCTCTTGAACTACTTTCATTGACTTTTTGTTACCCTGAAGAAGGAGAGAATAAATCTCCGGAAACGTCGGTTTAACAAATAAATGTAAAATAATAAAACCTCTATAGTCTTATTTTTTTACAACCACCGTGGACTGCTTTCATCAACATCCAATTGCATTATTATTATTATTTATTTTTTTATTTTAGTGATATTCAAAAACAATGTTTTAATATTTAACGCCTAATGATGCAACCCGCAATTCAGAGCGTTTAATTCGAATGCATATCCTAGAACACACAGGCGAAGCTCTATTTTTCTAATCTTGCCCCCTTTTTTTGATCATTATCAATAGTGAGTCATTTTCATAAGTTAAATATTCATAGTTTTAACTATCAAAATTATTAGTCAAGTCACATACCCCGAACAATATTTCGAGACTTATTTTAAAATAACAAACAAATAGGTATACATGGCTATTTCTTTCAGTGTGATTTTTGCATTTCATTTCGTTTTGTTTAGTTGTTTGATTTATGATACTTTTTTTGAATTTTCTGTAATAAAAATCGATTTTAAAAATTATACTTGGCGTTTAAACTTATCTAGCTTAAAAAATTCAATAGAATAAAAAAATAGAGGTCTTGGTGCAACTGGGCCAGCCTAGTCAGGGCCCAATTACCCTGAATCGCTTACATCTTTGATTATTTTTAATCCATATACAAATGAGACTAATTCTACCTACGGGCAGGGCCTTGAGGGATAGGGGAACATGTCCAACTGCTCAAAAGATGTTAAAAAATTGAAAAACAGCAAATAGGCTGGACTGGTCCAATTGCCCCACAACGCGTTTAACTGGGCAAACCGCAAAACTTTACATTAAACTTAAGATAATTCCAAAATTTTGAATAATCAAAAGTTGAAAGTATCATGATTATTTGAAGAAAATTTCATCTTTCAATTAATATAGTCACGAGATCTATAAATTGTGAGGAAGCTTAGTTAAAGCCAAAAATATGGAGGAAAACAAAAGAAGCTGGCCCAGTTACCCCACCTGACCTTATCTAATAAGATATTTGACTCTCGGTCTTTACATTCTTAGTAATATTATGTCTTTTATATGTCCTACTATGAAAAGATTTTTGGCTGAGTCTCTATCTATGTGTATTATTTTATTGTTTTCAAATGGGATGATATTGTTCTTCTTTATTTACTAATCAAAACGAAAAAACACTAACTGAATCTAAATGGACCATAGAGTAGATACTAAACGAAAGAGCTGAATTAAATAAAAGGCTTGCACTATAGCTAAACTAGCCAACACTTTTATTTCTATTGCGGATGTTTATTTTAACTAATCTAATTATCTCGAAGTTTTAAAAAAATAAGGAAACTTTTAAAATTATTATTTGTAAAAAATTGTAATTAGATTATTTTTAACTTTCACTTACCTTTCTAGTAACTTTTATGATTTTGTTCAAAGATAGAAGAGCTCTTAAGCACATGTCTCACTCACTATTCGTGCTGAATTAATTAATTATCTCCTACGTGTCTTAATGATGATTGTCTGTTGATTGATTGGAATTGACATTTCCCATCCGGGCTGGAAAGAGAGAGAGAGAGAGAGACGGTATCTGGCCCAAGTCCAAAATGTCTCTTAACTCTATTAGCCTGCTATTAGACGATTTGCATTAACCATCTCACAATATACGACATAAATATTAACAAAAAATTACCGTAGTTTTTGGCTTCACATTATGCCTGTCTTTTATTTTATTTAAAAATAACATTAACATATTTTTATTTTTACCACTTAGTATATAATTTTCACAGAAGTCTCGATAAGCTGATGATTTCTGTAGACATAAACAGTATCACGTAAAACTGCATATGAAATCACCATATGACGGAAATAAACGTTGCTCTCACTTCCCATTCTCACTGTTTCTCTTTTAGGTCTTTCAGCAAAAAACATCCACGCTTATTGATTCAACATGTTCAAGAGTAATTTGAAGGGAAGGAATAAATATCACTGATGTGTGGGGCCACTGAACTAAATGACAATAAATTGAGGATGACATAACTAAGTGTTCTTTAGTGACACTGTTGTCTAATATTTAGGCGCGTCGATATAACTTTCCTGACATTTATTTTGATTCAAACTCAAAAACTTTCTGATAAAATAAATATGTTGAGTGTCATTCTTTGGTCTTATCTTTCTTGAAATGACCACATTACTATTGTAGCAAAATTTGACAAAATTTTAAGTCTTAATTGACTTCCACCTTCCAACCAAATTTAATCCAAGGTGGTCAATTCAACACTAAAACCTGCAAAATGCTGATGTTCACTTATAATACCCGAAATTGATAAATGCAAATAGATTAAAAATTGTCCCATTTTTGCAAATTCCAACTGCTCCTCCAATTCCTTCGATATACTTGGATATTCACCTATTCCTTTTTATGTGACAGTTCACCGTATTTTAAATTTGTTCCTTATTGTCATTAAAAAACCCTACCATATATTCTATTTTATATAAGGTAAGTTCGGCCAAGTGCGCGCGGGTTTTTCAATAGTACATTTTTGAATGAAGCTGTAGCCCTTATTATCAATTATTTGGATTTAAAATTTTAAATGTAAAGACTTTAAACATTGTTCTTCATGGTTCGAGAAATAAAAATATGAAAGTATAAATGGAATAACGATAATTAAAAATTTTCGTTAGGGGTGTACCGGGCGCGCACTTCCCCGGCAAAGTGGGGTAAGTGCGAGTTCGCCTCAGATCCCCCTGATACTATTATGTTTTTACGGGTGGGGTACGTGCGTAGAATCAGCATTTCATCCTGAAAATAATTCTCTAAAAATTTTTAAATTTGATGCACGGATAAGCTTAAAATGAACTTTTGGAAAGGACAGTAGCTGACCATACGCTTTGCACTATTGTTTGGCCAACCAAGGAAATTAAAAAAAATAGACTTGTTTCTTTTTATTTATTGTATTCAAGCATACTTAAAAACATTAGATGGTGGATTCTAAGTATCAATCTCAGCTCAAACACGCATTTACCCCACAGACAAAAAATGTCGGAGCAAGTGCGAGCCCACCTCTCAAATTAAAGCAGAAAGAGTTTTAGACATAAAAAGGTTTAGACTCGCTAATTTTAAAACAATTAAGGTATAGTAAATCAAAATTTACATAATAAACACAACTGATTGAGGAAATCATTTAGGATAAAAAATACCTACTTAACTGTTCTGATGGTCGTCAAATACTGTGTGCCACGTTGACGTCTGCTGTTTTTATTTTCTAGCTCAGACATACCAATCAATTACATAGCTGCCACAATAAGAAAATTTCCTACGAATTCAAAAGTTTAGCTCCAAGTTTAAAATAATACTTAGAGTCCTGGAGCTCAAACTCGCACTTACCCCGTGCGCGCACTTGGCCGAACTTACCTTAATCAATTTTCATTTTTTATTTTCACCTTTTGAATAAAATATATTTATAAATGAATTTACTTTAAGGACCAATCAAAGATTTTAGAGAAAATATTTTCACATTGCATATCAGAGAGGTTCGTCCCCTTAGGAATCGAACCCAAGCACAAACTATCTTGCCGGGTTAGCCAAACCTTTAAGACAGGGTAGTAGACAGAATTACAAATATATTTAATTGAAATTCACTATTTAAAATATGTTTCTGATTCTACTATTCATATTGAAAAATGACCATAGTCATTAAGCTAACCTCATTGTTTACAACTTAAAGTCGTAGGTATAGGTAACTCCTTTATTCCGCCTCATTCCATCAACAAATAAATTAAGGCTTAGCAAAAAAATAACAAAAATCTTTTTAAATAAAAATTGAATGAATGAAGTTAATAATAGTGCATCTTAGCAGTCACAGGTGGAATTTAGAATATGGTTCACAAAAACAACCCTATATTAAAAGGACAACATAATGTTTTTTCTTCCCCTAAAAGAAAAAAAAGTGAAAAACTCAACTAAGATTATGTTTGTTATGATTCTTCCATTTCGATGAGTTCCAGATCAAAATCGAACTTTTAAATTACCAAACCCTTAAATTAAGATATTCATTTCATTTGTCAATGTTTTCTTGCATTTTGTTAAGCAAATTTCTATCAAATACGTGACAAGGCTATCTGAATATGAAAATATGAATAATCATAAGAAGTACCTAACTAAAATTAGTCCCCCCACTCCTTTCTCATTTCAAAGTGAAATTTGTTTTGTTAATTTGCTATTTTCGCTTGGTTCCTAACAAATCCTGCCAAATGACTTGCCATGTGTTGGGACCCAGTCTGGCTTTGTGTTGCTTTTAGGATGATTTATAAATTCAGGCCGTATTCGCTACACATTCTTGATGACATGCAAGTACTGTAATTCCTGCCTCTAGTTGGGAACCCGCCCTCGCGTCTAGACTTAATAAACTATCCGAATTTGTCGTCCGTGATGACTCCAAGTTGGACCTCCATTCAATTTTGCCACTTAATCAACTTCATCCCTCGATGATCACAGCACTAATTCTATAATACTTTCATTATTTTGATAGATAAAAGACTCTTACTGTTTAATCTGAAATTCATTGCTACACGCCTCGTTTTATTAACTTAAACTTGGGAAATAAAATATTAACTTATGAACCTTGTATTTAAACATATTATTATTTAATTGCTATTATTTGCTACAAAAGCTTTACTTTGGAGAAAATAGCTTGATGAAAGCATCAGTTTTTAATGAAAATATATATATATATATATAAGGAATCTTCCCCATGTTTTTGATTTATTGATCGTTTTAAAAAATGTTGACCCCTTGGCTTATTACAATCTCTACTATAGGTACTAAAGTTACATCCAGCAGGAATTAATTTTAAAAGCATAAAGGGAGAATTTATAGTCAATAATAAGTACTTCGATATTAACGGGCTATAAGTTGATATAAATTCCTATAATAAACAATAAAGAGTGTTAGTTCCATGTAAAGTTTATTTATTTATTTTTTATTTATTTATTGCCACCGGGAACAAAGCCCATTTAGACAGCACATCAGTAAAGTATTAGTAAGGTTAGTGAGGGATCTGAGTTTTAGGCTGTCGAAATTTTATATGCTCCCGCTTGAACATTTTCATCAACGATGCTGAAGCGGGGCCAGCGCCTTAGCCAGCTCGGATAACCCGACTCCCCCATTTAAAGTTTAATATTTAAACGACGGCGAAACGAAATAGACATGATATGCTAATGTACAAGAAGTTCGATATTTAAGCCTATAATATCGAAGTATGGCATTGTATTTATTTAGATTATTTTTTGAATAAATTTTCAAAAAAACATTTAAGATTTGTTTATTTATTGCATTGCTTAGTAAAGTTACTCCAGGATAATAAATTATTTTATTAGAGACTGGCGAATTTCGAAATGTGGTGCTACAGAAAAATGCTGAAAATCAAAAGGGTAGTAGACAGAATTACAAAGAAGTTCTTGAAGGAATCGCAGAAAGAAGAACTTTGTGGAAAAGTCTATGAAATAGATTACCTCAGTTGATGGGATACACATTAAGGCACGGCGAATTGCCTAGAGATATTCTAAAGGGGGAGGTGGGAAAAAAGGGGAAGAGGTATGCCCAGATTAGAATATTTCTCCCAAATAATTAAGGAAATGGGATGTCGGTCGTTTGGGTTGGGATAGTGTCGAATGGAGACGGGTAATTGCGTCAAACCAGTCTTAGGACTGTGTAGGTACCCAATGATGATGATGATGTAATCTAGGTTAACTAAATTCAGTCTTTTCGAAATCATAGAAATATGTACATACCTTACTCGCGTAGTTGTTTATCGAGTTTCAATCTATTTGATGAGATTTCTTTAATTTTTCCCAATAATAAACATTTGATGAGCGGGATTCGATCCTGAGCCAACCTCTTAATGAGTGCTCTCTCAATTCACTGCACTAGTTGCGCCTCTTATAATTACATAGATAAATGTAATTTACGTTGTCTACTACTATATATTTCGAGAATTGTTTTGACTCATACATAACAAGGGGAAAAGTATTTATTCAATTATTACTCACTTATTTTATCTTGTTCTAAAAAGAAATTCTCTTTTAAATTATATTTTTGAAACGTAAAACGATTTGATTTTTATTCTCTTTGGTTAATTTATGAATGCAATCTTAGTTGAAAAATACCTTTCTATTAAAACAAATCTAAAAGTAAAAATCTATTCTTTCACCTCATTTACAATGTATAGAATTATAGACTAAACATTTCATTCTAAAAAATGTTTAAATTTAAACGTTTCTTATTCTCATTGATTTATTTTTATGGGTGCATTAAAAAAAATATAAATATCCGACAAATTTCTTTATTTTAACTAGTTTACCTATACTTATGTTTATCCATAGATTATTTTTATTCTCGCCGTAGCTACAAAAACATCAAGAATGAATCAAATAAATTTAGAGCTAAAACTATAGGTATGTTTAACTCTCAAACTCTAATCAATCACTTTATCTAGGAATAGAAACAATATTACTAATAAAATTTATTAAGCCCTGGAGCTCTTAGAGTCCGTTGAATAGTTTTTCACATGATCGTTTATTTAACTATTTGTTAACAGAACCAACAAGAATGATAAAGTTGATCAAGAAAACATAGTATTATCCCTAAAGAAAGAAACTTACCACCCTAGAGTTGGATTTTAGACTTGTATGTTATGGTAATACTGGTATCAACTAATTATTGGAACGTCTTCGAGGACTACTTCCTTAATTATTATCCTCCACAATAACCACCCTTGATGCCTGTTGAATATTTAATTTTTTTCATGTGATGAGGCTATATCAATTATGAACATTTGTTTTTTTTTATAATTCTGTCGATATATAATATACCTGGTGATTCACGGTCGGTGGCACGTTAGACGTTTATGGAAAACCGAACTCAGGATCTTTCTGAAAATTTAGCACCTTACATTTTCTTACCTGCTCTATCGATCTAAAATATTTTCAGCATTGCGACGTTTCGACTTCCATCGAAAAGTCGTAGCAACTTTATTTTTTTAAATGGAACACCCCGTATATTAACACGTTTTTAGAATCGCCCTTTTATTAAAATACTTTTTTGTTAATATTGTCCTATACCTATCTCTATCGGTTTTCGAGATAAAAAATCATTTGTGTTACCATAAATATGGTCAAAAACATGGCCCTAATTGAACTTAATATCATATTCTCAATTCATAAAGTTGATATCTTGTAGTTGACATACCGATGTATTCACCTTGCACCAAAACGACCCACAATACTCTACTAAGATTACTATATCTCCGTTATTCATATAAGGGATCAAAAGTTCGTTTTTTTCAAATGGGACCGCCCGTATATTATACTCAATAAATGGAAAGACGAAGAAAAATCCTTTAAGACGATATATCATGTCCCTATACCTAAAACATCAAGTTTTCTTAATAAAGCCGCTTTTTCGTGAAAAAATACTTTTTAATAACTAACCATGGCAATTTCAAGCTTATGACAGTTTGTTGACTATTTATAAGTAACTTATAAACAGTGTAATGTCGATGTTCAAAAAATCTCCCAAAATGATAGGAAATATTGATTATTCAAACGAAGTTCTTATAGTACAAAATAAATAATTTCATAAGATCTTCGTTTGAATAATCAATATTTGCGGTCATTTTGGGAGATTTTTTTGAACACGGTCAATAAACTATTTATAAGTTTATTATAAATAGTCAACAAACTGTCATAATCTTGAAATTGCCATGGTTAGTTAAAATTAAATTCATTAAAAAGTATTTTTTCACGAAAAAGCGCCTATATTAAGAAAACTTGATGTTTTGGGTATAGGAACATGATATATCGTCTTAAAGCATTTTTCTTCGTCTTTCAATTTATTGAGTAATATACAGGGGGTCTCATTTGAAAAAAACGAACTTTAGACCCCTTTTATGAATAACTGAAATAATAGTAATCTTAGCACGACCTGTATAATATGGAGTCGATTTTTCGGCGTAAATTAAATAGTTCGGGTGTGTCTAACTACCACCAAAATATCAACTTTTCATGAGTTGAGAGCACTAATTTATTTAAGTTTAATTAGGGCCATGTTTTGGACTATATTTAACACAAATTATTTTTTATCTCGAAAATCAATAGAGATAGGTATAGGACAATTTTAACAAAAAAGTATTTTAATAAAAGGGCTGTTCTAAAAACGTGTTGATATATGGATGTGCCATTTAAAAAAATAAAGTTGCTACGTCTTTTCGATGGAAGCCGAAACGTCGCAATGCTGAAAATATTTTAGATCGATAGAACAGGTAAGAAAATGTAAGGTGCTAAATTTTCCGAAAAATCCTGCCTTCCGTATTCCATAAACGTCTAACGTGCCATCGACCGTGAATCACCCTCTATTTAAACAATCAATTAGGCATACGTTTAAATTTTTCATTTTTTTCAATGAAATGTTTAAAAATATTATATATTTAATTATATTATATTCATTTGTTTGTTAATTTAATGAAAATATAATATTTAAAATAGATTAGCACAGAAATAAAGAAAAAAATTGGCTCGGGCTCAGAGCTAATCTGGAAACCACATCTGAAATGTATGTTCCAAGGTACACTTATTTATTTTCGATTTAATAGTGGTAAATCTATGATAAAATGAAAAAAAAATTCTTTCTCAAATATACATTTTTATATCCACTATGCAAAAATTTCAAATATTTATTTAATTGAAAAACTGGAAAGTTTTCCCACAAAGTTATCTTTGATTGATTTACTATTTTTATTCAGGCTATTTTTTAATATATATTGTTATATACAAATCTTTTATAAAAATAATCTTCATACGTTTATTAAAATCTCTAATGTTTCGGGATAATTTCTCCCTTTATCAATGAAATAAATAAATAAGAAAAAGTTTCCTTATGAATATTAGAATATTATTATATTATAGAAGCAATCAATAATATTTTCCAATATATACGTATATGTTATTATGATGGAAGTAATACGGAAGTTACTTTCGAAGAAAGAAGCACTCGGGACTGAAGTCTTTTGAAAGATAGCAATGCTATACATAAACATTGGATTACATAAGTGGAAAAAAACTAGGGAAAGTCTGTTGAACTTGAATTGCAACCGCCGATAAATAAGATGAACATTTTTCGACTCTGAATCCGTTTTTCTGACTTTTTGGCTCCGGTTCTGTTTATCTTTATTCATGTGTAATTTAAAATTGAAAACAAGGTCAAACGATATTTTGCATCTTGGTTTTAGAAAGTATTTTTATATTCTTAATTTAATTTCATATCAAAAGAAAATTATAATATTTAGATGTTTAAAAAAGAAAAGAAAAGCAATATAAAACTTGAGAGAAACTAATAAAACATGAAAAATTAGATTATTTTATATAAAGTTAGGGTGAGTCGTGCACGAGTGTGTGGCCACGATTAATTTTTAGCTAAACAATGTAAACAGACTAACATAAATGTAAATGTGTATGGTGTTGTACAGATTGGGTGTACACAAAAATTAATTTTTATGTTTAGATTTTAGAATTTTTATAATTATAACATTGATTTACAGTTCTTATTTATTTAATAACCTGATATCAGGGGATCGAGTTAGCCGAGGGGTTAGCGTACCAGCCTGCTAATCAAGTGGACCCGGGTTCGAGTCCGACTCGAAGCAACCGGCTAAAAATCTGATCCCTACATAGATGACATAATTTAATAACAATATCGTAAATTGGCTGATGGCTAGAAGGGCCGAAAAACAAAAAAAACAAAAACTGATATCAACTAGATTTTAAAACATATCTAGTTTTGCAAATCTATGCACATTAATTATATTTATCTCCTTTTTTTCAAACAAATATAAATTTAACTAGTAATGATTAAAAAAAATACAAAGTTTATAAGACTTTATAAACCTTGTGTTTTAATATACGTACTATTTATTTAGATTGCTACATTGTATTTGTTTTTTATCCTCCTTTAAATAAATAAATTAAAAATTATGACCTAATAAAATCCTGAACTGTATTGTCACAAGATAAACCAATAACAATTACATAAACGGAGTGTATTTTTATTAAAACGTTGTTTTTTGTTTTAGTGTTTTTTTTTTTTTTTTAATTTAAAAACCTGATATCACCAAAATTTATACAAGTTTTGCCATCTATATGCATTTAAAATACCTAAGTATTTTTTAATTTTTTTTAAATTAAAATAATGGAAAAATAAAAAAGTAGAACGAAATGCACGTTTATAAGGTTTTATAAGCTTAGATTCAAATATGTTTTAAACATTATTTGTTTTTCCTCATTACAAAAAAGAAAAAAACTAATAACAAAATGGAGTCTTAAAAATCAAATATTACACAGAGCACATTAAAAGCTAATTATAAATAATTGCTCCACTGGAAATTCGTATATTTTAATATAATATCAAAAAGAAATAGACTTTCTATTTTGGAACTACGCTGATTAGAATAATTACCTTGTACTCCTCATTTAATGGCTGTTTTCAAGATAAAAATAATTTTGCCAATTAAGTCCCCTTACAAAAACACCTTTTGGCAACTGAAGTGTATGCAATACAGACTTGAATTGATTACATTTTGCCTGGTATTAAAGTTCTAATTCAGAAATATACTAAGAGCCAATTGTTAATTCCATTAGTGTTTCTCTTTTTATTATACATGATTAATTTTGGCACTTCAACCATTTGTCTATCTATCTATGTATTCCCTGTTTTCTACGATTCCTGGGACCAATAACAAAACAAAGGGGCACCAGAAGTAAGCAGCTGTTACTATAACTTTTATATTATTTTAATAGGCTATTAAACGAAAAAAAATACCTTAATTCATTTCATCATTCACCCTAGTACATTTATCTTTAGTGATGTTATAAAATAGCTAAAGTACTACCAGTTGATTTTTTCTAAGTTTTTAATTATTTATACTCTAAATATTTTTTGAATCAACATAACATGTATTATTATGTAAAATCTGTTTATAAAAAACATTAGAGCGAAGAAACAACAATAACATATAAGATATTGGTTTTGGATGGCCAGATATGTAAGGGATATTAGAAGAAGCCTTTCTCATTTCAAAAACTTATAGGAATACACTCTATTGTTATGTATTATTTTTAAAAGTCTATAATATCTTAGGAAGTTATTAAACTTTAGGTATAAATCGAACTCAAAGTTAGATATTTGTGTAGTTGTGTCTTAAAGGTTTGAAAATCGTCGGCTTAGAGTGTAAAGTTGCTAACTCTAACTCTGCCCTGTAAATTTCCTTGTTGTGAGTTAGCAGGTTTACTCTCTAAGGCGACGAAATATTAGATCTCGGATAATATCAAGTTTCCTCATGGCATCCAGGGGGCATTAGAATGGTTGAAGATCCCTAATATTCTTAGATATGAGACAAGCGAATTTGTACCTTCTAAAACATTGTTTCGCAACCTTTTTTGTGTCATTCCCCCAGCTAACCCTTTCTAAGATTCTTATGCCTCCTAAGTAAAATTGCTTATATGGTAAAAGACCTAAATTTTTTGTTTTTAATATAAATATATAAACTTACAAAAACAATTATTATTTTGTTGATTAGTATTTTTTTTTTTTTTGGGGGGGGGGGTAATCCTAAGATATTTTACTAATTTTAAATATTTTTTTTTTTTTTTAATTTTAAAATGGCTAAAAATACATAAAATAAATTCGTAACCAAAAATAAAGTACATTAAAGAACTCGGGGTCGATTTCCGAGGGGGTGAAAACAACCGTATATATACATATATAAGGTATATACAAAAATAATACATTTCATTTTGGATCTAGTAGATGACAACCTCTTTTGATTTTCATATAATAACGAGTATCCATTTAGTCCAAGGTCAATAGTCAAAAGGCCGTTCCTAGAATAATAGAAATTAAGAAATTAACTTTTACTATTCTATAACAGGTCTGGGCTTGTATTTAGAATCCTTGCCTTAGTTACAGGTCTCGAGATGTATTTGGAATCCTTGCCTTAGCTCCTATAAAGGAAAAGAGATCATTCTATCCTTACTATTCTAATTTTTAGTCATTTTCCTCGATGAAGTACTTTTTTTTAATTTATTTCATTTGATCTAATACTAGAGGAACAACCATTATACGTTGCATTTTAAAGTTTCAGGTAGGAATTTCCAGGGAGTCCCCCCGTGGACCGGGGCTAGAATTGGCTCTCACAGTATCTCCTGTTTGTCAAAGAGACGACTAAAAGGGATTGATTATGGGATTGAATCTCTCACCTCGTAAAAAACACACATGTCACTAGAAATTTCAAGAAAATTTTGCAAAGAGGAGAACATCGCTAAAATGACCCTGTTTATGAAAAACTAACCTGTTGTAATAGTAATCCGGTGATGAAATGATTGAATTGAAAAGTTTTAAATCCACTGGTTTTCAGCTTTCTAACTCAAAATCTATGCTGTTTTCCAACTATCATAATTAAAGACTAAAAAATTCATATTTTCTTTCTATTCTTTAATTTAAATAGTTTCCGAGGTTTTGTCTTCATTATTCCTCTTGTAGAGCGTATCTTATATTTAAGAGGAGTTTTTTTAATAAAATATTTAAGATTTCTGGAGAAATAACACATTATAAATTATTCTCATTAATTAAATATGTTTCGAATTATTTACCAATTTAGCCTCTATAGAATTAGTAAGGAGCACTTGATAGCAACGCCTGTATTTAGACAACCTGATTAGACGAATATTGCATATTTCAGGGTTTGATTAAAGACGTCTGCTGCCAGCCAGCTACGATCGTTTATGTTGCTAGCTTGCTATAAAGACAAAACGAATTTTCTATATCCAAACAGGTGTAATTAAGCCATAAGAAATAACAGATAAAATATGTATTTCTAATTAAAAAGACTGATGATGAAGGCAAACCTTCGAAACTCTAGTCTCTAACAAATAGTTTAATGCTATGTATTGAATTGTTTTTTGATGATTATTGTGTATAAACATTTCTGAAACGTGGAGAAAAATAATTATAACCATGATTTTTTTTCTATCTAGTTATTTATTTATTCTAGTTTGTTTATGTCTAGATCAGTGTTTCCCGACCTTTTTTGTGCCATGCCTCACCTAATCCTTTCTAAAATTCTTATGCCCACTATGTAAAATTGCTTATAAAAGATCTATTTTTTTTTTGTTATTTATATTAATATTTAAACATATAAAACAAAATATTTTTGTTGATTAGTATTTTATATGGTCTACGTACATTTAAGTGTATTCTCTATATCTTGCTTTAGTTATTTACTATCAAATTTTGTTAATTTTTATTTTTTCAAATAAGGGTGTAGATTTTTTACATTTAAACTAATTTATTAGTTACTTTGAGCTTTTCTGTTTTGCTCTCTTTCTTTCTTCCGCGCTATTCTTCTTCTTCTTCTTCTTTTAAGTGACATATCAGGTCTCCCTGACGTTTCGGCTCCTCTCCACAGATACCTGTTCTGAGTGTGTTTAGCTGTTTTTACACAGATATACGGGACCTACTTTTTAACGCTAATTCCGAACGGCTAGTTGAAGAGGTTACTAGGCATTTATACTCTTGGTAGGTTGCCATTGCTTTCCAAGAGGAGGACTGCAAATATCTGATCTGCCGAGACTCAGTCTCGAACCAGCGAACTTCAAGTCAGCGACCCGACACTCTAGCCACTGACCCACAGTCGCCTGTGCTATTATTATTATTAATTGGTAAAAATACATAAAAACAATTTGTAACCGAAAATGAAGTACCTATGTGTTAAAATTAATTTAAGATGAAGTGGAGTGAACTTAGACTAAAAGATGCTTATTTATATGTATAGTATATGACATATTTTTCCCACCGCAAAATAGCATATTTTTGTCTGTTTGTGGTTAGTTGATCAATGCATGTATTACTAAATTTTGTGTACGCTTTAGCTCATATATCACTGAAGATATCAAAATCAAGTTCTATATTCAGATATTTTATATTGAGATTAATAGCTGATTAGATAGGGGCAGAAGAAGTCAAAAATTTGTTATTTGTCTGATTTGGACAAAATTTTGTACAATTATTCTTTAGGACCATGTGAAACTTTTGAGTGAAAAAAATCAATTTAATTTTTTATTTAATTTTAATTTATACGACAGGGGTGAGCAGGTGTATGGTAAATTCATTAGATGGCCACCTCACACATTTTTTTCTATAGCATAAATAAATAAATAACTCTGTCTGTATCTGACATTAAAACGATATTTTAAATTTATTTACATTTTACTAACCAGAAAAAAGCCTTAATCTAGGGTTAAGGGATTTCTACTCAATGCATTTTCAAAATAGCCAAATAACCCACGCCCTTACAATATACTTACTTCTGTGTACTCTTTTAGCACTATAGTATTTTATAGTACTTGAAAAAGTCTTTCTTCTTCAGAATTTCTCATTGTTTAAATTTTTTTTTCAATTTTCGTTGGCTCTTATCGTTTAATAGGTACTTAAAGACAAGATTAAAAAGGGAAATTTCACACTTCTTTTGTCCTTACTTTTCCTTGCTCTTGTCTTTTTTCGGGACTTGTCTCCTTCAACGAAAAAATAATTAGTCAGTCTATCAGTGTCAATTTTACTTAGAGAAAGTGGTGTAGGTTTTAGGTGAAACATGATATTAATTAATAAAGTAAAGGGTGTGTAGTTTCACATTGAATGAAATAAAACTCAAAGGTTTATACAAACTCAATATATTTCGGATTATTAGTCCACCATCAGGAGTTTACAGGTTAAAACTGATCAGTGTCAATAAATATAGGTCATCATCATCATCATCATTGAGTATACAGTCCTAAGACTGGTTTGATGCAACAATCCGTCTCCACTTGACTCTCTCCCCCGCCAGCTGTTTGACCTCTCTAAATGTCTGGCATCCCATATCCCCAATTATTTGGTTGAAATATTCTAATCTGGGTCTTCCCCTTCCCCTTTTCTTTCCCACCTCCCCCTCCAAGATATCCCTAAGCAGTCCCCCATGTCTCAGTGTGTGCCCCATCATCTGACCTCTTCTCTTCTTCAAACTCTTCCACAAGGTTCTTCTTTCTCCGATTCAGTTGCAGTATTTCGTCTGTTACCCATGGCTTTTTAATTTCGTTTTTCTTTGATTGAAGGACTTCGTTGGCTGTATCGGCCAGGCTTGATTTCATATCATTCCATTCTTGTTCGATTTCTTCTTCTTTATTATTTGTGGGTGTTTTTTCTTCCAGTTTCTTATTCATTACGTTTTCGAAGAGTTTTTGGGTTTCCTTATTTTTTAATTTAGATATATCCCAGTTTTTTCGCGACCCCCCCCCTTTTATTAGTTTTTTTAAATTTTAGTTGGCATTTCATACGCAATTAGATTGTGATCACTAGATATATCAGCCCCAGGATAGCTTTTGCAGTCCTTTAATTGATTTCTGAATCTTTGTCTGACTAATATGTAATCTATTTGAAATCTCGCCTTGTCTAACGGCATTTTCCACGTGTAGATCCTTCTTGGATGGTGTTGGAAGAGTGTGTTTGCTACTACTAGACTGTGCTTACTGCAAAATTCAATTAATCTTTCGCCCCTTTCATTCCTATTTCCTAGACCGTGTTCGCCCACCACTTTTCCTTCTTTGCCTTTTCCTACTCTTGCATTCCAATCCCCCATAATTATTAAATTTTCATCCCCTTTAACGCGCTTCATGAGGTTTTCAATTTGTTCGTACATTTCTTCTATTTCTTGGTCCTCATGTGATGTAGTAGGCATGTATACCTAGATTATCACAGTATCTTTCGGTTTCGAATCCACTGTGATCATAACAATCCTTTTGCTTACCTGTAGATAATTCTTTACCCTTTGCCCTATTTTTTTATTCATAATAATACCCACTCCTGCCCTCCCATTCTCCCCCCAACTCCTAGCCCTCGAAAACCTAATAGCGTCGGGGTCGGAAAAAACAAGAGTTGGCCAAGGGAGGCCGTATAGGAAAGAGAAAAGCGAAGCCTGACACAAGTATGTGGAAGCAATGTCAGACTTAGCTCGGATAATTCCGTGGTCGCAATCCACGTACTCATCCGAAATGAGTTCCTGAGGTTAAATAATCAATATTTGCGGTCATTTTAGGAGATTGCTTTGAACATCGTCAATAAACCGTTCATAAGTTACCCAATAAGTTACCAATAAGTTACCCATAAACAGTCAACAAACCGTCACAAACTTGAAATTTCCATGGTTAGTCAAAATTAAAATCATTAAAAAGTAATTTTTCACCTAAAATATAGGTACATCAAGTTTAATTCAAAATCTTAGAATTCAAAATCACTAAATTCAACAAGGGATTAAATACCTTTAGTTTTGGCCTCTCGTGCTCAAGTGTTCTCTAATATAATACTAACATTAGATTTACACTTTATGACCATGAAATCTGTTTTCCGTTAGTACCTTTGGCACGAGAGCAAATAAAAATCAGATTCAGATCTTTGCATCTATTATATATATTCCTGACTCGTAAAATAAATTACCTGCAGTATATATTATACCACGAGTGGCTTCGGCTAAAAATATCATTCTGCATTTCATAAGAAATAATAATAATCATATTTGGATTTTTTACAAAAATGGAACGAAATATCTTTGATGAACTGAGAAAATAATTTTTTTCAACATGAAAATAATTTTGGTAGCTCTGCAAGGGCCCATAAAAGAGAAGTTTCATCTGAAAAACTACTTAGATTAAACACTGTTAATGTTGGACGATCTCAATGTCAAATCTTGGTAGTTATAGCAAAAACTTCTCGTTTGATAAAAAAGCCAAACACCAATCAACATCATCAAATCTACTGTAATATTAATATGTATCAAGTGCAAGATTCTTTAGAAAAATAAAATTTTATTTGATTATTTACATGGTTTGATATTTTGAATAATTAAATATAATATGGGGGAGAGGCATTAAATTATTTAGTGTTCACAACATCTAAAGGCCTTAATGACTATAACAAAAATAAAATAAAAAAGTTATTTGTAAAGCAGTAAAAAGGCAATTCAATAAATAAATAAATAAAATAAAAATCATATTAAATTTTTTAACTCAAAGCACAATAATTATCTTCAAATTTTGATTTTTGAAGATATACTGAAGCGACTCATCAATAAAACATTTATCTATTATTCCGATGAAGTAATACACACTTTAATATTCTTTTCTGGTTACATCAACTGTTAATAACACTTTGTACACAGAACTCAAGACCTCATTTATCAATTGAAAGAGACAATAAAAGAGTGTGTTTCTGCTGAAATTTTTAATTTATTTATAACGTGACTATAGTTTCGAGAGCTTTCCCTTCTTCACAGTCTATTACAATTGATTCACAGGAATTAATGTATGTAAGTGAGATTTACACTGACGAAGAGGGCAAAGCTCTCGAAACTACAGGCTCGTTATAAATACATTAAAAATTTATAATTCCAGCAGAAGACACACTTATTATAACTTAACTAAAATAGAAACTTACAATTTAAACTCATTTATCTTTAAATACAATATATCGTACAAATATTCACCTTCTATATTCATTATATTTGAATATTCTAATTTGTTAATTCTTGAAGTCTACACACACAGAAATTTTCAGAAATCGTAGGCTTTTGTTATACAGATATCATTAGCGGAATATTTCTTATCATCTTCACGATTATTATTCTATAACCCATACATAAGTTAAGCTGACATAATCATGTAGAATCGCAAAAACTACCCGAATTCTCCCCATCATGGAAGTATCGCCTCGTAGTCCTTAAAATTGAAATAAATAATTATTTGTAAGTTCCCCATATGAACTCTTACGTTATACAAGGCGGGACCACCGGAAAAAGAAAACACGGAAGAAATTAGAAAAAACGTATTGGAAGATGGCAGGCAGGAACGGAACTTCCGAGGAGACTGGCTCGACCAAGTTAGAAATCGCGAGCTGTGTTGATATTGCCTGCCCTCTAGGGGCAAAATATTTATACAATAATGCTTTGCTCAACTCACATGCATATTTCATTATTATTTCAATCCTTTATTATTATTAGGTACTATTATTATTCTATTCACACAAGATAATCAGCCTGTAGGCTGTTTTGACGCAACCGTTCGACTTAATTTACTTACACCTGTAGCTCTCACACTTTTTATAAATATCATTCATCAAAAACTAATTTCAAAAATTTAAGTTCTACCGAAAAAATATTGGTAAGTACATTTATTGTAACAAGTGAGTATTTAAGAATGTATATGATTTTTATAGTGTCAAACCGAAGGTCGATTTCTGGCCGAAGCCGAAGGCTTAAAAAACTTAAGAAATTCAGTTCAAGATTGGCTAAAAGTAAATAATATAATGATTTTAAAAACTTTTAAATTAAATGTTTATGTTGACTGTATATAAACAACTTCTAAATAACTTTTAAGGAGTTAGGTGTTGGTTCTAGGTGTAACATTTTAATATAATAATAAAACTTCTAAATATGATAAAATTACCTTGCAACTTGTCAAAAATAATAACATTTCAAAACAATGTGAATTATCAAATTTATTATAAGATTCTTCCAAAAGAGTAGTATGATAATTAAGAAAAAATAAAATGATCATCAAATTGTTCATCAGTTTAAAATAAATTCTTGTCAATGATAAGTGTTTTTTTTTATGAATTATTGCTATATATATGATTGTTATAAATGTGTGAAATATCTATGTTAATAAGTTAAAGATGGTTTAGTGACAATTTCTAGATCTTGAACGAAATTGTATGTATAAATTCAAACTTCTATATTCTTAAAATTATTGGATAAAAATACTTGGTAGGTTTCACATTAAGATATAAAAAAATAAAACGAATTTATTTTTAGAGAATCTTTAATCTCGATATATATATTTTCGGGTGACTAACCCATCTTCAGGAGATACAGAAAGTAATTAGAGATTGGATTAGATTAAAGATTCTCTAAAAATAAATTCGTTTTTATTTTTTTATATCTTAATGTGAAACCTACCAAGTATTTTTATCCAATAATTTTAAAAAATGTTTCACCAAGTACCAACACCAAATTCCTTAAAAACTATTCTATATTCTTTGTATTGTGTAATTGTTTAAAAAAATTTATGAAATGTCTATTTTTTAGTACTACTGAAGATGATCAACCAAAGATGACCGAAACTGTTTGGTGAATCAATAAAATAAATAATAATAATTAACTGAAATTATTGTCTTTTATTAGTTTGTGACTAAAAAACCCCTTCAAATTAAAAAAAACAAACATACAAACATTTATTTATTTAATTAAAAGTAATTTAACAATCACAATCAGATCAATCAGTCGTAGTTTTTCTCGACTAGTGCGAAACTAGACTAATAAATAAACACTCTCTTTCTTAATAAACTTTGGTCAATTAAATGCACAGTTTTGAAAATTTTAGAAATCTTCGGCTTCGGTCAAAACTTCGGCCCATTTTGACCGAAGCCGAAGGTGGTTTTTTTGGCCGAAGCTTCGCTCGGACACTAGATTTTTATACAAAAGAAATGAAACTATTTCAAAATTAAGTGATTTGATACATCTATTAAGTAAAATATCAAATTTTAAGTTCAAAGTATAATAGATATATTTATTTTATCTCAAAAGAGTACGCTCTTCCCATAAGAATATGTTATTCATCGATGGCGAGCGTCCCAAGCGGTTCCCTATAGAGGGGATGAATTCGCTACTTTATTAATTTTATATAATATCTTGAATAGATGTCATCCAAAACGTGATTTTTTGCCTTTTATAAACAGTGTAAATGGTGGGATCGGTGTATTTTGTTATGCGATGGTTACTTTAGAACTTCTAGACAGAAGAAAATGCTGAATTTTCAAGGATATTTAAGATCCTTTATAAATATTAAAGTTAAATTAAACTTTTAATGATTATACATAGAAACGATTATGATTCAAAAACTTGGGCTTTATTTATTGTAGCGTTCTTCATTTGTTTAATGCTCCGGAGCCTCTCTGGCTTCCCCTTCTTGCACATTCAAACAATTATTAATTGATGTTCTTAAACTTGTGTCTGACGTCAAATTTACCGGCCTTATGATTCATTACTGCGTGTTGTTAATTAGTATGTAGGAAGTTGAATGGAAGACTTGAGACGTGATTCCCTCGCCATTCTCTTTTCTTCCGTACTATTCGATATTATTAATGAGTCCAGAGATTGAAAGAAACAATTAGTTTCTTCATCATATTCATAATCTAACCACTTTTATTTAAATTATCTCATTTTTTAAAGATAAGAGTAAATAAATATTATGTTTAATATTGATTTACTATGAGTTAAGGATTCTTGGTCACTTATTTCACATTAATAGGCAATAAAACTATTTCATTTTTAGATTTAACAATAACCATCACCAACCAAAAATTAAAATTTAATATTTTTAGAAAACCCACCTTTACTGACACGATCATTCCCTTTTTTTCTAACCATTCGACAAATACTAAATTTTCAGCTTTTTATTCAATGATCAATAGATTAATCTTAACCCCTCTTAGCAATACAAACTTTAACAATGAACTAGATACCATTTATAATATAGCATATAATAATGGATATAGTAAGGAAATTATTAAAAAAATATTTATCAAAATTAATAAAAAACACACGCTTTCGCAATTACATTCACTCACAATCGAATCTGAAAAAATCTAAAAAAGAATCCCCTTTATTTCTAAACATATAACCTATCCATTAACAAATATTCTCAGGAAATATGGAATCACTCCAGCCCTTTATAATATAAATAATTTATCCTCTCAATTAATAAATAACAAACTAGACAAAATTGATAAAATAAATAGATCTGGTGTATACAAATTAAATTGCAACGATTGCGATGCAATTTATATTGGACAAACTGGACGATCTTTCAAAAAACGGCATAAAGAACATGTAGCTTCCCACAGACAATTAATAAGAAATCAACCCATAAATCCAGATTCCACTTCCGCATTTGCTAATCGTCTATATTCTTTAGATCACTCACCTTCACCTACTAATCCCACCCCTATTCATTTCGAAAGAAAAGGATTAAGATTGGATCTTCTTGAATCCACGGAAATAAAATATGCCTTGTCGAACGATGAAAATATTATCAATAATCAACTTGATGTAAAACAAAATTTAATAATTGACCTATTAATAACAAAGCCAAAAATTTATTCCCAGCGTAGAGACACAAGTCAATGAACTTCTAACTTTTCTTTTATCTATCCACACCTATGTCAACAAACTCCTACCCAACCTGATATTTACACTTAACAATAGCCTAAGAGAAAGTGTCCTTTAAAATAATTCAAACATTCTTTCCCTCTGTTCAATAAACATATATATATATATATATATATATATATATATATATATATATATATATATATATATATATATATATATAACCTGTTATTCAATAAGTTGAATTAGTTACTTTCTGTACTTCCTGAAGATGGGTTGATAGCCCGAAATATATAAATTGAAAAAGAAAATTTTTTTTACATCTTTTAATTTTTTAATTTTAATGTGAAATAAGTGACCAAGAATCCTTAACTCATAGTAAATCAATATTAAACATAATATTTATTTACTCTTATCTTTATTAAAGATGTTTCACCTTGCACCAACACCACAATCTCTACTAATTATTATCTCATTTTTTTTAGTAATATTAATAAATTACCGCTGGATCTAATTTTATTCAGCTAATATAAAATTTGAAAATATTCAGTAAGCTCTCGATATCCTCAATGTCTTCCTTTTTCTTTTGTTCTTCATCAAATGCTTCTACTTCATGATTTTCCTAGTTTCATCTAGTCGGATGACCATAATATCTAAAAAAATAATAATAATAATAATAATAATAATTTGTAAAAAGGATCGAAGGGAGATGGATAAGAGTTTTTATAATTACACGCAGATGGCACATTTTATTTAAAAAAATAAACTCTGCTGTTAATTTAAAAATTTAAAATATCTTATCCAACTCCCTACGAACCTTATTACAAATTTGATTATGGAAACGAACAATATCATAAATATACTAATAATATACGAACAAATTAAAAAAAAATAATAATTTCATTACGACCATGTTAATTAGATTGAACAAAATAAGTTCTTTGAATATTTCATTTATCGTTATTATTAATTATTTGAGTGTCTTAAACACAGCCACTAACTATCATTTTAATTCGTACATTCCTCTCTCGGATATAAATCTTTTGGTAATGAACTTGAGTCTCTGACGTGGAAACAATTGGAGTTGCTAACTTAATTGGCAATCATGCCTGGAGCTGGCAGGGTGGAGTGAAAGATCCTCAGGCTCGGACAGGACAGGAAGATATCCTCTGTGACACATGTCCGGCGGAGAAGACACGTAGTAGAGTACCTAGGCGCATCCTATTAACTGTTCAATCAACCCGACTGCTGCTATTGTTACCGGTTCTCCTCTCCATGTCTTGGATAACGGGGTAAATGGTCAAGACCCCGAAAAAAGGGCCAAAACCAAGTCTATTAAATAAATAAATAAAAAAATAAATTACCCCTTAAAAGATCTCTCAGAAAGCTAAAAAAAATATGTGTGTCCCTCATCCACATAAGCTTACGGGGGAAGTGAAACTTCTTTAGGCTTAGACGTTATTGAAGTAATTTAAATTTCCTAAATTTAATAAATTTTTTGGCATAAAATATTAGTGTGTTTTAAAATAATAATTTAAATTTCCTAATTTTATTTGCCATGAAAAATTAGTGGGTTTTAAAAATTACTTCCCCACTATTGAGTCATTTCCCCTTTATTGTAACAAACATTTTTTTTTTAACAGATTCGCCGCTAAAGAAGTTTCACTTCAAAAATCTTCGAAATCAACAACATATACGAAAATTTCAATTTAATTTGTATATCGAAATTATCTATAGTATGGGGCACATTAAAATTATTACCATTTTTCTTTCTGTATTTTCAAAAAAAAATTTGAATTAATAAAATGTTTCAATATATTAATTAAAAAAAAAAAAATGAATAAAAACTCTCTACGTTTAGGTAACTTCATCTAGGATAGTTATCAAGTATAAGATGACTTATTTTAGATCAGATTTTAGCCAGTTTAACCTAAAATTTAACACTAATATAATAAATCTTAACCTAAAATTCAATTCAATTATCTACTAACTTGTCTGCTGCTTTGAAAATACCTCATGTTTTGATCACTTATCTATGATAGTCTTTATCGCGTTCGATTAATTTAAATAATTTTTTTATAATTTCAAATGACCTTTTTTAAAAATCTCAGTTTGCTCCCCAAATTATTATTAAGTTGTTTTTTTTTGGTTTTTAGAACGTGGTAATTATCGATATTGTGCTCAGATGGAGATTCTCTTGTATATATTTGATTATTTATAATAGACTTCATTTGACTATTGACGGATATTTTTGTATCATAAGTATTTTATGTTAATTCTGGAATAACGTCATCGAATGCGTTTATCTTAAATTTAAAAATCCACTTAGAATTTTTTTTAATTTTTTATTTTTTCAAGTCCAAATGTAACCTTCACTGTGGTATTAATAGGTGCATCTAATTCATGCCACTAGCAATTTTTTTCGACCATTTATTTCACCTAAGCCTGCTGAAAAAGATATTTTTGAACCACAAATCGACGGATGAAAGGAGATGAATTATGAGAAGTGGGGGGAGGGGTAGCGGTGAATCCTCTTAACACAATTTTAATTAGATAATCTTATAATTAGAAAATAAATTGATCTAATAAATGTCGCTCACATTTTCTACAATTTTATTGCAAAAAAATCCGTTGATGAAGAGATTGGCAAGGTGAAGTTTCTCTTCTGAACACGTAATTCATGACTAATTGAAATTGCCTTAGGATAAGTCATTTTTTAATTTTCGTCTTCGAGACGTTATCAAGAGTCTTAATATAATAAAGAAAAGAACCCCTGAAAACATGAATTAAAAAATCCCTGGATAGAGAAAACCGACTACCAAACTTCTTCATGTTCAAATTAGAAACAAATTGATCCAACTATTTCTTTAAGTGATTTATTCATATTCCATATATAACTGGAATTCTCTCCATGTCTCCATCCTTAGTTCTGCAATCTTCAATAACCAATTTTCTTGTTGATGGTTGCCTATGATGAATCTATTTTCTTATAGTAGGTTATAATTAAAGACAGTCCATAAATTATTTAAATTTTATTCAATTTGCGACGTTTCGGAGACTTTTTCCCTCCTTCTTCAGGGACTACAAAACAAAAATGGAAATTGACTGCAATTATAATCATTCGTTCACTTATCATTATACAAAACACAATACAGTTCAATATCAATGCCATCATCACATTAATAAAAAATAAAAAAGTCTCCGAAACCTCGAAAATTGAATAAAATTTAAATAATTTAATGACTGTCTTTCATTATAACCTACTTATTTCGCTAACCAGTCCGTCTTTCTAAGAAAATAAATAAAATTAACTATTTTCTTATATTCCTCCAATACATCATGGCTATTTAAAAAAAATTAAAAAAATTAAAAATGTCACATATTAATTAATATAAAGTTGTAATTAAAGTAATTTAAATAGCATTACCTGAAGAAATATTAAAAGAAAGCCTTTTTATTTTGATTTTTTGACTTATTTAATCAACATTTCATAAAAAAAACATGTTTTGATTCAATTGAAATCCCTTATTTAATATATATGATTTTCACATTTTGTGGACTTTGAAAGTGATTCAAGTCCATTTGCGGTCATCCCAAGTATAAATTTCTTTTAACTAATACTTTAAAAACGATCACATTATAAACATAACTCAATTTAATATTTAAAAAACATAAAATGAGCGAATAGCTATACCAATATTTTTAAAACCATTCAAATACAAACCCTTAAATATCTCGAAATAACAATAAATGGTCTTACATCACTTTCAAAGAAAACGGCTCATTATACAATGGATTCTGTGGATGCGTATTCCTAAAATTTCAAACATTTAGAGTATTTTCATAAATATATAAGGTCGACTTCAAAATTTCAGGAGAATCTTTAAATTTTCAAATTATTATCCGTTTTTTCAAATATTTCTATAAAATGAAATGATTGTTCTGAGAAGTATATATTGGTTCTCTAAATGAAATAAAATTGTTGCATAGTTTCAAGGGGCAATTAAAATAAATGATTCTCCGAAAAGAGAGCTGATAGAAGGTTTGAAGTCCCTGCCTGGTAGATATATCTTCCAGTTCAAGCATGCCAAAGGCAAGTCCAGACGAGTTTTAGTCAAATAAAAATTGTTCTCGCTTAGGAACTATTAATATAATAATAATACAAAAAAGGAATAAATAAAGATGATTCAAGAATCTTTGGACTAATCCATTTCTAAGAACTCTCAATATATAAGACCGGAAACTACTAAGACTGCTATAGACAAGTCATAGCTTGCTTATAGCAATAGAATTCAGAGAAATTTAAGATTTTCTTATAAGACAGCCTGATTCATTGTGGAAGATGGTCGATTTCCATCTCAGGGACTGAGAAGTTTAAGTCACAAGATTTAATTTTTTACTCCTATCTTCCTATCTTCACTCACACAAAGCAGTTTGGGGCAAATGTCACAAAATATATTTAAAAAAATCTTATGTTAAATTTGAAAAATAACGAAAATGATGGCCTTATTCGATGAAATTTGCAAAAAAAAAGCTAAATAAAATTTTAAAAAATGAAGGGAACTTTTTTGGACAGCATCCCCTGGTTGAAAAGTCACCAACCGCCACTGATAGATAGCTATGTATAAATTAAAAAACAATCTAACCACTAAAGTTTCAATATAAGAATAATTTATAATAATTAAAATGAAAAGACATAAAGAAACATCCTTAATTGTTTGCAATCTAATTCATTAGACTTTCGTGAGAAGGAGATACACCAGAAGGTGTATCTCCTAAAGTCCTGTATAAGATGGCCCCTCCATCATGAAAAGAACAGAGTAGGATAGAAGCCGGGATCACGAGCCAAATCTCAGAATGTTAGATACAATCTAATATCCAATTTACTAAGTTTTTAGGAGCTTCGAGCAGTGGTAAATTCTACGTTCGATAAATTAGATTAAATTTATCTCCCACTTAATAAATTTAAATAAATTAAAATACTTAAATTATTCTAATTCGAAGAAGACATTTTATTTTCAATTCAAATTCAATTAGTTGTTTTTTTTATGACATACTAGTTAAATTCACTTATAATAAATGCCTAACTCTTAAAATTAACACTTTCTTAAATAAGTATTTAGCTGGGGTAAAGAGATGAAAAAATGAAAAATAAAATTGCAAATGAACTAGATAAATGGCTCAAAAAAAAAAAACGAAGAGATGAAGGTCATGATCAAGAATCAAATCCACCAATGAGCGAGTAAGATAGAGAGTGGAAGCTAATTCACAAACAACTACGGTGCCAACTTAAGAACGAATAATTCAGAAGTTCTATACTTGGGTAGTGGAAAAAATTTATGCTAAGCTTAAATTAAGATGACCCTTGAGAGGCCGGAGAGCATCCAAGGTGGAAGAACAACTCTGTGTAAGGACGAGTTGAATTCTTAAAATCTCTTACCTTTTATTCTATAAAGGAACGAAATAAATATCCTTATTTTTTTAATTCTATAAACTACAATCTAGCAACCCCCCCCCCCCCCCTAAAGAAATATTACATATAGAGTCGGTTTTTTCACCTACTGTCAAATTGACGGATATCCTTAGCAACAACTAATTCAACTAACCATCACGTCTTAGGAAATCGTATAATGATTTTTTTAGGTTATATGGCTTTCCCAGAATATAGGCAGGAATGAATTTCAAATTTCTACAAGTCATAGAGATTAAAAAGTGTGTTTATTCGCAATTACGTATACAACCACTAAGCAAAGTTTAAACTTAGCTGGAGGATACCTTAGTCAATATAACTGACAGACAGTGACATATTTGGCTCTAACTTTAGATAGACATACATACTATGACGGTTAGCTAATTTAGTTGAAAATCTAAGTTAAATGGAAATTTACCTGGAGTTACACCAACTTAAGGAACATTCAAGGGTTGCTTTGAAGTCTTAGAAAGTCTTAGAATGAACTTTTTTAGGTTGTATGCCTTGGGAAGAATGTCGGCAGGAAGTAAATTCAAATTCCTATAAGTATAGAGATTGAAAAGTGTTTTACTTACGGAAAGTGGTGTGCGTTTTAGGTGAAACATGATATTAATTATTAAAGTGTGTTTATTCGCAAAATATTGTCTGAAAAACACAGTATTTTGGAAAATATGTTTTTTTAGGAAATACCTACTCAGTTTGTTTGATTTAAAACATTTTAAATATATTTTAAAATGAAGTTTGCAGGTTTCGTGGTTTATGAAAGGAAATCCGAGTATCAGGAAATCATAGGGATTAAAAAATAATATGTTTATTCGCAAAAAATTGTAAGATATTTGTAAAATAAGTATTTTGGGGAAATACAGTTTTAGGGATACATAATATACACTCATTCATAAATTAATTCCTGTGAATCCATTGTAATAGACTGATGAAGAGGGCAAAGCCCTCGAAACTATAGTCTCGTTATAAATAAATAAAATTTATAATTCCAGCAGAAGACACACTCTTTTATTGTCTCCTTCAATACTCATTTCATTAAAATAATTTACAAAGTATATAAAAATAAAGATCGTGAATTTTTCTTCCCTGAATCAGATCTGAAGTCCAAAAAAAAAAAAAAAAAAAAAATGAATGTGTCTGATTCTAAATGAAAAAAACTTTGAATACCTATGAATAAATGTCATTTTGCTTGAGAAACATAAAATGTTTTGGAACTTTCATTTTCCAATATGGGAAACCTCTTTGAAAAACGAAATCAATGACCTATATTTATATATTTTCCCCTGATAAGAATATGACATGTGAAATTTAAGGAGAGGTGAAAAATTCAACTTACTATAGAACCAGATGGAGGCGAGCTGCCCTAAACCTTTGATGATGATTACAATTAAAAACAGACTAGAATGGGCTGAGGAATAAGATTCTTCTCCAACCAAACAGTAGGTAGGACTCCTCCTGAAAAATTCTTGGCTTTGTGCCTGTACGATGAGCCAAGGGATCAAGAGAGGCTAGGCTAAATTTTCTTTTAATTTAATGGCTCCTTTCTAAGATGCATTTAGGGTGGCGGTAGAATGTTAGGAGGCCCCTCCTCATAGATCCGAGAGCTATTCTACTAGTATATACTATTGAAAATATTCCCTATAATTTGTCAACACTCTTAGGTGAAACATATAACATTCAAGATAAGGTTTAAAAATTAGCCAAAAAATGGATTGAAAATTCTGATAAATTCTGGCCACCTTAATCTGTGAGACCATACACAATTCCTTCAAAAAAAACTTTTTGAACTCATGCGAGCTTGAAACGTAAAAATCTTCAAAAATCTTGACATCAAAATTTTTCATTTTCATTTATATGAACATTATCAGTGATCATAAATTATTTTGTTACGAGGGGGTGGGGGGATTAGAAAAACATATTGGCCTGTTCTCAATCTTGACAATACCAATGGCGTACCGAGGAAGGGTTTGAAGGTGATTAGAACATATTTTATTATGAGGAGGATTAGAAAAACACTTTGGCCTGTTCTTAATCTTGGCAATACCAGTGGAGTACTGAGGAGGGGTGTGGAGGTGATTAGAACTTATTTTATTACGGGGGGAATTAGGAAACACATTTTGACCTGTACTTAATCTTAACAATACCAGTGGCGTACCGAGGAGGGAGGGAGGTGAGCATAAATTACTTTATTATACCAGAAGCGAACGTGGGGCGTAGCCCCCTGGTCAATAAGATGCCCGCCAAGGGCGGGCTTCGCAGCTGGTAAAGATATATTTAGATAAACTTCAAAAATTGACAATTTAATGGGAACATACAGCAATTTTAACATAAAGTTGTCGGGGAATTTTGGCAATTTTCACAGGAGCAATTTATTAGTAAATAATTGATGACAACATAGAGCAATTCGTGAAAATTGTAGCAACTAATTGCACTAAAAGTTGCTCTTGTATTATTATCTTACACATCAAATGGATTTTATTTTATTTATTTTAATCAGCTTAGACTAGTATATATTATTATGCCTATATATACATCTAAATTAATCGTTCTAATCCTTAGAACGAAACTCATTTGGCAACTTTTCAGCTTCCTAATGTAAATATTCAAATATCTAAATATTATATGATGTAAGAGATCAGCTCACACAATTAATGATCTAATAAAAATCATTAAAAAATAAAGTCGAATTTAGAATTCAAAAAAAGAAGATCCGCTCTGAGTGGAAAAGTTTCTATCTCTCTGGTCAAATGTGAATTTATATATGAATAATATTCTATAACTATAATATAATGTCTTAATCAAAATTTAAACTCCGATAAATCTATATTAAAAATGCCTAATTTGACAAAAAGATAGACGGTATTCGAATTATGCCTAAAATTTTACAACTTATGATAATTATTTATTGGTACGCGAGGAGAGAATAAATTGAATTTATTCATAAATTTTCAAATTTTATTTACCTATTCGTGTTTAGATATGTCTAAAAAGTGGGTAAAAATATTTTTTCTTGTATGTTGTGTATGTGTGCCTGGATTTCGATATCCACGATAACTTAAGAGAAATTGATAAAAGAAAGTTTGCTCTGTTGTCAAATGGACATATTTACAACAAGAAGAACTGAAGGGAAAATGCAGAAAAACATAGAATCATAATTTGATAAGGTCTAATTGTGCTGAAATTTATCACCAAAGTTTGTATTGAAAAGCTCCATCTTAAACAGTTTAGTGACAATAAAAGTTACGGATCCCAAATTCACAAAGGCTGTAGGTACTAAGTCTTAACAAAGTTTTCACTTTTTCTTTCTATTATTAATATTTGTATTCAATTGATCTACATTTAATCAACTATAAAGATGTAGGTATATCTACACGAGTGTAGAAATTGAAAAAAAAAAAAAATATGGGGAGTTCAAGCTAAAATCTCTTTCCTCTTAAAAATATTTTTAATTCCTATGTTTCTGCTTGCATTATTTACTTTTATTCAATATTTTACTACAAGAAATCTTTTAATTATATGGTCAATTTGACATTAAAATCATAAGATCGAATAAAATAAAATAAAACGAAGAGATTTGGATTGTACTTTGCATTCAGCAAAAGAATAACAGGATTTGGGAAAATTCAATAAGTGGATTGGAGTTTGAGCTCTTTATGATAGGATACAATTGAAGAAAGTTGATGATTCAGGGTAATAGACAAAGAATTACGCGACTCGGAAAAGTTTTGGAACCCCTGCTCTAAGGTGTTTTTACTCAAAAGCGTCAAATGAAAATGTCAAATACTAAAAAGAATAAAATAATTTTTTAACACTTTTGTTTTAAAATGCATTTACAAATTTCTCTAGCCACATGACCAAAAATAAAAATTAGGGTGATTTTAACTTGAAATTTAATCAAAATATTATTCTATCTAGACCCCGTTCTATTAGTTAAAAAAATGCGCAAGCCGTCTGGTCCCAACTTTTCACAGTTTAGGTTCCATATAAATCTAGGTTTGATTAGGTAAAACGAATCGATTCTATGTTTCCATCTGTCGTCATAGACCGTAGATTTTCACCCAATTAAAAATACTAATCCCAATAATTTTATAATATAAATATAATTGTAAAAGTGTTGTATATCTCTTTAACAAGAGAGAGGTAGGAAGATGGTCCATTCAATTAATTTAGAGAAATCTATAAAAAAAAAAAGTGAAAAACTTGACCTTCAATCGACCACAAAAAAATAATTCTTTCTTCATCTAATTGTAAGATTTATTATTTGTTTTTATTATTGGAACGAAATTAAGCCCACATTTCCCATTCATATTAAATTTACTGGAACAAATCAACAAATACCTATCCCATGTTCATTTATTAAATTTTAAATTTGGTTAATCATGTTACATTCAATAATTGTTTTTTGCAGAAAGAATCTAGATATATGTCAACTGAAAGACATGCATTTCTTATACTGTACTACCTTAGATAAGAGGGCGCTAGAGCTGCCGGGCAAACAAGATAAAAGAAAGTTTAAATTAAGGGGATTGTGATGGATGAACGCAACTAAGGTGCTATATTTCATAATGAGGGACCTTTTGTAAAATTTTCTCTCTTGACTAAATGTGTGAAAAGTACTGAATAAATTATTTTATCTTTTTTAGCTAACCTTTAATGTCATTTTATTATTTGCGGAGAATATATGAATATATTAATAAAATCGTTGTAGTAAATGAACTTTGCTAATTTACACTTTTATCGTGTGTTATTCTTCGAACAATGTTTCCCTAACTGTAGTTAGCAACACATTACCCTCCTCTAGAAAAAATGCTGATCCTCAAAAAAAAAAAAAAAAAAAAAAAATTGGGCATAATTTTACAAAAATATGGAGCAGTGAAATTTGCAATTCATTAACTTTAATAAAGTCTATTTAAAATAAATAACCTGATTTTTTATTAACCCTTTATCAAAAATTAAAATTAGCAAATATGATATATTTTTTACATAAAAAGGCCTCGTAAAAATTTTACAAAAATATACTGTCCCGCAATCGAAAAAGTTTGGGAAACGCTGACCTAGAATAAACACACACTATTTCTTGTAGTATAAAAGTGTCGCCTTTCGTTGATTTTTTTTATTTTTTATATTTTTTGAATCATTGTATTTTTTGTTCATACCTATAAGTAAAGATCTTTCAAATTGTTTCTTCATAATTCTTTTTTTATTTAACAATTTTTTCCTATCATATAATATGTTTCTAGTTCGTTGGATCTTTTCATCATTTTTCTAAAGTTTTATCTTCTTCTTTCGTTGAAAAAAAAAATGCTCCAGAAATAATAATTAGCAAAAGAACATCAAATACAAAGAGAAACGAGAATGTTCTTTGTGAATTTACTTGAGCATAGAATGAAGATTTCATGATCTATATTTAGCAAATTGTCTTATATAAATATTAGCCTGTATTGTCTTTTGAATTGAGGTCAACGCTTGTAAGCAAGCGCATGTTATATTGGTATCAATCAGCTGTGTCGCCTCTTTCTCTTTGCAAAGCCAATTTTGCCAAACCAAAGATAAATTGAAGGCAAACAGTTAAAAGAAAAAAAAATCCGTTGACAATTCCTGTCTTTCATTCTTCATATGTCTTATTTCAATTTGCCATATATCCAACTAATATCCATTCTGAAATGTCAAATCCTCCTTATTGCATTCATATTTCAAAGATTTCTGTATCTTCTTTGATAAATTTCCAATTAATTTATAAATAATAATGTTCGATTCGAACTGGCTAGAGCAGTGTTTTTCAGCCTGCAGGACGTAAGATATATAAAATCCTTTGTAATGAACTAAAAATGCCCCAAAATAATCAAATTATTTATCATATTAGGCATACTGGTCTGTAATTAAGTTCTTTCAGTAGGTCTCAGTAAAAAAGTTGGAAAAACGCTGGTTTAGATCATATATTATATCATCCTCGGAATCGAATCTTAGTTTGGTCATTGGTTTTTCATCACTGACAAAATTAAAAAAAATAAAATAAAAATAAAGTATTGGGCAACCGCCAGGAGTGACCAGTTTAGCAGAACATTACTAAGGAGAGTTTAGTTGAGGTATTGTGGAAATTTCTGCAAAAAATAATTTCTCTAGAAACCACCAACTCCTGATGACATAAGAAGAATATGCATTTAAACCTTTAATTGTCACGGTGGTAAATAAAAATTTATGTAATATATGCTTGAATTAGTGGTGTTTCACAAAATAATAATTGAAATAAAGTTTGAGTTTAATGGATACTCTATATATATTTCGGGTTTTGTCTTTTGTATAAACTCCTGATGATGGGTTAAAAACCCGAAATATATAATATAGAGTATCCATTAAACTCAAACTTTATTTAAATTTTTATTTTGAGAAACACCTCTAATTCCAACTCTTTATAATTTTTTAAATATGTTTTACTATAAACCTACACCGCTTTCCCTAAATGTTATTTATGTTGATAAATGTTGAAGATTAAGATTTTGTTTTGCCGAGAGTAGCAGAGTAGTTGATTCATAAAGAGAAACAAATAGGTTGTCCTCTTCTATACATATATATTATATATGTGTATGTTTATTTGCACCAAGCAGAGGAAAACCAAATTATTTCCTTTATATGTAAAAACATCTTATTTAGTTTTTAAATATGTGGACGAGAAAAAAATATTTTTAATCTTTTCTACTCGTCTGCAAATTTTCTGTGTACATTTTCAAATGATAGCCGTCTAAAAACCTCTGACTTCACACTCTTAATTGATTTCAACTATATCTTTTTAATTTTTAAAAACCAACAAACAAAAAAATCATAATAATCAATATTTAACAGTGGAACCTCGGCGAGGGGGTGTCTAGCCGATTGTACGTTATATAAAAATACATTTTCTGAATAAACTATTTATTAAAAATCAAATAGAAATACATATAAACCAAAGTTTACATTCTAATTACACTTTAAAATTGCACTTTATTCGCCTTCAGATGAAATGTCACTATACGCCCATTGAGGAGAGTCGTCTATTGTTTTTGAACTTCCTAGTTTCGGTGACACTGGTTTGAAAAATATATCAATTTTTTTTGATTTTTAAAGTAATTATTAACTCTCCAAAATTGCGAAAGTGCTGGTAATATAATTGCATTTCGCTATCTGCCGAATTATCGATAAACGATATTACATCCTTAAGATACATTTTATTCAGCAGTGGGGCAAAGCAACTCGGGTGATTCCCCGAGTGTACAGTCAAGAGTAGCTTATGATCGCTTACATGCAGTCTGTTATATCCGAGGTACGTTGTATCGAGGTTCCAATGTAATTAAAAAATATAAATTTTAAATTTTAAAGACACGTTATTTTTCTATTGAAAGTAAATCATGTTGCCGTGCTTGCCCTAGTATTTACTAAAATCTAACCTTTCCAAAACTCTGTTCAAGCTCCCTCTCCCCTTGTTCTGCTCGGTCGCTTTAGCTTTCCAAGAAATTATGAAATTTCAGGATTCCTGCAAACAATAAAATTTGAGAAATTCTGAACTATAGAATATTGACTGTCTGTTGTGTTTATTGTTTGAAAAATCGTGTTTTCAAAAGTTTAACTAGTACGCAATAAAAGCCACCTACATATTTATAAATAATTAGCAGATATACCTATTTTTAATTTGGTCTCTTGACTCTTTGATCCACTTGGCTCCACCTTCTCACTCACGATCAAGTCTGCTGTTAAAATGTCTCCCCTTTACCTTGAGATATCATTGCCCTTTTGCATCCGGAATATTTGCACCTCTTATATTTTTACTTACGGACAACTATAAATATATTCCTTGCTGTTGTTTAATTAGCATCTTATGTAATTCATTCTCTTTGTTCTTGATACTGCTGAAACATTTATTTTCCCTTTGATTGATTGATCATATTGAACAAAAACAAAACAAAAAATAACAATAAATTAAAGAAAAAACATTAATTTTTCAAAACGCATTTTGACGTATTTTTAATCTGATTATTTGGAAAAAAACACCGCCGAACAATCGTTTGATTCATGGCGTTTCTTCTTTTTATTTTGTTAGTAATAAAAGGCTGCTTTTCAATTCAAACGAGAAGAAAAAAATAATTTAATTAAATCAGAAATTATTCTTGCTTTGTAGTTTGATGAAATTAAGTAAATAAGTATTTTTTTGGTCGAAGACAAAACTTAAGAACCGAGGATTTGTTTTGAAATGCATAATTTATGACTTTGGCTGAGTATCCCATGTTTTTTTAATTTCATGTAATATGTTTTTCCAATCAATCTACTATCAAGTCAGCTTGGCTGGCGTCCCATCTATCATTAAAAAATGCTGAACTAACTGATAATTACAATTTTATAAGTAGCTATTTTTATTTAATAAAATAAATTTAAAAGTTGTCTGACGATATGTTTACTTTTATTTAGATCTCATCGATGGTTCAGCAGTCTGTCTCTTCTTGGTGAATTGTTTAATCATAAATGTGATTCACATATATCTAAATCAAGTCAGGCCCGTTTTTAACCCTCATGACGCTAAGGACAAATTAAACAGGCGCTTGTTTGAGACCAATCTTCTCTATTCTCTTGCACCCCCTTTACGCCCCAAAACCCTTGCGCCCCTGGGCATGTGCCAATTTTGTCCATTTATAGAATCGGGCCTGAATCAAGTATTAGTCTTATTTCACAATTTGATGCACACACAGCGGATAAAATTATTTTAAAAATTCATTTGGCTCTGTCACATGAAAAAATGCAATAAAATATATTTTATAGAATAAAATTCGATTTTGTACAAAGTTTAGTTAAATTGAAATCAAATAAAAATTATAAATTATATTGAGTGGATATTGATGAGGCAGTTCAAAAAAAGAAGGTAATTTATACTATCTTTTTATTCATAAACCAACGTTTCGGAGGCTATTCCCTCCTTCTTCAGGGTTTTGAAAAGTCAGTGAAAGAAACCCAATGCGATATTCCCCTCTGTCTCCTCTTTCAGTGGCAGTAACAATAATCTATTCTATTTCATTCTCAGCAGAATTATAATGTACTCTTTTTTTGGACTGCCTCATCAATATCCACTCAATTTCACTTATCAGTCCATCTCCAAAAATTACTCCAATCTTATATAAATTATATTTTTAATTGTTTCTGATTAATCCCCATTTCTGATTATAATCTCCTTTGTGTTTTATACATAATTATATAGGGAAAAATGTGCACTTCCAAATAAAAACTGATGTTTTCTTTTATTCTATAGTTTTTGCCTGTATGGTAGGCAACCAGAATCGAAGGAGAAGAGAAGGCGCCTTTGCATCCATAAGGAAGGAAAGACGCTGTGCTGAGTGAAAACTATAACATAGAAATTAAATAAATCGTATGATTACTATCAGAAATTTTTCCTAATATACCACCTTATGTTTATCTTTATTAAATAAAATAAAGAGACATAGGTACCTATGATAAAATTAAAAATACTGAAGTCCAAAATCCTGAAAAATAAAACAAAACAACTAAAAATTAAATATAATACTAATATATTTAAAAATAACATAACATAAACATATATCTAACACCTCCAAAAAATAATTAAAATTCTACAAAAAAATTTTAAGCTTAAAATGAAGTGTGATTTTTTAAGTGGGATAAACTTTTAGCCTTTATATACTGTAGGGGCCCGCTGTTGCTTTGGCTACGAACTTTTAGAGACACGGCCGCTAGATGACTCAGTCAGATCGTTGCGACACTTTGCATGACTGATAATATTTCAGTCATGTATTAAGTAAGGCAATTCGATCTTGACTGATCATCGAAGGAGGAGCCATCCACCCGCCAAATAGGCGGGTGGCGCCCAGCCCGGCTCTTTACCAGGGACGAACTTCGCCCTGTCCAAATCATTGTTAGGTCCCCACCAACTAGGTGGGCAACGCGGACACGCACCACGCAACCTAACCCCTAACATATACAAATAACATCTACGGCTAAAGAAGTTTCACTTCCCCCGTGAGCTTATGTTGATGAGACTCACACATATTTATTTTTTAATTTAACACTATATTTTAGATCAGGGCTGTCTAAGCCATGGCCCGCGTGGCGCATGCGGCCCAGCACTGCAATGACTGTGGCCTAGCATAAAATCAAAAACTTCCTTGTAACATTGACATTTATATGTAGAGATATATTTATTCCCTTTTTCTAAATATGAAAGTACATTTGTACAATACGTGAAGCTTTTTTCAAGAATAAAATTCACTAAAAGCAAAATTATAAGATCAACTATATAAGATAAAAAAATAATTAAGTTTCGAATATTTAAAAATTATCCTTCTCTTATTTTCATTTTCTAAAATATTTATTATTTCAGTAATTTAAATGCTACAACACTAATCGAGTTTATAATTATCATTCTAGTACAAGGAGACAGGGAATTGGAGTATTCTATAACAATCACAATTAATTGATAATTTCTCTCCTGGGCTAAAACTTATCAGGACTTGTCTTTTAGATCTTTGCTCGTTCTTACATCGTCATTAGATAATGGATAGCCAGGGATTATTATATCCGTGACCCTTTTAAAAAATAAACAAGGAATTGCGGTTTTCTAGAACAATCACAATTAAGCTAGTTAAGGGGTAAGATTATTAATGGAGAATAAATTTTGTTTCCTTGATAACTTTCTGCCAATAGATGTCAGAAGGAGTGAATTCGCTTGATTTTACATGTAATTATTAATTCTATATATCTCGGAGAGATGTCATCTCTATCGTGATTTCCATCAAATACATTTTTATTTTTCAAAACTAAGCTTTATATTTTTTCGGATGGAAATTAGTATATGGGTAATGATTCAAAAAATACAATTTAATTAGAACATAAATTATTAAATGAATCTAAATGATGGGTTCGAACATGTGCTTCCAGCATTTACCATTTTAAGCTCTAACCAATTGAGCTACCTAAAAGGATTCTGAGAATAAAATTTGGTATCAGTAGGCACTCACATATATCTTCTAATTAATAACGAAGAAAAAATCTTGAAGTAGATTGCATGGATTGTCGAAACATCATAAGACCCATAAATTTAGGTTCCTTCTGAATAGTTATTTTATTTACTTATTTAACAGCTTTCAAATAATTATTATTTATTTGTATTTATTTGTTGACGATTGTTATTTTGCTTTAGTTAGATATCTGAAAAATTTTGCCCTCATTACAATATATGAGTAAAGCATAAAGATCATGGGTAAAGATGATAGGGAAGATGTTGGGAAAAATCATGGCTCTTCCTAATTTAATTATTTACGCTCTTAGTCAGTTGTGTTTGTATAACAAACTGTTTAGAATAAATAAAATACTATCTTCTGTCTATTCAGTTGTGGCTTACATATTGTAAATCATTTTATTAAAAGATTTTTATAACGCAAAGCGGTCAAGGGCAAGTTTTAATTAGCATCTTAAATATTCTGAAGTCTGTACGTATTAGTACGTTAAAAAATATACAATAATAGTTCTCTCATAAAAATTTCTGTATACATACCTACATAGAAAGCTTATATTTTTACTCCACATTTTACACTCCAAACATTAGTACCAACAAAAAAGTTCATCATCATCTCTACTTAAACTCGAGATGAGATAATTTCTTAAGAGTAGGTAGGTAGATAAAAAAAATTATTTTAAACTTAATTAATTGTGTCAACCCAATTAAAAAATTAGAGTAGTTGAAGTAAAAAATAACAATATTTCCTCATCTTAAAATGCCTTCTCTCTTTTTTTTTTTTATTTTCTATAATGATACTGATATAAGAAGAAGTTGCACCGAAAAGGTTCAACCTCTATAGCCGCGGTGGAGCCTTGTATCTTGGAAATAAGAAGAGATTTAGAGATTAGGTCGGAGTTGAAGATATCCGTCGATGGGTGTCTTGAAAGATTGAAGGATATAATATGTTGTTGATGCGGAGGAAGAGAGTTCCAGTCGTTTGTTCGGTTAGTATCACTGCCTAAATTTGGTCATTATTTTAGCTATCCACCATAGATAGCCCTGAACAAGTCCATAGTAATAAGAAAAAAACAATTCTCAACTATAATTAAAAAACAAAGGACAAAAAAAAATCAAAATATTTTTTTTCAAAACTAGGTAAGTACTGATAGTTTTCTTATTAATATTATTTTCGTTCGCTAGAGTTGGAAATAGGTGTAAACAAATTGTTTTTAATATTTTAAATCCAATGATATCATTAAAAATGGATTATATTTAATTAAACCTTCATAGGATTGAGACGGTTATAAATATGAAAACGGCCTTCGGTTGTTGTTAGCACCAGTTCAAGAAATATAGAGGATAATTTTTACATGGGAGACCGACAACAAACACTGAACGCTCATGATGGCATATTTATAGCTTTCTCAATCCCCTCCGTATTGCATGCATCCTTCTGGAATAGATTGATTAGGCTTAAAGAAGAATACTGGGAGTTATGGCCCTTTATCTCCAAAAGAATTAGTATAGGGCTGTAAATGCCGGCTATTTAAAAATCTGCTAAAAACACACAGTAGATCTTAAGATACTCGTATGATCACTCATCTAAGGAACATCAGCACTACATGCTGCTTATCGAGATTTAATACTTTTATCTGATTTAAGCATGTCTAGGTGTTGTTGATTAATAAAAACTTTCTACTTCGAAGTTTAGCGAGAAGGTGTAACTCCTGAAGGAAGCCTTTGACCAAATATATAAACTTCCAAAAAAACCAAAAACTTATTTCTCATAAAAATTTTCATTTGAAATTTGATGTTTTTTTATATATATATTTATTATTATTTTTTAATGGTATTGATTCAAGAATGAGTTACTCCAATAAGGTTCAGCATCTTTAAGTCAGGATTGGTCCTTACTATGTAAAAACAAAAATAAATTTTATTGATTTGGCGGGGTCGAAAGAACTTATAGAAACATGTTTTTAAAAATCACAAGAGACTGAAAGGGAGTAGAATTGTATAAAAATCATAGGGATAAACGATAAATTGTTATCAAAAAGAATCTACATTCACAACAAATTGCATTAGCAGTTTATGAAAACTTACGAAGTGTAAAACTCTTCGAAGATGTCGTATTCCTAATTTACAGTTTTTTTTAGATAGAAATTTAAATTCGACAATTTGAAAGAAAGCATTGGATGTCAGGAGATCTTGTTCTTTTGTTTTGACGCTTTTACATTTATTCTAATAAAAAGAATAAGAGTAAAATAACGAAAAAAAAAAAAAAAAAAACTTGAAATTGAAAACTGTTTTTGATATTAATCATCAGGCGCAGTGGCCTTAACAAAAAGTTGCTCTTTTTGCTCATATAATGGTGTGTTTCTGCGCACCATTAAGAGTAGGGCCTCGAGCACACTTTTTCATCTAATCATATAATATAATCTTTCCAATCCATTATTCAATTCTCTAATATATTCTTGTCCCCTCTTTTTTTTACTTTAACAGACACTTTACTACACCATTATCATTGATTTTCTTATCACTTCCCTCTTCTCCTTCATTCTACTCTCTCCTTTTTTTTGTTTATAATAAATTAAACATTTTGGAAGTAGGTGCCTAGTGACCACTCCACCACCAAGCAATCGCGTTTGGCTTGGTCAAGCAATATTACATAACTGATAAAAATTAAGCCACATCACTAAATAAAGGGAAGAAGAAGCTTTATTACTTACGAATACTAACTATATCAGTTACCATGAATACATAATAGCTCAATATAAAACAATGTGAAACCATATCTGTAAATACTATCTCATAACATTACTATAGAGTGAATACTCTTCGTAATAATTCTGTAAGGGAACGGTAACCATATCAGAAAACAATTGTTCAGAAATTACTTAGGGAAGAATATTACTCATAATCTCATAATTCCATAAATATCGGAAAAACATCCCAGCGAACAATTTCTCTGCACTTACTATGAAGAGAAAACTCTAGGACATTAACTAAGGAATGAATAAAGTAAAAAAGAAAATTATTGGATAAAAAATACTTGGTAGGTTTCACATTAAGATATAAAAAATAAAACGAATTTATTTTTGGAGAATCTTTAATCTCGATATATATATTTCGGGTGACTAACCCATCTTCAGGAGCAACAGAAAGTAACTGGAGTACTATATATAGTATAGTAAATATATATATCGAGATTAAAGATTCTCCAAAAATAAAATTCGTTTTTTTTTTTTTTTTTTTTGTAGTTAAAAATAAAATAAAATGAGAGTCTCTCTGTTTAAATATAATTTTTGATTATTTCTAGACAGGTTTTCGAAGGCATTGCTCATCATCAGTCTATCACAAATATTTCAAATTCAGTTACAAATTAAGATTTATACATAATTTTGAAAATATATAATGTCTTTTTCATGTTTCCTCTTGGGAGATTATATTCTAATCTCCCAAGAGGAAACATGAAGAAAAAGACATTATATATTTTTCAAAATTTTCTATGTATAAATCTTAATTTGTAACTAATTTGAAATATTTGTGATAGACTGATGATGAAGGCAATGCCTTCGAAACTATAGTCTCTAGAAATAATTAAAAAATTATTTTATTTAAAAAACAGAAGACTCTCTCATTTTACTTTTATTTTTAACCTAAAATAAAAACAATTCTGTTACCATCGACAGTGAAATCTTTTATTCAACTTAATAAATTCGTTTTATTTTTTATATTTTAATGTGAAACCTACCAAGTATTTTTTATCCAATAATTTTAAAAAATGTTTCACCAAGTACCAACACCAACCAACTTAAAAACTAAAAAAGAAAATTTAAAAATATAAACTACTAGGTAGGTTTCACAAAATAAAAAACAAAATGCTTATTAGCATGACTATTAGAGAGAAAAATTTTCAAAGAGTTCGGCTAAAACTACTAAAATTAAACATTTTCAATTAGAATATTCAGAAACTGTTTTTATAAATTATTCACTCGTGGACTAAAAATTTTCTGTAAATTTACTTAGTTTAATTGAAAAATAAAAAAATAAACTTTACATTTATTGAAATAGTCGTTTTTAAGGATTGTTTTTCTCAATAAGTTCAACCATTAAAGTTCAATGTCTTAACATTTGTATACATTTAATCTATTAATATTCTAAAGAAAGAAATGGCGGAATTTAAATAAAATTGAAATGATATTTTAACGATTTTCTGTAGCCCTTGGTTAACGAGTTAATTCGAATGCGTGTGTCTGGTGGTTATTGTTGTTGCTCAAGGTCCGAAGGTTGGCTCCGTTTTGACAGACGCCTGCCTGCTTGCCTCTTCGTCCATCACTCAAAAGCTATTTAGCTGCCTTGTTGATTTTGGACTGCCATTGCCAACCCCACAGCACCTCCCTCTCATCTTTCTGGCCTAGACTCTCATAAATATTTTTGTCGTTAGTTATTATATCATAGGAGAACCGATTCAGGCCATTTGCTATCATTGTTTGAGATCTTTCAAGAACTAACCAAAACCATTTATAAATACTTTGTCTGCCTTTTTGAAATATTTCATCTTTGCCTGTCGATATATTTCTTCTCACCTTCATCCCATAAAAAATACTTTCAACTTAGAGGGGGGGTAAATCCGGCATTGTTCAGATTTTAACTATAGTGGTTAGCTAGTGACACGCGAAAATATTCGGCAGTTTGACTGAAAATGAACAAACCGTCCCTCAGGGCCGTCTCGTGGGCGGGGTGCCCTGGGCGCCGCGGCAAAAGGGGCGCCGTGGCTTAAAAAAAATTAGAGTTGTAAATTTTGAATCTTATAAATTTTTTTCTACTTGTTTGATTCCGAAATACCTAATTTCAAATAGTAAGAATTAGTAGGTAGAAAGAATATCGTGATGCCAAATATACTGATTTATGTAGTATGTTTCCTTTTTTACAAGTAAATATCGCCAATAACCGTTTGTTAAGGCGCCCAAACGACGAAATGACGAACTCACGAACACACACTACTTTTCTTTGTCAAAGCACTGACCGACCGAGTGTCCAATTTAATATTCCAATTTTTATAACGGAAAACTCGGGCTCATGATACGGCTATATGAATGAGGGTTGTAGGGTGTAGTGCAGGGGTTGTAAATTAAAGGTTTTCAGCAAAACATAGACCCAAGATTAATGAAATGAATAGAAAAATATCTTTACTAGCGTCTAGATGACGGTGATGCCTTCAGTATCAGTAATGGTGAGCGTGAGAGTCGATCGATATTAATTTACTGACTTTTTCATCGAGGTTAGTGTTAGTCAGTCAGTACACCACGGCTGTCGGCCAAGAATGACATTATAAAAAACTTACTCTAAGGGGGGGTGGGGGTGCCTGGTAAAATCTCACCCCGGGCGCCTACAACCCTCACGACGGCCATGCCGTCCCTTAAGAATGTAAAACATCATCAGTAAAAGCAGAAGCTGGCCAATAACAGCACAGATCTTGTCTGATGATTCTCTTTGCATCCAACTAGAATTCAATTGCCTATTTTATTTTGTCTTCGATTTGTTTGCAGTTAATTTTTTCAGTTTTCTAAACGAACCGATATTCAAGCAAATATTTTTCTTCTGTTTCAGGTATGCCTCGAGAGCGCAATTTCCTCTCACTGGAATTGAATCCGGTTGTAAGTGTGCATGTTTATCATATTATACCCTTTCAACAAGCCCAAAAACTCCATTCGCACCCTTTCATCTGAATTGCTACTTTTCTCAAGCACACTTCTTCCTCTTCACATTTATATATTTATTTATTTATTTATTCTTAGCGATTTTCTTAAAATAAAATGGCGAAAGGATATTATGCATCTATTAATAAGCGATTCCGAATGAGTGGCTCATTGTTATTCATTATCTTCACTCAACGTTGGCAATCATGTTTATTTATCTGCCTAGTCAATGATTTATGTCCATTTACAAATATAGGCTTTTTCTTTACAAGTATTTTCTCGTTGCCAATTCGATTAAATAACTAACCAGGTTTCTTCAATATGGTAGCTAATTAATTGGAAAACAGCATCAAGACCGATGTAGCAATTCTTCAAAAACAATTTATTCTATAAGGACACACTTTACAAAATGAGAGCCAAAGGTGAATTAACGACATTTCTATTTGCAAAAAATAATTAATAAATTCCAAAAAAATCACCATCTGAATTCGACTTAAATTTGCGCTACCTTATTAATTCTAAATATCTTGAATAAATGTCACCCCTATTTGATTTTAACCAATTGATAAAATATTATATTAACGCAAGTGTGCAATATTTGAATAAAATCTCTAATGGGTGAAAATTTACAACTTTCTACTAAGCCCAAACTCATGAACAGAGAAATTCAAAATACAGAGGTTTTAGTTACCATACTAAAAAACGTTAATATCTTCTTATATATATTTTTTTAGAAATGTAGATATTTTTCAAGTGAAAGGCATATTATATTCGAATTTATAGAAGTTTTCGATTTAAAGAAACTATTTTAATTTTATGAAATGCCTATTCAAGATCAGAATCGCATTATTTCCTATTTTTTATGTTACATGATTACATCATATATCCCAATCTTCTTAGCCTTCATCTCTATCATTTTATATTTGTCTCTACTCCGCAGAGCCCCTCAGTGACGTTTGAATTTTTTTTTATTTGATTGCCTTGCAAACTCGAATTGGAAGCTTGTTTTGCCTTTTTCTTATTCTAATCGCGATGGATATAATTTTGCTTCACACTGCTACTATTTATATTATATTTATTTATTTTTACTTTTACTATTAAACTATTATAATAAATTAGAAATTAAATTTTACTCACATGCTCAGTATTTTAAACATATAATAAATCAAAATTAGATATTTATCTGCTTTTATTTAAGAGTGAGACGTATAGCCAATTTTAAAAGTGACACAAATTGAGAAATATTCAAAAAACCAAATACACTTAAAATAACATGGCTAAACAAAATTTGTTTATACTTACAAATGTAACAAATATTTTTAACCAGAACTCAATTTAATTGATACACCCGAGATGAGGCATATAGGCGAAGCGACGTAAATATTAATGTTGTTTTACTTAGTACGGAACCCTAAAAATAAAAATAAACACTAATAAATTCTATGTAATGTTTGATGATTTTTTGAGGAAGGAAATTAGAATATTTAGTGCAGATTAACTTACCCCTAGTAGCACAATGTTTCAAACTATATAGCAACTATATGGGCACTATATAGTTACTATATAGTTATTTCAAACTATATAGTAACTATAGAGGCACTATATGGTTACTAAATAGTTTGAAACAATGTGCTATTAGGGACATCTTAAAATTTGAGTCTATATATTTATCTTCTAAAGATAATCCATTTAAGTTTAATCTCTTTAAATGCTCAATTAATCATATCTAGCTCCTCCTAAAGGAGTATTGAATTAACACTCAGAATTTTTCATTGTTTTTTTCTATTTCTCAATTTTATTTATTTGTTTTAGTAATGTCAAAACGCGGAGAATCGTGAAATCAATGAGGTTGTGCTCTTATTGATGCAAATGAACATAAACATATATGTAGAATCCTGTCTGGTGCTCAATTCATTTTTCCTTTTCAAAAAATAATAAAATAATTTTCTAAATATGTAGAATTAACATTAGAAATTATTGATAACATTATTTAACTTTCACGGCTCAAATTGCTTTAAGAAAAAATTAAAACTAAATTTTAAAATGTTAAGAGGTATAAAAGGTGTGGATAGCGGAATATCACAATGATAGATAATTTTATATATAAAATATATAAAGCAATTTATTGAGGTTGCACATATTACAATATAATAGAATAGTACATGAGGAAAAAGTAATATATAGTATGTTACATTGACTCGAGTAGAAAGACGAAAGGTGAGTAATAAGTTAAGTTAATATAGTCAACACCTGAGTGGCGCTGATGTCATATCGGAGGTGCCAATATTGTACATATATTTTAACACACCCCCTCAACCGAAAAAAATAGTATTCAAAAAAAGATTTTATTTCTTCATTTTTTCATCCCAATCCTCTTGATGCAATTTTCTTGCTTTGCCTTGGAAAGTGGTTTGGTTAAGAAGTCGGCCGGCATTTCATCTGACCTTAAATATTCCAATTTAATTTTATCATCTTCAATTAACCCTCTAATAAAATGATATCTGATATCAATGTGTTTGGTTCTGTTGTGAAATGTTTTGTTTTCCGCAACAAACTTGGCACTTTGATTATCATTGAAGATTTTCACTGGGTTTGTCCCGACAAGTCCAATTTCTTTTAAAAAATTTTGGAGGTAGATGGCTTCTCTTGAAGCTTCTCCCATCGCAATGTATTCAGCTTCAGTGCTTGAGAGGGCCACAATGCTCTGCTTTTTGGCATTCCATTGTATTGGACCTCCTCCAAGTATAAAAGCATATCCACTGAAGGACTTCCTATCTATTGGACAATTTCCCCAATCTGCATCCGCGTATCCATGTAAAGGGGTGCCTGTTTTCTGAAATTTGAGTCCAAGTGACTTTGTCCCCTGAAGATACCTTAGGATTCTTTTTGCGGCCTTAAAATGCTCTTCTGTGTAGCAATTATTGAACTGACTTAAATAGTTCACTGCAAAACTGATATCAGGTCTTGTACACACTGATAAATAATTCAATGATCCTATTAATGACTGATAAGGATATTTTTTTAAATCATTTTCATTAATTTTTGATTTATTTAATTTAAGATTTGGTTCCATGGGAGTGAAACTTGGTTTACAATTTTCCATATTAAATTTCTTTAAGATTTCTTCAATATAATTAGTTTGATTCAAATTTAAAATATTTTTATTTTTATTGTATTCAAACTTAATTCCTAAGAAATAATTAATGTTTCCCATATCTTTCATTTTAAAATCATTAGACAAATCCTTTTTTAGATTATTTATTTCATTTTGATTTGAACCAATTACTATCAAATCGTCTACATAAACTATTACAATTAAAATATTTTTATCATTTCTTTTAAAATAAATACAAGGATCATTATTCGTTGGAGACATATTTAGGTCCTTCAATTTTTTATCTAATTTCTTATACCACTGGCGTCCCGACTGCTTAAGTCCATACAACGCCTTTTTTAGTTTAAGGGTAGTTTTCCCATTTTCAAAATCTTTTAGCATTTTTTTGGCGGTATTTTTAATCTCGCCTGTTTCATTTTTAATTAAATCAGTTAAAATTTCAGAGAAGTTGGTTGGACTCTCCATGAAAATATTTTCATCCAAATCGCCATTCAAATAGGCAGTTTCAACATCAAGTTGTTGAATGAACAGATTATTTTCAACAGCCATTGCCATTAAAGTTCTGATGGTATTTAATCTAGCTACTGGTGAAAAAGTCTCAAAGTAATCAATAGCATACCTTTGGTTGTATCCTTTGGCAACTAACCTTGCCTTTTTAATTGGATGATTATTATTAATTTTATTAGTTAAAACAAAGCGGCAACCAATAACATTTTGATCATTTGATTTCTCCATCATCTTCCAGGTATTGTTTTTTAACAGTGCTGAGCATTCCTTGCGTATAGCTGCCTTCCAGTCATCTGCATCAGTACCTAAAAGAGCATCATTTAGAGAAATTTCAGTGTTAAAACTATAATTAGGATTAAAAGAATTTTCTTCTTTATCTAGATGAGAATTTTGAATTTCTTCTTCTTCTAATTGATTTGATTCTTCATCTGATTCTTCTTGTAATTGATCTGACCCTTGATCCAATTCTTCAACTTCTGATTCTTGTTGAAATTGATCTTCCTCTTCAACTTCTGATTCTTGTTGAAATTGATCTTCCTCTTCAACTTCTGATTCTTCTTGGAATACTTGTTTATTTTGGTGATAAACCTTTTTGGGTCTTCCCTTTTTTCCTGTTTTTATCAATTTAGGTCTTCCTCGACCTTTTTGAATATTCGATTCAATTTGAGAGTCATTTGATTTATCATTCTCAACAAAAATTATACTATTGTTTTTATTATTATTTTCAAATATTAAATCTTCATAATTAGAATTGTTATTATTAGTATTAAATTCTGAATTATTATTATTGCTTTGTATTTCATTAATAAATTTGATATCTCTAGTTACATATAATTTTTTATTTTTCATATTGTAAACTCTATAAGCTTTACTTTCTTCAGAATAGCCCACAAATATGGCTTCTTCTGATCTAGGCTCAAATTTTCCCTTATAATTTTTATTTAAAACATATACCTTGCTTCCAAACGTTCTCAAATGTGAAACATTAAAGGTTTTATTAGTCCATAAATTGTATGGTATTTGCTTATTCAAGGCTGATGAAGGACTTCTATTTCTTAAATAACATGCAGTTAAAATAGCTTCTGCCCAGAATGAGGGTGGTACCTTAGATTGTATTAGCATACACCTAGCCATGTCCAGTAATGTTCTGTTCATCCTCTCAGATAAACCATTTTGAGCTGGTGTATTTGGAACTGTTAATCTTCTTTTAATTCCAGCATTTTTTAGAAAATTATTAAAATCATTATTTATATATTCAGTTCCGTTATCAGATTGTAAAAATTTAATTTTTTTATTTGTTAAATTTTCAACATAATTTTTATATTCTTTAAAATGTTCTAAAGCTTGATTTTTTGTTTTTAAAAATCTTACTTCACACCACCTAGTTGATTCATCAATAAAAGTTATGAAATATTTTGAACCTCCATTTGATTCTGTTTTGAAAGGTCCACAAATATCTGTGTGAATTATTTCTAGTAATTCTTTATTTTCTGAAAAAGTCTTTTTAAAAGGAGTTTGACACATTTTCCCTTTAATACATATTTCACAATCAGGTAACTCATTTTTTAAATCATTTGAGTTAATTCCATAAACTTGATCAGATTGAGCTAAAGCTTTTAAATCTTTTTCATTTAAATGACCGTATCTTTGATGCCAAATTTCTAATTTTGATATTTTATTTTCGTCTGAATAGCTAGAATTTTCTTGTAATTCTTTAACATAATATAATCCGTTTAATTCTTTTTTAGCTGTAATTATTACTTTATTTTCTTTTGTTATTAAGGCTTTTTCCTTTTTAAATATTACGTCATACCCATAATCGGTAATTGCTCCGACGGATAATAAATTTGTTTTTAGTTCTGGAACATGAAGAGTATTTAGTAACTTGAAGTTACCTTCATTAAGTTTAATTTCAACTGTTCCCTTACCTTCAATTTTTGTTTTAGTATTATTAGCTAAAATCAAATCATTAAATTTAGAATTATTTATATTCATTAGACGTTCTTTATCAGATATCATGTGTGAAGAACTGCCTGAGTCTAAACACCATGTATTATTATCATTTGCTATTTGAAATGCTAACATATTAGATTTATATTTATTTTTGGATTTATAAGGGCAAAGGGGTAATTTGTGTCCTTCCCTTCCACAACCAAAACAAATAATTTTATTGTTTTTATTATTAGAATATTTCTTAGAATTAGATTTATTATCATAATTATTTTTAAATTTATTAAAATTCTTTTTATATCTATCTTTTATAAGATATGAACTTTGGTCATCTTTTTGATTATTTTTCCTACTTTGAAATTCTTCTAATATTTTAATTTTTAATATTTCTAAAGATGGCAATTCATCTCGAGTTTCGATTGCACATCTGAAATTTTCATAGTCTTCAGGCAGACTATATAATAAAATTATAGATAATAATTCATCATTAATTATTAAATCAATATCTTTTAATTTTTCTACTATTTCAAAGAATTTATCTATATGGTCGTTCATATTAACATTTGAATCCATTTTATTTAAAATTAATTGTTTTAAAAGAAATGCCTTTTTTGCAGGCCCTTTACTTTGAAATGTATCATGTAACTTTTTCCAAATTTCATTAGATGTTTTTAAATTTTTAATTATTTTTAACTCCCTAGGAGATATAGATAAAATAAGATCAGACTTAGCTTTTCGATCTTGAAGCTCCCAAATTTCAATCCGTTTTTGATCATCTCTTGGTTTTTTAAGCGCTCCAGTCACAATATCCCAGGAATCGTTTTTAATCAGGATAGCCTCGACTTGTATTTTCCAGGTGTCGAAATTTTCCTTGTTTAAAGGTTCTATCTTGAAGACATCCATTTGAAATTAATATATATTTATAAATAAAATTAAATCGCCTGGGCCACCATAACCTGTTAAGAGGTATAAAAGGTGTGGATAGCGGAATATCACAATGATAGATAATTTTATATATAAAATATATAAAGCAATTTATTGAGGTTGCACATATTACAATATAATAGAATAGTACATGAGGAAAAAGTAATATATAGTATGTTACATTGACTCGAGTAGAAAAGCGAAAGGTGAGTAATAAGTTAAGTTAATATAGTCAACACCTGAGTGGCGCTGATGTCATATCGGAGGTGCCAATATTGTACATATATTTTAACATAAAAGTTAATCTGTCTATAAACATATAGTTCTATACCAAATATAAGGTTTGACCTTAATCATGACTCTAGTAATTAGAAATATTTTATCTGTTATTTCTCATAGTCTCCAACAAATAAAAAATAATTATATATACATATTTATATATTTTTTGGTTTATTTGCATCAATCAGAGGCCAACCTCATTAATTTCTCTTTATGAATCAACAACTGTACTACTCTCGGCAAATCAAACTCTTTTCAATCGAATTTTCTTTCTACTTCTTTTGGCCTGGGTGTCTGGGGATTCCGATATCGAAAACGGAAGCTCGACGAAGTTTCAAAATACTTGTTTTTGGATTGAGAAGAATGAGATTTGATTTTGGGCTTTCTATCTTCTGAGCTTCCTTATGTAAAATACATACCATATATCGAATCGTTAAATTGATCTTCTTTAATAAAATTAGGTAAATAGCTGTATAAAATTTTGTTTGGAAAATCATGTAAATGTTTTATACTGAATCTGAGCTTTTATCGATAATTCTTATTCGATGTCATTCCTAAGAGGGTAAATACAATCTTTCTGACATGTAATAAAAATTATCCAAAACAATTTGGATTTAGTAGAGAAGGCACCCTCGTAATTTTTCAAAGAATTCTAATTCTGCGAGACAAGCTTTTATATGGAAGTTTTTACTAATCGGCTGAACCTTTGAGCTGCAATTCAACCTTCTACCTCAAACAGACCGCAGAGGAAAATTACCAAATCACCAAAATTTGCAGAAACCTTACCGAGTCTTTAAAAGTTTTTTCCCTCTTCGATTTTTGTTTTCATTTGCCTCTTTAATTTACTATGTTTTTTTTTACGTTCCCATTATTGCACTGTTTATTTTATAAGATATTGTTTGTTCATTTCTTCCGATTAATTTAATTTAATCGAATTTTTCGCAGATAATAAAAAGGGCTGTTTTTCTTCTTTCCTGTTTCTTCACTTGATCATTCTCCTCCGTTTGCCTTCTCTTATTCAATGCAATAACGATCTCCGTTCATGCTGAAAGCATTTGAGAGTAATAACTATAATCCTATCCTGTCAGATCAAATGCCTTTTACATGACAATTCATTGTCTCAATTATTTAGAATCGAATCAATTGCACTCCTGTAATTTCCTCACTTTGCTCCCTTGTAATATTCATCACGAGAGTCACGACAGCTATTATTCTCTTTCGGCTCGTCAACAAGCGCCGTGTTAATAATCCTTTAATCACCACTATTAATGATACCATTGTGAGTCCCTTTGAACAAAACGTTTTTTGTTTTTAATTAAGCAATCTTTATTTGATATTCATGATTTCCTATCATCGATACTTAGAAATAAATTACAAGCATTCATCTGAATAATAAATCTAATCTATTTCCTAAATATCGCAGTCTGATTCAAAAAACAATTTTTAGGTTTGTTCCAAGCAGCTCATGAATTAGTCTCTCAGGATGTATACACATAATAAAAATAGCTTTACAACAAACTTGTTCACTAGAACCCCGAACTACAAGTTAGTTGTTCCAACACATTTTAGACAGTTCATGAACTCGTTTTTGAACGGTTCGGGGATTCGAAGAGGCATTATTAGTTTCTTTCTTGATTTGTAAACATTATCTTAAGCATTACTGAAAAAAATTAAACACGATGAAACCAGTGCAACCTAGTGCATCTAGAAATTATTCGTTCCAACACACCCTAATTTGGAATTTTCAAGAAAGAGTTTGCTGTTTGCATTTGCGTTTAAATTAGTTCATGAATGGAGGGATTTCAAGCAAGATGTAACAACAAACATATTGCTTTCATTGTAGGAAATTGTTATATGGGTGTTTCAATCACTACATCTGTTATCATTATAGGTGATCACTCCAAGAACACATGTATAAAAGGTGAATTTCCGGACTTTACTAATAGACTCAATCTCCATATGCACTGTAAATGTGTACATGATAGATACTTACTTTATGTTGGCCGTTACAGATTTTAAATATATGTTAACGATGTTGTATATACACTAAGTAATTTCTCTCACAATTTTATTTAATTGATTATTATTTCTCTTTTAGGGAATGTTAGACAAGAGAACAATTTGACTTTAGGTCTTTTTACTTTCACATTTATATTTAAAAATATAATGTGGAAGGAAGTATTTAATCTCAAGAGGGGTTCATACAAATTTTAAAACAAACGTGGATTGTAGGGCTCGGTGACAGTAGTGCTTATATTGGTTTTTGGGTCGGTTATTGTTTCACTTATTTTATTTAATTTACTTAGTCAGTTTTCTTATATCTTATCAAAATCGACTGGTGAGTTCACTTGCGGAATATTAGAACTTATACAACCCTGATTCTTCACTGGGTTTTGACTATAGATGCTGAATTTGGCCAATATCTATACTAATAATAAGACGCTTATAGTTCATTGGTTGTTACGTTGGCAGCGAAATAGTCTAACCTTAGCCGGACATTAGTAGAAATGCACGCATGGCACTTTGACATATTATAACCTCTTATTCAGCTTAAAAACAATTTGATAAGCCCCTACAGGGACCAGATGCAACTGGATTGAAGATTCGGGATGCAGCTGGTATCATTAGATATTGCATTAATATTGTTTAGATATGAGTAGATCCAACAAGTAAATAAATAAACTCAATTATTCTATTTAAAAAAATGCTTAACGAGTGGAGTGTCTTTTCTAAACATCCAAAAGTCTTTCATCAATAAATTGAACTCCCGCTCTCTCATTCCTCAAACAAATTTAAATACATAGAAATAAAATCTACTAGCTTAATAGTTTCTGGCTAACACCCAATAATAGGAATATCCTCGAATAAAATATACTAAAATGATAGCATTTCAATTCTTAAATCAGTGCTTAGATAAAAAAAACTCCCAATAAAATGAAAAGAATCGTGTATTTCGAGATTGCTATAGCGAGGTAAAAATAGGAGTCGAGAAGCATTTGGAACATTTTTCAAATTCCCGATTTTAAAAACATTGCTTTTTTATGGCACATTGTCAGTAATAAATATACCAACTGATGAAGTTTTGAACGACAAATCTGATAAACTTCCCCTTATAAATCTTGACATCATTTTGCATAATAATTTGTCGGCTCCTATCTTTAAAAGTTGTATTATTAGATTATTGTTATTATTATTATTTATTAAAATATATTCAACATGATTTGTTTTCATTAATTCATTATAGACAAAGAGAAACTTTTAAATTTCCTTTCGCTTAGATAAATTCACATTTTCAGGAGTTGATGCGTTAAAGGATTTAACTTATTATAATCAAACAAAGTGAGTATTTATTCAAAGTACCTTTTTGATAAAAGGGTACGAGAATTGTTTAGACCTACGGGTAAATTTGCATATTAAAACATATTTTATTTATTAAATGAATTTATCTTTAAAGGACATCATAGATATTAGTTGAAATATTTTTACATTGCATATCAGAGAGGTTCGTCCCCTTAGGAATCGAACCCAAGCGCTAACTAAGCTTGCCGGGCCAGTAGCCAAACCCTTAAGACCTTATTTATATGAGAATTTTTCTTCAGATACGGACTGAGAATTTAATTGGAAGACAGTTCGAGAATAAATAAAAAGATTATTTCCAACAAAATAGTAGGTATTTATTAAGTTTTCTCTTCATAGCACATTAGCATTTGAACCCACGTTTCGGAGGATTTTGCCTTCTTCAGGGTGCAAATGGTCAATGAAGGAAATATGTATTATTTTAGACAAGAAGAAAAAATATTACATGCTTCCTTCATTGACCCTTTGAACCCTGGAGAAGGAGGGAAGATCCTCCGAAACATCGGCTTAAAAAGAAAACCTTCCATTATAGTAAATACTATTTTGTTGGAAATAATCTATTTATTTATTCCCGGACTGTCTTCCTTTTAAATCCTCAACTATATTTTATTTAATCTCTCTTCTTCGCGTAGGTTATCATAAATGTTGCTATTTAGAGGAGAACTTTGAAAATTTATGTTCTCGGTAGAATTATGGAAATTTGAGTTGTAGAATTTGAGGAAGAGAAATAGAGTTTACATCTTTTTTTTGAAATGATATTAATGCAAGAAGACGTACCAAAAAGTTGCAACCCCTTTATTCTTGGGCAGCCCCACGGAAACAAGAACGAGAATAAAAAATATTTCAGGAATGGGTCATATTTAATGGCACCTGTGAATGCGGGGCGGCTCTTGAAATACTTAAGGCTATAATAATGTTGCAGGTAATAGTGATGCGGGAAAAGAGTTCCAGTCTCTAGTAGTCATACGGATAAACTAGTTTGTAAATGTGTTCGATGTGTATCTTATTTAATTGCGAAGGGGTGATGAATGTTTAAAAGTTGTTTGTTCATTAAATTCTTGAAAAAAAAAGAAAAATTGATTAATTCTATTTTGAAATTAATTATTCTCAATTTGAAATTGATTAATCTCAATTTAAAGTTGAAAAAAAGGTTTCCGAAATACATTTTCGTCGACTCTTTTCCCTCCCATTTGTGATGTATTAAAAGTGTTATAGGTACAGTAGTCTTCGAATTATTAAATTTTGACAGAAGCCACAATTCAAAATTGAAAAAGTTTCAATAAGTATGGGGAAAAGTTTATGATTTGACCAGAAGGGGTTAAAGTTTTTATAGGAGAGAACAAATGTACTTATACGTTCTCCTATAATTTACACATTGGTCAGACTATATTATTTTTTGTTTTATAGGCAGAAAGTTTTTCCCGTTTCATCCAGAATATTATTAAAACTATAACATTCTTTTTTAATTATTTAATTATATCATTGACTAAGGAGCTTAAATACCATAAATGGGCATATCTTTTCCTTTGCTAAATCTTTTGTGGTGATATTAGAAAGTTATAATTTGTTAGTATTTTCAAAGTGATGTACCTACAGATTAGATTTTGCGTTTTTTAGCTTTCAGTTAATATCCATCCATTTTATGAGGACCTCTTGAAAAGTTCTAACCAATGAGCTGAAATGTGACACAATAATTTATATTGATAAGATACACTTATGTGCCAAGTTTGATTTCTTACACACTGTTCATTGAAAAAAATTTGCCAATTTAACAAAATTTGTAGAGAGCGTACCGAGTGTTATCAATTTTGTTCATTTTTCACGATTTAATCTTTGTTCAAAACTATTACTTTATTTATTCATTCGAAATGATGTTTCAATTTTCTGAGATTAAATATTTCACCTTCTTATATGCCAAATAGTATTTGATTAATGATCCATTGATAGAGACATCAAAATATATGCTATGCTATTTTATAAAAAATTAGTTGAAATTTTTTTGAGCTCATTTTATATAAAGCTACTTATATGAGAAGAAACAAAATAATCCTAAAACCTGTTTCTACAGTATTTACGAACAGTTTCTTATTATAAGATGCCAGTGCTCTTGCTTTTATCGATCGCATAAAAAGAACTGTACTTGAGTCTTATAATTTCAAACGGTTGGAAACTCTTGTAGGCCTAGAAACCTCTAACACTTAACGAATTGTTTTCGTTCATTGATTTTTTTATAAATTCTTAAATTTCTTTAGTTTACAAAATGAATACGGAAATTTTAATTCTTCTTAATTCAAGGTTGTCGTGTGGTGCCAATATTCGATAACTTTTCTGAAGAGGTTGAAATAGACGTTTAGTTGTTGTCTCCCTCAAAATGGAAAGAGACCCACGCCTTGTGGACACATATGGGCCACTGGCCTCCAGCGTGTCCTAATCCCAAGGACGTTGCTCAACAACAACAGATTTGTTTTTATTAATGTTCTTTTCGACAATTATTCTGTCTATACTAAAAGTTCTATATCATTAAATAGAATGAAAAATCACTTGAAAAAATAACATTTGTTGATCTTGAAACCTTTATATCAGTCAACTGGTTTTTAAGGTCAATTTCACCCCAATATAGTAAATTTCGTTAGTGTTAGTAAAACAGCTAATGCCATGCCACCAATGAGACTCACTAATTTTGACAATCAGAGACGCTTTTTACTAATTATATATTTGTTTCGAGTTAATTTCTAAATAAAGTTACTTTTACATTTATATTTTTAATATGTAGGAAAAATCAAAATACCATAATAATAATAATATATTTTTTTAGTATCTGAGTCCGTATTTTTTTTTTTTTTTTAATATAATTATAATAATCTAAATATTAGGGGATTCGGGTAGCCGCGGGCTTTTGAACTACCATTTCTGCATCGTCCTGATGACGATGTTGGAACGGGAGGCCCAAGTTCAGGCCTTGCTCACGTCAGAATAAAAATTTGATCGGCAAAAACCCGGATCCCTCACTAACACTACTAACCCATGATAAAAAGAATCATACTACTACATATCCACTGGCTAATTGGACTATGTATCCGAAACCAACCATATTAAAAAATAACAATAATTTAAAAACTTTACCTCCACGTATTTTTTTGTCTTAGTAAGACTTCATTATACTCTTATTAAAGTTTTTCTTATTTAATTATTCAACTTCTAGTTTTTTTCAATCCTTGCATGTTAATATACCTACCTAGTTACCTCTTATGTCAAGTGGTAAAGTATGTCCTTATAATTATTTTATTCTAATAACATATTTTTCTAATTGATTTAAACCTTATAAATAACGAAAGATTGTTTTCTACTAAATCCGAACGGTTAAAGAAATTTTTTGATACATGTCAGAAGGATTGAATCCAACCCCCAGGAATTGAATCCGAGAACAAGCCATTGAAACGGATTAGGTTTTGGCTTGAGTTCATTTCCTTCTGACATGTAACAAACATTATAATTAAAAGCTCGGATTTAGTACCACTTTGTTTGTCTCGTATTTTCTTTAGGAATTGTAAGTATGATAAGTATGATGATGGACAATTTGAATTTGAATATTATGTAATAATTTACAAAATTCTTTAAAATATTAATTTATGGGTTTAGTGATTAATAAATATTCACTCAATAACTAATGATTAAATTAACACAACCATTACAATATATTTAATAAAAAGTGTATTTATGTTTTTTTTAATCTCCGTATGTAAAATCTCAACTTACAATACCATCAAAATAATACGACACGAAAAAATAAAATAAATAAATAAAAAAATGTCCCATTCTAAACGGAAAGATTTCATTATTTTTATAATAAATTCTGATCTGCTTTGTTTGTTGGTTTTTTGTTTGTGTTTTTTTCTCTTTCCGAGCTGTGTGTGTCATTTGCATAAACGCCAGGCGTAGTCCCTTCTCATTGTCATCTGTGTTGATGACGACAGGGATTTGTTGGTGGGGACGATGTCTGCTATTCTTCTCGGACCTGGTTCCTTCATTTGCTGTGGGTTTTGAACCTGTCTGTTTATTAGGTTTTGCCGTTTTATTTCTATTAGCCGTTTGCGAGAAAAACAGCCGAGCCCTGTGTGTGGGATGTCTGTTTAAAACATGAACAAACAACGCGTTCGCTATCAGCCGGCCAACTTCCTTTTGACTTTCATTTCTGTTTGCATTTCCGAACGCAAATAAAAAAAATGATTGTAATTATTTGGGTTTTACAAGAGAGAATCGATGTAAATCGTTGCCAATGAAAAAAGGGCCTTGAGTCCAATCGCTCTTAGTTCAAACGATAATCTATGCAAAAGAAATACCAGCAACAATTCTACTCCCAGTGTCTACTCCTCCACTTGATCTACCTCTCGCATGTTTTATATTGATACTCTAATTAATGTTTCATGTAGTATTTTTACTTCGAATACTTACATTGCTTCAATAGTCGAATCGGGTGTGGTCGATCGATTTAGAAAAAACTTCAAGAAACATTCTGCTTTTTGCTTAATAATTTTCTAATAACTTTGTTAAAATTTCGATTAAACTTGAAATTATGGATGGTTCAACCAAATGAGATGCTAAAGATTTTTTTATGATAGGCATTCATTTGCGGAATGTAATTTTTAAAGATTCAGGCTCTTGCGGATAAAGTAGTTGATAGAATAATCTCTTTTTTTAGGAACAATACACAACATATATCTACGGGATTCCATTATACTATTACATATTTAAGCTGATTAGAAATATCTCTGAACTTCAAAAGATAACGCCCTTAACGGCAACGAAATATCTGGACTTTAACAAATAATATTCCAACTGCCTACGAGATCTTTGAGAAGCCAACTTCTCAAAAATCTTTTACGTGTATATTCGGTATATGATAAATAAATAATAAATAATATTCTAACTAGAAAGTTTTTTTGCTTGTTGGGGGTAGCAGAGTCAATTTTGTAAAGGAAAATCAAAAGGAGTGTATTCTGCTTCATCTGTAAATAATTTCGCTTACATGTCAAAAGGGATGCCGAATTCTAGGTCTAGGAAATCGAAGCCAAGTGCCAAAAAGATATAACCAACGTCCTTCTGACAAGTAAGCGAAATTATTTATAGAAAACATCTTAGATCAATCTCAATAGATTTTACTTTTTAAATAATTTGTATCAAGTACCTCCGAGGTTATCCAATTATTGACCACCTCCTCCCTCTTTGACATGTATTTTATTGAATTCTTTATTATTTAAAAATCCATTAGAATATAGAATAAAAAAAAAAAAATATAACTCACATAATTCAAATATAGTAAGAATATTAAATTAAAAATAAATAAGATAAAATATAGTTTTTGTAGAATCTGAATCAAGGGTATTTTCCAAAAGTATTTATAATGAAATTTAGCCATCTATATTTTTATAAGTCCATAATCTCAATTTAAAGGAATTGAAATTAAAAATTAATTTTTCGACAGAAGAATTATTGGAAAATCATGAGCTGTAATGGATAATTTTTTACATGTCTGAATGGTTGTATTCATCCCCTGGGTTTCGATTCCCTTCTGTCATGTAATAAATATTATCCATAAAATAGAAGATTTACTAGAGGTTATTCTCGTGATTTTTTTAATTAATAGAACTCGATTATCTTTCTCTTCTTTTTTCTTAATACACATAAGTTTGCAAACTTTTTATCTATAGTCTAGAGAAAAATCAGAACTCGAAAATTTACATTAACATTACAGCTAAAAGAGAATCCAATAAAATATTAAGAATTTCAATTAAACTTGTAGATATATGCAGTGTTTGTTTTTTTCTTATACCAGTTCACCTTGCACCTACGCTTTTCTAAAATTCAACTGCACCTTCGATCAGCTGTCTATTTAATTTTAAATTCATTTTTTTATATCCTTAGGGTCGGTTTGCTACCCCCGGTTAAACTTTGCTGGAGATCATCTTAACCTGGCTTAAAATAGCCCTCAAGTTACTGTCATCTTTCGCTCCAGATTTAGGTGATTTGCCAGATATCTAACGGTTACTGATTAATATTAGACTTTGTCCACTGGTAAACAAACTGTCCCTAAATGTACAATTTTGATAGTAGGTACCTAATATGCAGATTAAGTAATGTTACACGCTCTTAAATATGTATACATCGTTTTAAAAATCAATCTCTTAATATACACGTGATTGATTGCTAAAGGAATTTTTCTAAAAGAAGGGAAATTTATCACTTGAACATTTCAGCAATTGATAAAAATGTTTTTTTGATGGTTTTTGTCTGTTTTAGGAATCAACGAATTAGGTTGATATTAATGTCTGTTAGAACAATTAACGTACCAAATTCACAATTATTATTACTACGTCAGATATCGTGATGGTAAATTTAAAATTTAAACAAAAAAATAAAAAATGAAACTCAAATCTTTTGTTTTTCTTTAGTAATTCTTATGTTTATTTAGAACAGGGGTTCCCTATACTACCCCCAAAACCGGCCCTTTAAACTTTTCCATCCGCCCCGCGGCTATTACAGAATTAATACACAAATATTCACTATATTAAATATTAATGCCACATAATAGCGTATTATTAATATAATTTCCGTATAATATATTATATCCGGCACGTCCATAGCTTTCAATGTTCACATGTGGTCCTATTTCTAAAAAGTTTGGTGACCCCTGATTTAGACTATTACTTTCATTTTATTTTTTTATATAAAAGAAGTAAAAAGTAGGAATCGGGTTGGCCGAGCTGGTTAAGGCGCTGGCTCCTCTTGAGCATCGTTGATGACGATGTTCAAGCGGTAGACCCGGGTTCGAGCCTGGCTAGCATATAAAATTACTTCCGGCTAAAACATGGCTCCCTTACTAACCCTACTAACCAAATACTTTACTGATGTGCTGTCTAAATGGGCTTTGTTCCCGGTGACAATAAATAATTTAAAAAAAATAAAAAGTAAAAAGTAAAAAAGTTGGCATAAACATTATACCAATGTCGATTTTTTAGGAAAAAATAGAAAATATTTTGAGACTTTTCCTTTCAAAACTGATGGAGATCAACAAAAATATTTGTTCGATTTGTCTAGCTGTGTTTTATTTGGATATAATACCTCCTCTTCCCCAAAATATGAATTTTTATTTTTAATAATACATAAATTATTAAATCGCGGTAATAAATTCTTAGCATCCTAGAAACGTTTCAGCAGATAGATACTACTTAATACAATCAGAACAATTAATTTGCACCTTTCAAGTCTTATTTAACATCAATTTTGAAATCATCTATATTTAGGTAATTTTAACAGATGTACGTGCAGAGAGCCTAAGAGGAAGAGAGACTGAAATGGAATGACAAAAATCATTATAAAATATCATGGAAGTATAGAATGAGTATAGATAGACTGCTTGGCTTACTACCGTAGAAAAAAGTGAAGTCAATTTCGATTCACCTTAGCTTAAATTTTGGATATCATAAGAAAAACAAATTTAAAAAATCAAATACCTTTGTCTTAATATCCAAACAGTATATAAATAAATTACTAAAGATTTATTAATAATCATTTCGCCGTATTTTACCTATCTTTCTATTTATCTATAAATATCTGGTAAATCATTCCCTCATTAATTATTGTTCTAACAATTTGTTTATTATAATAAATAATTAATATTAATACCATTCAATGTAAATTCAAAAGGAAAATAATATACCTGCCATCTTTTTCAACATTTATTCATAATTCTTCAAGTAATAATAATATGCCATAATTAATAAAGAGAGTTAATGTTTACTCAATCGAACACTTCATTTGCATAATCAAAAAGAAAAATGATGAATTTGTATAACAAATCTGCTTATTTTTTATTTTATTTGACGTTTATTTATTAAAAAAAACTTGTTGAAATGCGATTGTTTTTGTCGAAATTCGTACTTTCAATTCGTTCCCATTGTATTTTTTTTTTTAATAAGGCAACAAATATCCAGTCAACATTTTTTCTTGAATTCCATAATAAATTATTTAAGCATTCTTATGATAAATATTTGTAAATGTTTTATTGTAATGACATTATAAAATAATTATGGACTAAAATGGTATTCAATCAATTCGTCATTTTCTGGTTATATAATATTCTGCAAGAAAAATAAATAAATAAAGAATTGAAATATATTTGCAAAGCAAGCAGCCATTTGCACTCGGCGTCTAAATTGCCAATTTAAATTATTTGGTTAACATATACAATAAATGAAAGTGAATACTAGAGCTTGTTTGAATTTGTTCCAATTTTAATGCTATGCAGATTCTCTCTCTTGCCGGCGACATTGTTATTTCAGGCCACCCGATTATATCAATTCATTATAAGTAGAATTTCAAGACTCCGAGGTTGTAAACATTATAAATCAATAGATTCCTCTTATTTTTCTGTAAAGAAAAATATTCTTAAGAAATTTAAAAAAAAAAAAAAAAAAAATGAATATTAATTTAGAAAGGTTCTCCAGCTTCTGGAATTGTTTTTAAGGGACTACTTGTCCACTTCGATCAAACTTGACAGGATGTCAACTTAGCCTAAAAATCTTAATAAGTAACTGGGAGATTGCAACTATTTTTGGCTCTAACTTTACCTGATTCTAGTCAAAGAAAAAACATTCTTGAGAAATCAAGAAAAAATGAACTGCATTGGATCATTGCTAGACTTTATCCAAAGTCATTCGATATATTAATATGTTTATTCCTTTATTATTAATCAGATATCACTGGCTATTTGAAGTCCATGTTAACTTAAATCCAAAAAAAAAAATCCACCGATTCTCACCTAATGCTTGAGGAATAGCCCATTCAACATTGCATTTTTAACTTTACGATTATTATTGATAACCATTGCTGAAGACATGGAGGAATTGACTTAAAATCTAAAATAATGATAGATTCTTATCTAATTCCAGATTGGATTTTTGACGTTTCGGTTATTATTGGTAACCATTGCTGAAGACATGGAGGAATTGACTTAAAATCTAAAATAATAATGATCAATTCTTATCTAATTCTAGAGCAGAGGTCGGGGAACTTTTTTAGCTATTACCCCAAAATATTTTTCCATAGGTCGCTATTACCCCTACATGAAAAGCAAAAAAAAAAGCAAGGTAAATGTATCTTATCTTATTATATTAAACGTGCAATTCTTGTATATATATTTAGAATCGGTTTGTCGAAAAAGGGCTCTAACGATTTGGATGAAATTCACGGGTTAGGGGGGTTTTTGTGTTGACAATTCGATCTATCACGGTCTCATCTTCGGCTAAGTTGTTTTTGATGGGTTTTTTGTTAATTGAAATAATTATTCACAGGTGGTTGTTGGAATAAAAATTTATAATTACATTTCTTTCAATTTATTTTTAATAAAATTAATTGGTTTTTTTTATTTTAAATTGCACTAATAGATCATTACAAATGTTATTATATATTAGAATTTGCCAATTTAATTAAATAAGGTATTTTTCTATAAAATAATTTAATAGAATATTAATTTTATTCTCTTAAAAAATCCGACAATTCGAAGGATCAACTCCTTCTTCAGGATTTAAAATGGTCAAAATAAGGGAAGGGATGTAAATTAGTCATGTCAGAAAAAAAATATTTTAATTGTTCATATCTCGTCTTCGGAAAGTCGCAGAGCCTTGAAATTTGAAACTTAAGCTATTTAGAAGCAAAAGGTTATCGAGCATCGCTCGGTGCTCCAGGCACTTATTTATTATTTATTGAATTAATTGGAATTTCAATGAAAACTAACTGTAAGTAAATAAAAATTGTAAACATTAACATAATTCAAACGCTTTTACGTTTTAGAAAAATGATGTTTCATTTCCGCTAAAATGACTTCAAAATTAGGACTTTTTGACGTGAGCGCAATTTGAATACAATCCTCGGCATTCAGCCGATTTCTGTTCTTGCCGGGCTTAACTGACTGCTTTTTGAAAAGACTTTGTTAAAAGAAAAAAAAAATACGAACACTCATCATGACAAAAAATGCATAACTTTTATTAATGTTTTTATATTTTTTTTTTAACTTTTATTAATTTTAAGATTTTGAATTCCTGGAAAAGCTATCAAACTAACAATACTATAATAGTTTATAAAATAAAAAAATTTAAAAAATGTCCTTTTTACCCCCGATAGTTTCATTTTTACCCCATTTGGGGTAATTTACCCCTGTTCCCCGACCCTTGTTCTAGAGGAACCTTATTACATTCCATTTTTGATGTTTTGACCATTAATGATAACCTCTTCTGAAAACTAGAAAGAATCGACTTAAAATCTATAAGACTAAATTTTTTTTTGGTAAACAAACCCGATTCCAATACTTTATCTGCTTCGCATTGGATAAAGTAAAAAGTAGCTAGGTATTAAATAATCATTCTAATAAGAAAATGATCAAATAACCGAAATTTCAAAAAGCTTCAGACTCATGAAAAAGTTTACATTTTCATCCAAATTAAGAATTATTTGTTTTTTCTTTCTGTCTAGATTTTGATACTAGCGATAACTTGACAACTGATAAGAATCGGGTTTCCTAGCTTTAAAGCTTCTCTAAGAAAAATGCAGAAAATTGGAAAAAAGTTCGAAGCTTTAAGTTCTTGAAGAGGTATAGTTAATGAGCTGAAATTTGGCATACCAGATGTTATTAATAAACAACACCTCTGCGCCAAATTTCAACTTTCTAGCTCAAACCGTTCTCTTGTAAAAACTAAGAATAAAAAGTACTTCCACCTCATTTCCCCTACTCTCTCTCTCTACGTATAAGGAAGGTAGCAATCGAGAGGTGCGTGAATCATTGCATGCCCGACTGGCAAAGTGTGCACATCAAGAGCATTTCATAAATTATTAATTATTTAATTCTGAATTAAAATCAACCTCTATCCATTTAAAATTTACCCCTTTGACTAAATATAGTATTCCTGCTCTTTTGGCCAACCCTTTCGGAATCCCCCATCCCCCTTGACCAATCCCTTTTGAATTTACTTAAATTTTATCAATATAATTGGATTTTTACAAAGTTTTAACACAAAATAAATTATTTTTTCTTCAAAAAAATTGTCCACCCCTTTTAAATTTACTAAAATTTTATCAATATAATATGATCTTTTACAATGCTTTGAGTCAAAATAAATTATTTTCAGGTCAAAATTTTTTCTACCCCTTAACCACCCTTTTTGAATTTACTTAAATGTTATCAATATAATTTGATTTTTTACAACCTATTGAGTCAAAATTAATTATTTTTTCATCAAAAATTTTTCCTATCCCTTAACCCACACCTTTTGAATTTACTCAAATTTTATAAATTTAATTTACTATTTTACATTGTTTTCAGTCAAAATAAATTATTTTCTCGTCAAAAATTTGTCCACCCCCTTAACCCACTCCTTTTGAATTTACTCAAATTTTATCAATATAATTTACTATTTTACAACGTTTCAAGTCAAAATAAATTATTTTCTCGTCAAAAATTTTCCCCACACCCTTAACCACGCTTTTTGAATTTACTTAAATGTTATCAATAAAATTTGATTTTTTTACGTTTTGAGTCAAAATAAATTATTTTTTCATCAAAAAATTTTTCCACCCCCTTAACCCACCCCTTTTGAATATACTCAAATTTTATCAATATAATTTACTATTTTACATCGTTTTCAGTCAAAATAAATTATTTTCTCGTCAAAATTTTTTTCTACCCCCATAACCACCCTTTTTGAATTTACTTAAATGTTATCCATATAATTTGATTTTTTACAACATTTTGAGTTAAAATAAATTATTTTTTCATTAAAAAATTTTTCCACCACCTTAACCTACCCCTTTTCAATTTACTCAAATTTTATCAATATAATTTACTATTTTAGATTGTTTTGAGTCAAAATAAATTATTTTCTCGCCAAAATTTTTTCCTTCCCCTTAACCACCTCTTTTGAATTTATTTAAATGTTATCAATATGATTTGATTTTTTTATAACGTTTTGAGTCAAAATAAATTATTTTTTCATCAAAAAAATTTCTATCCCCTTAACCCATCGCTTTTGATTTTACTCAAATTTTATAAATATAATTTACTATTTTACAACGTTTTAGCCACAATAAATTATTTTCTCATCAAAAATTTTCCCCATCCCCATGACCAGCCCTTTTGAATATACTCAAATTTTATAAATTGATATACAATTTGATTCGCTTCCTAAAAACATTACAAATCTAAGCCTTCCTTATTGATTAAAAATCATTATCTTTAACTAAATTTTGGTTTGCATTCTTCAACTCTATTTTCTAAAATTTTTATAAATTTACTTGCTCACAAACAATGAAAAAATTAAAAAAAAATGTCAAATCACCAAAATTTGGAGATAGCATAGATATTGACATAATTTTTACTTTTTCATATTTCATGTTATTAAAGTTTAAATTTAGCCATAATCTCGTAATTACATTTCTTCAAATAGGGAAACATTTAATTCATTTTTGAAATATTCATTTTGGAAGTTAATTGACCACTCCAAAAAGTAGTATCGGTGTCCTTACGATAAAGAAAATGAGCTTCGAAAAACAACATTTTTGTGGGCTTTAGGGCTAAAACTAACACAAAAATACAACGGTGTGGGTGGGTGTGTGTATTTGCAATGGTGTATGGTATGTGCATAGCTATATAATTCAGCACTTGTGGGGGGAATTAGCCGGCACTGGTAAGTTTTTTTAACCGTTAAGTATATTTATGTTAACTATTTTAATATTAAAATGTAGTTACTTTAATTTAAGTAAGACACATTGTGTATACCATATAACCTAATAGAAATCTCCCAAACATTTCCATTCACACAACTTGAAACTCTGTGATAAACTGTAAATGTTGGGCGTCACAATTGCATCTGACCTTGCTCGTCATTCATCATTCACCCACTCACTGGGTAGGATAAATTTTATAAATTAATACTTGTATACATATTATGTTTTGCATAAAATGGTATTAATGCATACTTTTAAAAAGTATATTTTGGCTGAATCTGGCTAATCTTTTAATTTTATAATCAAATAAATATGTAGATGAAATTACAACTTTGACGGTCTTCCGGATCTCAAACACCACGTCTAAACTAAGATTTTTTTGTACTTAAAATCATTTAGAGACCACGTTAAACGTCTAAACCTTTAGGATGTATGATAGCTACATTTGCTTTTTATTCTGTTAATTGAATATGTTAAAGTCTCTCTCTGGAGTTTTTAAGCATGCCCTGTGTTATCAGTAACAGCAACACCCCGCACCCACATTAGTACAGTTTGAGTTCCAGGTTTAATTAAGTCTTCCCTGTTAACTTTCATTTTTCTCTATTATCATCTTCTTGGCCGTGATCCTTAAATTCCCCATGCTCTACCAGCTATGGTTTTTGTAATAATAATTATGTGAATATCAAAGGAATATTAACCTTTATTTAAAATATATAATTTTATTGCAGGGGTTTGAAATCCCTCACATTTACTTATACAACTTGGAGAAGATATAATTTCTTCTGGATTATTTGAATTATTGTGATAAACAAAACAAAAATTTATAATAATCAGATAAACAGAAGTTTAAAATGTTTCTAAAAATGTTAGGTAATTTCCAGTAAGTTAATTATACAGCTTAAGTCGAGAAATTCACAACTTGATTCTAATAAATAAATAAATATTTATTTTATTGACTTGGTGGTTTAATTTATCCTTCCCATAAACAAAAGTACTGTATGCTTTCCTGTTGAGGCGCCTAAGAATCACGCAATGCACTAAACACTAAACAAACGAAGGATTTGTAAAGTACATTGGAGTAGCTCGAGAAGTGTGGTTGAGGGTAGCAGTTAATTTCAAGCATAATATAATATAATAATAGCTCATCCCATTATGAAATGTTATAAATATAAATTATGTGCTCCAGGTCTTTTATCTTTCTAGTGGGTAGTCTTAATAATAATAACGTATGAGAATCGCGCTCATTTCTTCAATAAATTACATTCTATTTATATGGAAACTTGGGGATTAGTAAAATTGGCATTCAAAAAAAAAAAAAGTTCAGGGTCAATTAATAAAAGAAAAAAAAACGAATTTGAAAACAAGGTTTTATAAAAAGCAGCCAAATTGAAGTTAAGCTCACATACGGAGAGTTACGTACCTAACATATTATATATATATATATATATATTATATATAATATGTGAGAATTTATTTATGCTTTATTTAATATATTTCAGCTGTTTCAAAATCAATTATTTTCAAAAATCATTTTTGCCTTCGGGAATATAACTTTTCAATTTTATAATTATGTATCTCTATTTAATATTTGTAAAAGATAATTTGAGAAACATTGACTTTAATATTTTAATTTAAGTATTAGAATCTGAAGAAAAAAAAAAGTAAATAAATAATACTCTAAACGACTTTGATCCCGGAATGCTTTGCTTACCAGTCGATAGACTTGATGATTAACTGATGAATTTTAATATAAAGTGAATATCTAAGCAACTAAAATTTTTCCTATAAATTATAAAAATACCACAAACGACTTTGATTCCTGAACTCTTACGCTTACTTCCCAGACTTAGTCATTTATAAGTTGAACTAAATTTTGATAAAATAAATATCTAAGCAACTAAAAATTTTCATATTAATATTAAAAATTATATTCCATGCTGCTTATTAAGTGAACAAGGGCCGAATCCTAGGATTTTACAAAACTATAATTTAAGCGAATTCAAAAATATAACTAGAATATGTATTTTTTTTGGCTTTTCGGTCTTTCTAGCCATAAGCCAATTTATGATGTTATTTATTTGATTAAATTTGTCTCTACCCCTGGGGTCAGATTTTAGCAGGATGCCTCGAGTCGGGTTCGAACCTGGGTCCACTTGGTTAGCAGGCTGGCATGCTACACCCTCCGACATCCCCCCTTCCCATGGAATATGTATAACCGTTCTTTTTGTTGACACCACACATTGTTAGTTTATACTGTATTAAATTTAATATTGATTTTGTAAAAAGTCATTCCATTGCCCTTCGAATTTTGAAGAAATTCAAAATACTAATCCACATTTTTTTAAAGTCTATGGTATGGTTAATATGTGTTTAAATTTAGAATCACTACATCACAAAATTTTACAAATGAAAATTTGAATCTGGGAGTGAATTTTTTATCGTGATGTGTCAGAGGTGTTCACCTTCTAGGGTAGCCAAATGGCCTGGATTGTTAATTTTGATACTCGAGTTCGATACCTGATGGTCTAAAAACAAACCTTTTTTATTTAATTAAAAATAATCCATTTCATCTCGGATCTAATAGATCACTTGTGAATTTTCTTATTGATATTTCAAGTATTAATGAATTTAGGGATATAGAATGGGGGGATTGTGGATTGACCAATCGACTTGATTGGGGAATAATGGAATTGAAATAATTATCGGAAAAGAGGTTTTTTTATCTAATTAGATTTTTCCTCTTAAAAACAAGGACTAAAGATGAATAAGGACACTCGATGGTGGAGAAGTAATCTCCGGAATCGAAGCAAAAATACAATGTATACATTAATTAATGTAAAATAATTGGTTTAATAAAATTTATAAAAAAAAATAATAATAATAAAAAAAAAATGAATTTAGGAAGATAAAAGGACTCGGACTGAACTCTCGGTAGAGAGTACACCTCACAGGACTTTGCAAATTTATTTTTATGAAAGTATAAAAAAAAATTAGAATATTCTTTTCATTATATAAATATATTCATTTTAATACGGGAATTAAAAATGTTGAATCTAAATTCAGACATAGTCTGATATATTCAATTTAATATATTGCATTTTGACTTTTTGGCAAAATCGCCTTCATCTGGTGTTAATTCATTACTTTGTAAAATAGGCTGAAAAATAGCAAATATGAATCAGAGAATGCAAAAGGGATTTTGGCAAACGTTGCCGCCGCCGTCATTTTATTTCCAACCATCTACCCTTAATGTATAGGAGTATATAGATAAAGCAATAATAATTTTCAACAAATATTTTTTGAAAGAAAGAAATAAAAATATCAAAATTGGTTGTGCCGAAAGAAAAGACAATTTCTTTTCTTTTTCGTTTGCATATTTTATTAATAGATGAGAGAATCATTAAACAAAATAAGAATTAATAAAAAACCAAATTGCATACTGGTGTAAAGTGTGAACAGTTCGAATGGGGTGGATTGAGATATTTATCGGAAGAAGAAAAAGCTCTCAGCTCATTTTATGAGAGATTAATTCATTAAGATTAAGTGACACGCACACATAAAATATATTTTACGTTTCACGTTTTTCGCAGATAAAAGTTACAAAAGAAATAAACGTTTTCAACTTTATAATTATACAAAAAATATATTACCAGAGGAGAGATATAAATTACAATTTTATCCGACCTCTTCTCAATTTTTTTTTTCTGATAAAAATTGACTATGACTTTAAGAAACTTTTAAATTTCAAATCTTATCATTTAAATAAAAAAATAAAAAAATGGAGAAAAAAGTGAAAACTTTTTCATTACTCCTTAGGCTCTCCTCGAATTTCGCAGATTTGAAGGGGGTTGAGCAGTCACAGTCACTTACAGGGCAGTCAATATTGATTAATAAAATATTATAAAATAAAAAGTCCAATTTCTAACTCTATTTATCCATGAATTATATACACTATTTAGCTGATTTAATTTATGGATTCAAGATATAATACGATTTAGTAATTATGAGCATTTAGACATATCCTTTTATTTCAGATATAACCTCTTTTTTGATATTTTCTTAAAAAACAACAACAACGGATTAAGTGGGTGGCGGATCGCAAGGGGCCCGAGCGTTGTGGGTTCTAATCCCGGGGAAGGAAAATTGAAGCCCCTCGATCGCCCTAAGGCTTAGGCTTTTACTAATCAATCAATCCAATTCCTTTTCAATGGGATAATTGGAAGAAAAAGTAAAAAGTTTTTTAAAACTCGGTTTGCTCTCTAGTTAGAATATCCTAGTAATAAACTTAAATATATTGGAAAGTTATATTTTATTAAAATTATCCTGAGAATATTTTGAATTTTTAAATCGCGGGCACATTGGAAATACAAACATTTTGCCACAAAAACGATATGAGTTTTGATTTTTGACTTATCGTGGATATCGGAATCCAGACATAAATAGAAAAAAATTATGTTTATAAATAAATTTTCTCATAGAAAAAAATAGAAAAATTGAGTGATTTTAATACTAGGGCCGGCCACCAGGGAGAACCTTCGCGTATCGACTAAAATTACTTATTTATTTTTATTTTTTCTTCTTGTTATTTATACTTTTATTCACTAAATCCTCTAATCGGAAATTTAAGATAAAAGGGACTAGTTGTTAGTAGGCAGTTTTGGGCCTAAAATGTGAACTTTGTGTTTTTTATGGTTTTGTCGATTTCTCAATAATAGCTCTTTATTACATACTATTGTTGTAGACGAGCCTTTGTAGTATATACTTCATTTTTTGCACTTTCACATACTATCTACAAAGAGAAAAATAAATAATAAATAAAATGTATATAAGTATATATATATCAGCGGAGGTTGGTGACTTTTCAACCAGGTGATGTTGTCCAAAATACTACCTTCATTTTTTGAAATTTTATTTTAATTTTTTTTTTTTCGAATTATTATTTTTCAAATTTAACATTACATTTTTTAAAAATATATTTTGGGATCTTTGACTCAAATGGATACTGCTTTGTGTCAGCGAGGATAGGAGTCAGAAATTAATTCTAGCTAGCTATGACTTATTGTCTATTGCATTCTTAGTTATTTCCGATCTTATATATTGAGAGTTTTTACAAATGGATTATTCCAAAGATACTCTTTTTTACAAAAATAGTTTTTGTATTAATAGTTCCTCAGCGAGAACAAATTTTATTCGACTAAAACACGTCTCGACTTGTCTTTGACATGGAAGATATTTCTACCAGAAAGGGACTTCAAACCTTTTATCGGCACCCTTTTCAGTAAAATCATTCTTTTTAATTGCCCATTGAAACTATGCAACAATTTTATTTCATTTCGAGAAGCAATATACTTTTCAAAACAAAAAAAATGTTTTTTATAGAAATATTTGAAATAACGGATAATAATTTGAAAATTTAAAGATCCTGAAATTTTGAAATTGGCCTTATATATGTATTTATGAAAATACTCTAAATGTTTGAAATTTTAGGGATGCGCCTCATCCACACCATCCATATTTTAATAAAACTACAAACAACAAACTACAAACAAACTACAAACAATAAAACTTTCAATAAAACTAAATCAATAGGAACTAAAAAATTAAAAAACTCTGCAGAGTTAGCGTGGATGGATATTTAATAAAATTGCAATACTTATTTAGTAAAGAAGCCAGGATAATAAAACTATTTATTTTCTAGTTGTCAATATAATAGTTGTATTAGTTGTATTCTTTCTCTTTTGCTACTTTCCTACATTGTGCAATTTTGTAAAACCTTAACATTATAATTTATTATTTATAATTAATTTACTCACCCCCCCCTCAAAAACACCCTTAAGTGTTGAAGCTATTGCACTTCTTTTGAAATAGAGGGTCTCAGCTACCATCATGTCTCTTTAGATTACTATCAATTCCAATGGAATACAAACAACTCGACCGGAATCTTAAACAACTATATCAAGCTAACAACAGTTTTTCTACCTTGTCACCCAATCAAAAACTACCTGCGTCACTTAACTTCCAAAATATATTGGATGCTATTGTATAAGGCTACCTACCATCCATCAACTTAAAAAAATCTATTTAGCAATAATAACTACTATTTTTGTTTTGTTTATTGTTTTACTAAATTTTTGGCCTTCAATAATAACCATTCTGGCCATCTATGGCCTCACTATGAATAATAAAATACCCAAAGATGATAAGATCGAAAAAAAGAAGTGATAGGAATCAAGAAACATGTTAGATAAATAACTCTTGCGGAATTTGACTTTAATTTCAAATCAAGTTAACCATCTGCTCTAAAGGATAGCCAAAACAATAGATTGTATCAGCTTTGCTGCCGGAACTGATGAATATACTTGTACATCCTAATTAAAAATAAATAATAGAGTAGGATTCTGCCAAAAATCCAAATAGTTTGCCCTTTATATTCTTGCCTGAAATTTTTTAATAATTTTATAAAAAGTGCTCTCATAGTAATCTTAGTCTCTTACCTAAAGACAGAAGTAGATATCCTTTTACTTTTTATTTCATCTTCCTTTTTATTAAAGATATTTGGTGGCTGAAGCTTTTATGATTGAAGATGTGGAAGGTTATTTGGGTTTAGGCTAACTATAATCGATTTATATAGGCCTAAGCTCAAAAATTTGGGAATATTTTTCTTTGAATTTTATAACCTTCAATTTTTCAAGAACAGATTAAACACACACTTTTTTTATAAGACAAAGAGGGATATTCTCGCAAAATTTTACCTTTTATTTCAACCTCCTTTTTATTAAAAAATATTTTGTATATAAGCTTTTGTGATCAATTCGACAATTTGAAAGCTTATTTTGGGCTCTTTATTGAAGCTCAAAAATTCTACTCCTAAAATACATTTCTTTTTCTGACTTTTCTGAATTTTACAACTTATAAACTTTCAAAAACCATCTAAATGCAGACAATTTATCAACGGTCAATAAGTGTAGCACCTATAAGTCAGAATTAACACTCGCATCTTAATAAGAAGGGGAAGATATTTCAATGGTTGAGTTGAACCTTCGACTCGGATTTAACTCTAATATTTCTAAGATCTATTAGTTCCAATTTTGTTCTGATATTCAAGAGTCATGACTAAATTAAACATATTCCTGGGTTCTTATTATTATATTAGAAAAAATAAATAAATAAAAATCTTTAAAATCATAAAACTATCTTGCTTGCTAGCTTCAACAATATTAGAGTCATATAATTTATATAGTTTTAAAGGGATTTTTTTGGAAGAAACAATTACTCCCCTTTGCTTCCTTGCTGCTAATCTCTAGTATAAACTTAAAGACCGGTTTTGCATCTCAAATAAACTTGACTGAAGATTAACATAGGCTTCGATCTAAAATATGCTTTAGATCGGGGTCATTTTTCGGTCTAGGTCGTTCTTACATATTTGACAGCTGATTTAGCTGCCAGTCCAAGATATCCAGGTTTAATCGAAAATGTACATTACTTTTGTATTTTTCTATTTAAAGTGCTTTCTTAACAAAAATGACTTAAAAATTAAAAAGAAAGAATTCATTTGACTTGGCGTTTCAAAAAGATTTATTTAATTTTTAAATGTTCAAGTGTTAAGTTGGGTGGTCTTAAACGAGAAAAAAAATTCCAAACCATCAAAACGACCACCAATGATAAAACGATTAAATTAAATAAATTAAAATTATTCAAAAGAAAGAATCTCTTTTCGACTTCTCTCTCTCTCCCTTTTTTTATCTCTTTCTCGCCCGATTCTCTGTGTGATCATCTCCATTTGAAATAAAAAGTCTGTGAAAATCGTGAAAGATTCCTGCACTGATGTCTCCAGTAACTAATTACTTAGACTGCCATGGATTGAATAATAATTGGATTCACATCAGGGAAAATAAAATTATTGAGTGACTTGAAATATGTAGACAGGCTTTCCGGCCTTAAAAAAAATGAAGTATTACTGGGATTGCAAATTCGAAATTATTCACACAAAGTTTTGGTTTTTAATTTTGACATTCAATAAATCATTATTTTAAAAAAAGTAAAATGCCATTGCTAATAATCTCCCAAGACTAAACATAGTCGTGAGGGCCAGAAGCTAAAGATATTGGATCTAAGGAGGCTTGAGCTCCTAAATGAATTTAATTTTTTCTTAAATTTCACTGCAAGCTTTTCTTTTAATATAAAATCATTATTCAAATTCATATTCGAGGACAAAGTGAAATATTTTGATTTGATTTACAACATTACAATATAGTAAACCTAGTCATTTGAAATACAGCGTAAGTATGTTTCAAGGTCCACGGTATGTCTGCTGAAAAAAGAAAACCCTATCGAAATACAAAAGCTAACCCTAACATACACCTTTCCAAGATTCTCACCCGTTTCAGCCGACTAGGATCATATGACTTGTACTATCGGCTTCCAATTGAAAGATTTTTATATTTAAACATTGTCTTCAGATTTTGTTGATTTGGCGTTTGTGCAGACAACTTCGAACAACTTGAGCTAGAAAGCTAAAATTTGGCATACATTTGGACCTTTTTTTTATACCAAATATTATGCCCCTTATTATATATAGTTAATAGAGCTCACCATATAATGATTCGAATTTTTTTCTCATTTTCTGAACTAGATAGTTCAAAATCTATACAGTTATAATTATTTTGGCCACAATATTATATCCATTTATACCTTAAGAAAATACTTTTTATTTTTTTAGTATAGCATATCTTTCCTATCTATATTATTATTATTATTGAACACTAGTTTTTTTGGAACGAAGTTCCTTATTTTAATACATTTTTTCCTGTGAGAGGCGCATTTTTTCGCGCCATATAGGCTAACTATGACTCTAGTGGACATTATCATATCATTTAACATTTAATAGTTCGACTTGCGATTAAACCATGTACAAATATCATTTGATCTAGTTCTATGTTGCCATTTGTCCGATTTCGTTTCTTTTTTCTTCTTTTTTACAATTTGTACCAATTTACGTCTCCCTTTCTTTATTTTTTTAAATCGTATTTATTTACTCTACTCCTCTTCTTGTGCTTTAGTTGGTTGCGTTTATTTATCATTATTTACTCTTCCTTTTTTTGTGTGTTACATTTTCACTCATCGCGTAATCGTCATTTTCTCTCAGGGTCGATTTCGTTATAAATAAATATTGGTGCCTAAAATTTTGAATTTAAAAATTTCAAATTATTTGATAGATTAATTTAAAAATCTATTGAATATACCCATATTTTTTGGATTTAAAAATATTGGAAAATAAAAATAAGTTCCTGCATTCTATTGTATATATTTTCAAATCGAAGAAAAGTCATGTATTTCTGATGTCACGTCTCCTTGTTTCTTTTTTCTGGTACAACTTTTTTATTTAAATATTCTTCAAAACAAAATTGAAAGACAAGTCAAATCTTCTTCAATTTTCGGTACCATTGTCTCAAATATTAGTGATTTGACATCGAACTTGGCGCATAGTTTATTAATAATTTGTATGGTAAATTTCAGCACAGAAGCTACAATTGTTCAATAACTCTTTAATACAACAACTCAATTTTTGTTTTTCATATTCACTGGATTTTGGAACCAGAAGTTCTGAAGCTAGAAAGCCCAAAATCTAATCAATCCTTTGTTTTGGGGATCAAATATTTGACAACAGAACGAACTTCCGTTCTTGGGCTATCGTGGATATCGAGATTCAGACAGATAGACAAATAAAAAATGTTCAGCGTTCGGACATTTCTGGACAAGAAATAGAACAAAATATATGCCAGCAAGGGCAAGTTGGACTCGTATACTGAGTGTTCCGTAACTTGAAAATTCTTGAGATAATCAAATTCCTTCTTATTTCTCGTTGATAAGAAGAAAATGAAAGAATATGTAAGTTTCATATCTTTAAATTAAGCATCTTTTAAATGCCGTCAAGTACAAAAAAATACCACTTTAGAAACCTTTCACTCCGACACTTTAAATTGAATTAAATTTAAAAAAAAAGAAAAAACAAAACTAGCCTAATTCTAAAGAAACCATTGCGGGGATATCTCACACTTCATGATAAAAAATATTTTTTTATTTTTAACATCACATAATTTCGACCCCTCCAAAAATAAACATTCGAAGGAGACAATAAAAGAGTGTGTCTTCTGCTGGAATTATAAATTGTATTTATTTTTAACGAGACTATAGTTTCGAGGGCTTTGCCCACTTCATCAGTCTATTACAATGGATTCACAGGAATTAATTTATGATAGTCTCGTTATAAATAAATAAAATTTGTAATTCCAGCAGAAGACACACTCTTTTATTGTCTCCTTCAATATATAAAAATTCTGCTACTCTCGGCAAAAAAACTTTCAATTTAATAATCATTCGATTACTCTTTTATTTTTTATTTTTGTTTATGATTTCAGGCAAAATAACTTCATATAATTTGTAAATTTCTGATTTGATCTTATTGAGCTTATGAGCTACAAACCTTGCTCAGACAGACGTATGATATTATATTGACACTAAAAAAAACAACAAATAAATAAATAAAATAAAATAATTAGGCCATGTATCAAGGCCGAATACTAAGGATTCCGTACCTTGTACTTGAGATATCAAATTTGTTCTTATTTGTCGCTAATATGGAGGAATAAGTGAATTTGCGAAATTTTTCCATAATTTTAAGTTAAGCTGTTTCTAAACGCCCACGGCTACAAAAATCGCCTAAAAGGACCCCCTTTACAGCTCTCTCACACCATCATGTAAATTAATTTAATAAGACATTACTTAAAGAGATCTTTATAAAGATACGTACGACACTATGAAATATAAATATTTTTTTATTTTGACCCCATATAAAATTCGACTCTCACCAAAATAATCACCCAATTAAAATTTTAATACTTTTTCTTTTACGGAAAAACAATTCTAACAATTTCATATTTTATCCGATTTAATTTACAATTCTTGGATATTATACCTCGTAAATTTAATAGGGTGTCGATTCACTTTTTAAACATAACCCAAAAATTATAAATTATTAATTGAAGGAACACTCTTTTATTGTCTCCTTCAATACGTCGTTATAAATAAAATTTATAATTCCAGCAGAAGACACAGTCTTTTATTGTCTCCTTCAATATATAAAAATTCTGCTACCCTCGGCAAAAAACTTTCAATTTAATATAAATTATTCAGTACTCTGGCACGTAGACATCCCCGCGTACCGACGTATTTATGATGTTTTTAATTAAAAATAGTTTTTAAATTAATAAGTTGTTGTAGGGAAATAAGGACAATAGCTTATACAAATAATTTTTATTTTTTGCTAACGTTTCGTCAACTTTGTTCACTTCTCAGGGCTCAAACAAATTAACTTCTTTGCATATTTGTCATTTTATAAATATTCATTCTTAGCAAACACATAAGGCCACTTATCGAAAATATTTTCAATCTGTGCCTATATGTGTTTGCTAAGAATAAATGTTTATAAAATGACAAATATGCAAAGAAGTTAATTTATTTAAGCCCTGAGGAATCAACAAAGTTGACGAAACATTGACAAAAAATAAAATTATTTGCATAAGCTATTGTCCTTATTTCCCTACAACAACTTATTAATTTAATCGATGGACATAAATAATCAAAATAGTTTTTAAAATCAAATTTTAATACACATAGCTTCTTTTATCCCTTTACCATTTCTTGAGCATTGGGAGATTTTCTTCACCATCTGGCCCGAAGCGACATCAACTGCATACGCGTTGTTCTATTTCCATAACAAAAGAACCTCCAGCGAGTTGATCTCGGCCATTTCGATTGTAATTTTCGCTTAGTTGGGGTAATTTCCAGGCACCTTTTGCAAGGGTCTCCCGATCTGTCCGCTTAGGGGTTGTTCTTGAGGTGTAGTTGTTGGTGAAGAGCCAGGTGGCCAGGTGGTGAGCCCAACAGGTCTCTGCAGTGGCGCAATCCCCGCCTCGTGTGGGTCGCGCCTCCTTCGCTCCTCGCCTCCTGCAGTTTAGTTCTCTTCGCTCTGCTGTTACTGTTCACTTGACTTGGCTCCCCAGTGCTAGTGCTTGCTATGTTGTGATGTGCTGTGAACGTGCCCCGGCCGGCTACGGGCCCCGTTGCCCGACCTGACCCCCCAAGTGTTCCCACTCTCTCTGTCTGTCTGTGATTCAGTGTTGTTTGTGTTCGTGCACGTTATGGCCCTCGCCGAGTTCGCAGCTCGCTCGCAGGTAACCCCGACAGACGCCAGACCAACCTCAACGTCACCTTGCTTAATCCACTTGGAACATTCCAAATCCAACTCTCCAATCAATTAATTCTTAAAATTTAAATTATCCACCGCATATGTCCCGCTTTTTAGAGATGAATTTAAAAATAAAACGGGAACCTGCAATATCTGTCAGAGCAATAACTAAATCGGATAAAACCTTGAAATATAGAAATTATTCGTATTCATTTTCGCACAAATCAAAAAGTATATTAATATTTTAATCAAATGAATATTTTGGGAAAGGTAGAATTTTATGTGGGACCATTAATAAAAAAAATATTTTTATTATCATTGAAGTGCGAGGCATCCCTGGAATGATCTCTTTATGTAATATTACTTTTTTTTTTTAATTATTTCAAAAGTTATTATTATTGTATTTTCAAAAAAAGAAACTCAAAAAATGCTTAAATCTTTGCATTCATTTAATTATTTCACTTTAAAATAACGTTGTCAGTAAACTCCAAAGTAACCGTTTTTAGGTTATTCTCTTAACTGTTGTCGTTTAAAAAAAGGCTTAACTTGACATTATGAAAAAATTCTGCGAATTCACTCACTCCCAGCTTATCAATTAAGAAAAAAATTTAATATCTCAAGTATTCTGCGAGTTATAAGGTTTCTGACTTATTTCCTCTTGTCAAAATGATTCCCATGCAGACAGACTGCGATTCCGGGTAGAATTTCTACTTGGGGTGCATTAACCCTCAAAAAGAAACCAAGGGTCTAACCCCTTTTGACAGTCGCCCGATCGATACGTCTCCAGCCTCCGCCCATGTACAGTTTTCCTCAATTCTCTTGTATTATGCTAAGATCTTCCAATTTTTTTTTTACATAATTGAAGGAAAAGTAAAAACAAATTTAGTGATTTGGTAATATAGCGAATGGATTAAACCAAAAAACTGAAATTTGTCACAAATGTCAAATTTTGAATTGGAAAAATCACTCTTTTACTGATTTCTTTAGCTAATTTAGTCCTTCATTTTCGAAATATAAATATTTTAGTACCAGAAGAAACTTTCTACGACCTTACATTCTTGAATTTTCTTGGATATCGGAATCTAGGTAGTCTGACAGATTGAGACACACACCCACACCCACACACACACAGAGAGAGAGAGAGAGAGACTTAACACACAAAAAAAATTAAAAATAAATAAATAAATAAAATTTTACAGTGTATTCAATTTTTCCTACTTCTGTATTTTCTTCCAATTTAATACGTATAAATGTGTTTTCCCTGAGTTCCATTTTCATTCGTATTCTCATGGTTAAGTTAAATACCGGCAAAACAAACCAGCTCAAGGATGCATTTCGTCATATTATCTATTCAGATAATTTGATTAATTCACGTGGATAAGAGCCATCCAAATGTTGACTGTCTAGCGACTTTATTATTTAACTTATAAAAATAGCAAATTTCACAATTTTCCTAGCTAAATTATTGCATTTTTTACAAAAATTGATTAATTTTTTTTCATTATATAACTAAAAAAATAAATAAAAAAAACTCGATTGCAAATTACAATATTTCCTTCTGTTTTTATATTCTGCTTTGAAATTAAACGAGAATGAAATCAGCAAATGCAAATTCGATCGTAGATGTCAGATAATAATCGTAATGGTATAAATCCTTAGATACCGTATAAATGATAATAATTGAATAGACGTGGGACTGATGAAAATTTGCGGCCATCAATTTGCATGTCTTAATCTTATTATGATAATTAGTATAATCATAGTTAAGCGTCTGCGTTGTTTTTATAACGGCATCCGTCTGGTCTTCCGTTTAATTAATGTTACCTGCAGTAATTACAGATCACACCAGAAATTTCGAGTTAAATGAATGAAAACAAAGGGAATTATTATTTTCCATTTTTAAATTTTATTCCTAAGATTCCTTTTGATTTTTCTCTCTATTACAAGTTCATGGTCAAGTTTTTGAAGTTTCCATTCAAATTATGAAGAATACAGCTTTATACAGAACTTATTTGACATCATAGTTTTCAATATCAATCGTCATCATCACATTCAAAAAGATCGCCTCCACTGAAAGACACTTATTTGACATTAAAAAAAAAAAAAAAAAAAAACACTACTCATCAATGCAAAAAAATCTTAACATGGAAATCACCTAATAATAATTAATGAAATTGAAAAGATTTTGTTTTAATGTATTTGTTTGAGACTGTAGTTTCGAACGACAGACATAATAGACATTTAAAAAAAAATCATATACAGAAAAAATATCTTCACGTAAATCACGATGGGGGTGACATCTTTTCAAAATAATTATAAGAAAGAACGAATTCAATGCCATTCAATCCCCTCATATCGACTGCAAACAGTTAACTCTGATCAACAACTTTTCTTTCTATAAGAAAATATTATATATATTATTTACAGTTAGCGACCGCCTCTTCTTGCTGATTTTTGCCCATAAAAACATTTTTCGATTGTAATTTGGCAGTGTGAAAAATATCATTTTAATATGAAATTTAAATGACTTGGTTCGTACTTGATATGTTAATTTTTAAAGGAGGATGAATAAAATTCAAAACATCATTTCAACACACCCTTCTAAAAACTTAATTTGAAAACAATAATGACAAATGCTTATTACCATAGTTTTTGGAAATCATATACGCATATATCAGGGGCCTGTGGTCGGTGGATGCTGTGGATGCTGTGGATCTCTAAAATCTCAGAACATCGAGAGTATCTTCATACCGTCATATTAATCTCGTTTAGCTTTATTTCGCTTAGCTTTAATTTAACATTTATGGGACTTTTTAAAGTTAGAATATGATTAGAATTTTCCAGATTCCATATTTGAATAATTTTCGCTATCTTATGGAAAATACTTTGATACTATGATGATTGAAAGTAAATTAGTTTACATGTAGGCACTCGACGTCTGACTTTCATTTAAAATCTATAAATTGAATAAAAAAATTAATTATGAATGATAAACTAAAAGATGTTTTGGCAGAAGTATTTTTTTTTTTTTTAAATTAATATTTTGTCTACCTTAATATAAAATTGTTTTACAGACAAATTGACCCGAAGGCTTGTCTGGTGAGCAGAGGGTGGGAGAAACATCACCAGACACAATCATATTTGCCAGAAGCAACATCAGCCCAGGCATTTAATAGCCACAACTCGATCCTGGGAGCCCCTGGTATTTAGACAACTGTATTGGGATATCATTTAAGGGTATGACTAGCGCAAGACCGAAAGGCGGCGCGTTCCTGCCTAGCATCTACATTCATCATAAAAAAAAAACTAGATTCGAACATAAAAAAAAACGAATAAGATCATATTTTTTTTAAATAATTTATTATGAGAACGTCAAAAACAATTGTATTATTAGGTAGACAAAATATTAATAAAAACAAAGCAAGCAGTACACACAAACCATAAGTATCGTAATATTTTCATCCAAACTAATTATTTTATAGCAACCAAAAAAATATTTATTGAAAGTACTCAGACAGAGCCTCTTTAATTTTGTTATTTACATTGTTCATGACTGAAATGGAAATATCTTATATATCCCCACCCCAATAATTTTGTATCTATTATGGAGTTCGGATATATATATATATACCTCTGTATTTCTCCCTAAGACAAACAAAATTGAAATAACATTGACCTGGATATTTTTTCTCACAATTATTTAACCAATACATAGAATCATTAAATGATTAGTAATATTATCTAACATCATTCTATTAAAAGATATCACTGGGAAAAAAAGAACCTTATAACAATTTGATATTTAATTTAAAAATATTTTTTATTTACCATCAAATTAAGTTGAAAATAAATGATTAAGGTCAAATCAAAGATCTTATTAGATAATGTTGTATATAGAGTATTGCATGTAAGATGGTTTCGTCCCATCAGAAATCGAACCCGGGCGCTAACAAGTTTTCAAATATAAGGAAAAGGTAAACAAAATTTTCTCCACATTTATGAATTTGTCTCTGGAAAATATTTGATATTGATGGATATAAAATTGAACTTTATTTATTTATTTTATTTTTATGAATGAATTAAAAAAAAAGCTTTCAAAATATGAACCTACGTAAACGAATTCACTTTTAATTGTCGTGAATAGTTTATTTCTAAAATAGTTTATACCTTAAAATTAAAGTTAACCTGATAGGGGTACGAGGGAGGAATGAAGGAGAAATGGGAATGGAATAATTTTCGGAAAAGAGGTTTTTTTATTTAATTAGTTCTTTCCTCTTATTAAAAACAAGGACTACAAGAATGATCAAGGACAGTCGATGGTGGAGAAGTAATCTCCGGAGTCGAAGCTCAAACACAATGTATACATTAATGTAAAATAATTGGTTTAATAAAATTTATTTAACCTGATAGGAATTGAAAGGATTAAATAACTTATTGATTTAATAAATTATTAATTAATTGGAATTTGTTATGAAATGTAAGCTACAGCATAAATATTTTGAACATGTAAACTTTATGGACACTATATTAAATAATGTAATTTTTATTTTATTTTATTTTTTTTAATAAAAAAAGAAAACATAATTAGATAGGTCTATGAGAGACGTGCCCTCTGAAATCGACTTGATCATACTAGATGTAATTATAAATCCAAGATATAAAATTTGATTTAAAGAAAAATGCCCCCCTTCTTTCCTGAAATTAGTTTATTTTTAGATCTTTTAATATGGTTTTAAAATGGCCACTGTCTAATATATATATTTGGGATATATGTATACATTAATTAACTCTAGTTGTACAAATTGTCAATATACTTTTAATACTTTTTGAGATACGTGTTTTATAAAGATGCCTGGGTGGGAGGTCATTGGGCCCGGCACACCCCCTATAATTGTCTGTAGATCCACGAAAATCTAATACATTTTATTTAAAATCAATTTCATTCCAATATTTTTACTTTATCCAATGCGAAGCATGGGGAAAGTATTGTAAACGGTCTCGCGGCAAGCGCGACTTCAAAGGGTCCTCAGGTAAAGACTACGGAACCCATGGACTCAATTAAAGTCACAAATTGTAGTATTCAATTAGGTTGAATTTTAGCACGTGACGGTTTTGCCAAAAATTACATGGGGTCTCGTCGAGAGGCCAAAAAGTGCGATTTTTTCATTTAGTGCGTGCGGATGGATGGATGGATGTTATCGTTTTTTTGGCCCACGATTTTTTCCACACCGTTGCACCGATTGAAATGAAATTGAAAGCCTACCATTAGTTTAACAAAATGAAGCGCTGATTAGTTTTTGGTACATATCGGCCCACAAACATTTGTACTTTATTTCAGTACTTTTTTTAGTTTTTTCTAAATATCTTGAAAATGACTTAACCAATTTTGATGAAATTTAATATCCTAAGTACCTTGGGGACCACAAAAAAGTTTGAAGAAAGTTCTTAGTAAAATTTTATTTTAAAGTACTTTACTCTAGAGTAAGATAGTACTTTTTAAAATTTTATAAAATTTATTCATTTAAACTTGCTTAAGTAAGAAAGGCTTCTCTTTGTGAAATGCTAAAAATTGGGGAGGGAATTTTATAAGTAACCATAGCAACTAAAGCTTCAAGCTTGAGTTGTTTGCCATAAAAGAGTTTAGTCTTTTTGATTTTAAGTCTATTCTTCCACGTTTTCATTAAAGGTTGCCATTAATAGTCAAAACGTCAAAAATGGAATGCAATAAGGTTATTCCTCTAGTATTAGATAAGAATCGATGGTTATTTTTGATTTTAAGTCGATTCCTCCATGTCTTCAGAAATGGTTACCAATAATAATCGAAGGGTCAAAAATTTAATGTAGAATTGTTATTCCTCAAGTAATAGATGAGAATCAATCGTTATTTTTGATTTTAAGTCGATTCCTCCATGTCTTCACCAATGGTTACCAATAATAACCGAAATGTCAAAAATCGAATGTAGAATGATTATTCCTCGACTGTTTAATTAGAATCGAAAAATATTTTTGAATTAAAGTTAACATATGAACTGCAAATTGCAAGTGATATCTGATTAATAATAAAGGAATAAACATATTAATATTTCAAATGAATTTGGATAAAGTTTAGCAACGATCCGTTGCAGTTTATTTATATAAATTTTCGGCCAAACTGACAAACCAAACATTAGGCCTTTTAATATCAAAATTAACATTTGCTTTAGAAGAAAATTTTGAGAAACTTTCTAGTAAGATACTGAACTTTTGGAACTATGTTTTTAAAAAATTAAAGAATTTAAAAATTCAGCAGCTATTATAACAAGATTTCAAAAGAATCTATTTCTATTTCAAATAAAACTTATTTTTCAAAATGTTTATAAAAAAAAAAAAAAAAAACTAAGTGCTTCGAAGTAGCTGAAGTAAAATTGAACTGAATTCAAGGACATTTCAATTTAACCCACTAAATTAATATAAAAAGAGTTTATGTTCCATTATGTTTAGATTTATTTATCTGTCAAATCCATTTTCTTTCTCTCCCGATTCTATTATACAGACATCCCTACGTGCTATTAATTCCGCTTGTGAAAAATCTACTAAATTATTTGACTGAATTCTATTTGTGAATGCCAATTCTTTATTTCGATAAACAATTTTTACTTTTAAAAATAAGTCTAAAAAGCAAGAAAATCTATAACTCAATCGAAAACTAAATTTCTTTAATAGTTTTTTATTATTTATTTCTGCGAATGTGCACTAATTCGAATATTCAATTTATAATCTTAATTAATTAATTAATATTCTTAAGTCCTCATTTTTTCAACTTACACTAGTTCAAGACCATCATTTTGATCCTCAAAATCTCTCAAATAAATAAATAATAGATCTTTGCTACACCTGTCATGAAAAGAAGGTTAATCTGCCACTTGGTGGTAGTAAACTGCTATTTGCGGCTAAGCATCCTGAGAATTTCATTGCCGCACACCAATCCAAAAACGAATGCTTGTATTTACTAAAACATAAATACAATTACATCACCTAATACAAAAATTCCAACCATTAAAATTGCTTTTTCAATAAATCTTCACTCTCTTTTTATCTTCTTTTTGACAAGTGGCTTAGAAAAAATAGTATGTTTTTTATCTAAGGCCAAAGTAACTTTGAGCTTATTACACATTATGCTATTCTATTTTATTTATAATCATTAATTTAAATGTTATTATAAGTCAACAATAACAATACAAGGTGTTCAAAACATTCAAGAATTACCAAAGCTGCATGTTTCTTATTATTATAAGATTCATAAGATTTTATCATCCATTTGCACTTTTTCATGATAGTTGTTATTTCCAAATAAAGAATAAAGTGAAATCATCTTGTGATAATAATTGATATTTTTGTTGATATTCTTTATATAATAAGGAAATAAACAACAAGAAAATATTTTATATATTATATTAAACCAGATTAGTAGAATATGAATTTCTTACTTTTCTCATTAGTTACCTAGGTCTGCATATAGGAACATCTAAAAAAAATATTTCAATATAAAAAAAAGCAAAACCTTGAAAGTTTATAATTAAATTGACTCAATGAATATATTCATATCACTTTAGAAGACGTGATTCAAATCTACATTCACTTTTTTCAATAGCTATATAAAATGTTTTTAAATCAAAAATTAATCTATAATTTTGTAGTTAAATGCAAGCAGCACGTCAGATTTAATTCGAATACTCATCAAGAAGCAATAACTTCCAAATATTACATGGGTACTAGAATTAATTTCGAAAATAAGTGAAAAGGTTATTTATTCCTAAATCAAGACAATGACATTCCAAACATAACTTTTTTTATCGAGGATATGCAGATGTAAGTCTCAGTTTCTTTTTACGACTCATTAATAATTTTCTGTAAGATAGAAATAACACGACTGAAGTTTAGTATAACTAACACATTATTTTAAATTTTCATTCATTTTTAGAACATCATGTTCAATAATTTCAAGCATCATTCGAGAACCTGTGCTTTCATAATCATTCTCCCTTCTTTAATCTCAATTCCCCTTAATTTTCACTTCTTTAAGCCTGGATCATAAAAGTATCTTCATCTCCGACTTAACACCTGTAACTTCCTTAATTCATTTTAGGAAGCAACAGTCGATTTCGGCTTTTAATTGTTTCACTTGCTTGCATCTTTGAAATATGGTATTGCTTAGGTATATTTTATAAGGTAGAGTATAAAAGAAAAGAGTAAGGGAAGAATATTTTCGTCTCGGATAATGGAAGATATTACGTCAAATCTAGATCAATACGATAGAATTTGAAGAGTTACATGTGCCTTATAAATGTTCTAATTTCAGAATATCCCTAATTTAATCAGTAAGTAATTAATCAAATAATAAATAATCTTTCAGCATCTATTTTCTTGGCATCATCTTCGTAAAAAAAAACATACTATCTCAATTAGCATTTTAATTTATATGAAAAAAGCAAGAATTTCTTTGATCAAGCTTTGCATAAACATAATAAATCCACAATTTAAATAAAATAATAATAATTATAATCATCATTTTAATGATGATTCATTTTAAGTAAGGAAATCAAAATTTAAAATAAATAAAATTTTCTAGGATCAGAGAATTGTTAAAAATCCACATCAACGCAGCCTTTTTTTATACAAAAATGTCTTGAATAGTTAGGCTATTGATTGACGTCGAATAGTACCTACTATTGACTGATTCGCTTCCGGCTTATCTTCCTGGATATAACATAAACAAAACAATCCTTGCTTATTTTGATTCACATTCTAACTAGTAATAGCATTAGAATTAGGTGGTGAAGTCTTTCTATTCACTATTTTTTTTTTCTTTGATTATGATTCAATGCGTTTTGTCAGTGATTTCTTTGTCAAACATATTCAGCAGGACCGGAGGGAAATCAACCGACCCAGCTAAGATCTTCAATTTATTTCTGCCTAAAATGTCTTATAACAAAAGCGACGTAACGAAAGTTGTCGATGTACTGTACAATTTATCCACATTATTCCCTAACGAATGGTGTCTTATCTTTTGTTGTGTTTATTTTAAAAATTTCAATATTTGTTATTTTCTTACAATAAGCAAATCTGAGAAAAGGGTCAGAAAATCACCCCAGGGAACTAATTCCCATGAAACGTTATCGTTTGGATCCAATCATGTCCCATACTGAATAATAACTACATAAACAGAGTCCGATTTTGACTTTTGCAGAGCCTTTTTTTTAGTCTTATTCTCGGAGACTTTAATACATGATTCTTAGAGCCAGTTGTATATCGGTTTGTAAAGTCTTTGTTAAGTTGACAGAAACTTTAGTATTCACCAAGTGCCGGACCGGGTGGCCAATCAGATAACACACACTTTCATCTGATTGGACATCCGGCCGGGCACATTGTGAATACTAAGGTTTGACCGCCTGTCAACTTAACAAAGACTTTACAAACCGACATAAAACTGGCCTTTAGTAGTGTTGCTATTAAATAAATAATGTACTCTATTTATAAATAAAAATACAATAAAACTGCTAAAATGATCTAAAAATTGTAATCGTAATCGTTACCTAATTATATAAAAACATTGTGTAGTTATTAAATGTAAAATTATTCATGGAATTTCGCGTATTCGCGGAAGGTGTATTTTGTAACCTGTTTCATCAATAAAATGCACCGACTCCTCGTATATCTTTTCATAACCAGACAGAAGGTATTTCTTTCTAAAATATTGTGTTATTATCTTGTCGAATAACTCTCGATTATAACAAGAAATACAAGCACAGTTTCTGTGTTTTGTGTGTATCCCAGCATCCCCCGGCTGATAATGTTCCTCGGTCTCAGCCCTGGATCCGTCTCGTCTCGTTTGCTGCATCCAGGTTGTCTTGTCCTTGAGCACACCTGGACCATTCCGCATCTCTTTTGTCTCCGGAGGCATGTGATGCATATCCAGTATCTCATTTCCACCATCGGGATAATTTTCCAGGACTTCTTGAACAAATCCATCATCGTGTTTTTCCTTTCTTCCTTCCAATTTCATGAATAATAAGAAAACTAATAAAATTACCATTTCAAATTCATTTAGAGATACACCGTGTTCATTTAGAATTGATATTAAATAAATATTGCAATCTTCCATTATCTTATCTTGATTTTTTTAAGATGACGCTCGTTATATTTGCTAATGATTTTCTTTCTGCTTGATAATTTCCACGTTCTAAGAATAACGCGCAGTTCCCATGGAATAAATAAATTCTGGCATACAATTCAATAAGAGTCCATTGATCTTGATTGTTTTTTGTTTCCCCTTTTTTTGCGCACCCAAGGGAGTATTGTTTTCAAATCAGTTTTGTCTATCTCTGCATCTGTTGGAAAAGGACATCCATCGAGAGGAATACTAATGGCCCGGGTCCACCCACCCTGCAATCTTCGAACCGATAGGATCTCTCGACAGACAGGAACCAACCGTTGAAACGGAAGTCACATGATCAGACAGCAAATTTCGAATTTCAACCATTTCTTGATTCCATGATAATGGAAAATAATATTTCACATACGATTTTTTACAGTTTTTTCTTTTAATGCTTAAAAGCTGCTTCGGATTCTAATTTACATATTTCATATTTTTCTGAATTACTTGATACGCTACTTTCAGCTACTCCAGTGTTGAATTAACCCATTTTTTTAAAATTGTCTTTAATATTGTCTGAAACGTGAAGAAAGATCATTTCCAACCATGATATTCTTTTTGTCTGTGTCTTAATCACGATACTCACGATAACTCTTGACGCAAAGTCGTGAAAAGTTCATTTCAAAATGTTTATATTTCCAATACAGAGAACTGTTTAGATCTTGAGCTCTCTAGCTTTATAACTTCCCGTAAAAAAAAATGCAGGAAACATCATTTTTCATTGATTTTATTGATATTTTAAGCCAATGTCATAATATTAATTTATAATCTTATAAATGAAGTTTTGAGTAAAACTATTCTTAATATTATTAATTTTTTAAGAGAGAAAAATATATAATTAAGATTAAGTATAATTATTTATTAAAGCTTTGGTGGTTATATAGTTTACATTTCAAAAAGTTATAAAAAGGATAATAGTATTTTTAATTTGGTTATTCTACAAAATATTTTTTATTTTTTTAGAACAAAATTTCCACTCTTTTCAAATTCTGAAATAAAAAAATTATAATTTCATCAATATAAGTGGTAATCACAATAATGTTCATTAATAAACTTGCCTGGACAAATATCTGACGCTTATCTTTCTGATTTAGCTGTCAATCAAGGATTACCAGTAAGTTATATTGAAGGTAAACAAACCAGATAAATTGTAGATACTCTCAAATCGAAAATTATTTATTATATTAGATGAAGGAGGAGGTATCAGCCAAAGTTGGATGCCCTGGGTTCACTAAAACACCCTGAATAAAACGTTTCGGCCTGAATTTATTTGGCCATCTTCAGTTAATCGGGCTACAAATCCTCCTCCTTCATCTAATATAGTTTCATCACAGCCACAAGCTCTAACAACAATTATTTATTATTATTATTATTACTTTAATGACGCAAATCTAGTAAGTCGAGATTGAATCTTCCATCATAAATGATATTTTTCTAATTTTTCGTTGATTGAAATGATTCCTTTTTTGACTCATTTGTAAACTATATTTCCGAAGTGTCTGTCTACTCAACACGATAACGTGTATTTTAATTAGAATAAAGTACATTGTAATAAAATAACTCGATTTTCTTATAATCACCGAAGTTATAGCCAGTTCTTAGCTTAGTTTTACCTACTAAGAAACTGTACTCTTGGCTAACATATTATAATTCCCGCACTCTTTGTCTTCTTCTTCCTCAGCATGTCGCCATCCACTCCTGGATTTAGGCCTCTTCCATCTGTTTCCATATATGCCTGCACCCACCTGTAAATAATTTATTGTGGAGATCTAAATGGGGATACTGGGAGTTTCGACCATACTATATATCTCCACTCAAAACGAAATCGCTCTCCCCCTTAAAAATGCAGACCGTTACACTCGCAGAAGCTGGCCAATATAATATGCAATTGACTGTATTCATGTTCTAATATGCATAATTTTTTCTGAGTATATATTTTGTTTAATTTCCGGAATTTATTAATATTAAAACTGAAACCTTGTAGAAAATATTATCATAGTAATCATTTCTATTATGTTACTTTACTTGAGAAATAATAAACTTCTTTTCTCAATTCGTAAATGCATGATGCAGATTGCATCTACTCCTAGAACCCAGACTATCTGTTATTTTTGTTCGAAGATCAACTACTTCCAAGGCTGTACCTCACTACAATTGAACTCAAGTTACCATTCCTTGTTTTCTAACAATCTAAAATTGAGATAAATATAACAAATCGGTGAAAAGATTTTATTTTGCCTAGAGTATAGCAGAGTTGTTGATTCATAAAGAGAATTCAATGAGGTTGTCCTCTGCTTGATGCAAATGAACATATTATGCCAATATATGTGTCCCAAATATAAATATGTATCTATATATATAATTTATTTGTTTGGCACTATAATTTCGAACGTTTGATTTTCTTCATCAGTCCTTTTAATTAGAAATACGTTATCTATTATTTCTCGATTACCCGATTGAATAGAGAAAATTTGTTTTGTTGTTATAGCAAGCTAGCCAAATCGTTTGTGTGACACTACGGTAACTTGTTATAACAACAAAATGAATTTTTCTCTATTCAATCGGGTAATTGATCCCATGAGAAATAACAGATAAAATATTTCTAATTAAAAGGACTGATGATGATATTTACATCAAGTGGAGGATAACCTTATTGATTTTTCTTTATATAACGAATCGGATGTTTCACATTATCTCCTGTCGTTTCTCATCTTGCTAAATATAGAAAAATCCAATCTTGAGATAAAATTAGTTTAATATCTAAGAGAATTATTTCTAATTTAATGAGAAAGTCCTCGAGTCTTTTATTATTATTATTGATAATAATAATAATTTGATGGGAAGATCGATTCCTTATAATGTCCCCGGAGCTTAAGAAAGTTTCTTTGATGCTTTATTTTATTTGCTTTTTCGAATGCCGGTCTAATTTCATTAGGGAGGTAAATCTAATGGGACTAGTCTTTCATTAAGGTCGTTTTAAAGGACCTTGTGGAGGGGCCAGTGAACTCCTGCGAACTCCCGACGCCAATTTCTTAACCAAATCGCCCACGCATGGCGCCCGTCGACTTTGAAGAGGAACTCACCTGGAACACTCAAGATCTTTAACACAGGTGCACAAACCCTGAGTGTTAAGGAAAGGGATAGAAAACAATTTTCTGAGACGTTTTATAAGGTTATCAATGTAAAGATGGAATCTCAGTTTCGAATCATTTACGATTCCCAAATACTTACAGCTATGACAAATTTAAATACATTGCAATCCGCACTCCCACTTGCATTATTATAATTATTATTCTTGCAAAGTTCACTATGTAGCTTGATTTCACTCATTGTAGTTGAATTGAATTTGCGGGTGCCATTAGAAAAGAGCATAGGGGATTACAGATCCTATTTTATTATCCAACAAGATTTTTTAGGAACAAATACAACACTTCCACCTTCTTTGAAGTAAATGAAAATAAAAAATCACCATCTTGTTTAAAACAACAACCTCACTTTATAGCTCGTGAGGGCTATTGAGTACGCTTGATTTTTTTTATTTTATGAAAACACACTTAGTACAGCCTGCTCTCGATAATTTGAATTTTTCGATAATTCGAACTCTTCAGCTGTTAACTTCGGTAAATCGAAAAAATGCTGTGTATTTTAATACGCTCGATAACTCGAAATCCTTTTCGTAACAAGAGGGTGATAGAACGTTATATAATTCGAACTATGCCACTTCCCTCTTTATAATTCGAATTTTTCTTAGCAAAAAACTATTCTTAATGTTTTTAATTATGTATGTTATTATCTATTGCAATGTTAATACATATCGTCGCTGATCTTAGAAAACCTCGTAAGTCCGATTTTTGGTCAAATAAGTATGTATTATACGTTTATACTGACCAACGGTGCGTCTGTCTGTCTATTGAAACCTTATTATTCTATTCCAATTTAATTTCCCACTACGGACAAATAATAAATATTGCATTGTATTTGTTTGAATTCGTGTTTAAAATGTTTTTTCTTGTTTTCTGGCAAACTTTGAATTTAGGACTTACGAGATTTTGTAAGATCAGCGATGATATGTAATTTCTTTGTTCTTTTTTGTCGTATTCATTATTTTTACTTTTTTACTTATGAGGTTATAAAATCTATGTAAGCTCATATATATTTTCAAAAATATAATAAAAACTCTAAATAAATCGAATTTTTTCTTTCCTCTTGATAATTCTAACTTTTTGAAAATTCGGAGTCTCGATAATTCGAATTTTTCTTGTAGTCCCTTGAATTTCGAATTATCGAAAGTCGACTATATATTTAATATTATATTAGAAAACAAACAACAAAAATATGATTTAATAATACCTCAATTTGAATCTATGATAAAATAATGAATTAATCAGTTAAATTATAAGTCCCCCATCTGCTTATTAAGCATTGTGATGTTTATATTTCTCCTTTCTCAATTTTACATGTAAATTGAACGTTTATTTATCTTTATCCTTGTTCGTTTCGTCGCGTTTATTAATTATTTCGTTGAATAATCCGGATTAGAATAATCCTAATAACAAATAATGTTCAAGTTTTTTCTAGTTCAAATCCGCTTTAATCCCCCATTTGATCTGAATATATTGCATTTCACATCATTTAATAAATATATTTCGCTATACTAGTGTTTACAAAACGTTTATTTGAATTTTATTATTAAGTAACATTTTTACAATGATTGGTGAATCAGAATTAAATAAATATAGAATCCAATGACGATAATATTTATTTTATTTTGATTGATCTGTAAATTGACATGACATATTAATTAATTGGATGCTGTTGGGAAAACATTATTGAGAATAAAAATTAGCAGACATTGATTAGCATTATTTTATAATACGTATATAGGTACCTATTAAAATTAATTAGAATTAAAAAAATCTATATATTGCTTTATGAATAAGCCAAAAACTTTATTCTGCCTACATGTTTTAATTTGAGGCCTATAAATATGAAGTCTTAAAAGGAGATGTTAAATAATCAAAATTATGGAGAATTTAATTGTAACTTGGAGCAAAAGGTGAATTTTATCAAGATTCGGCAACAACATCAATCAAATACGATATCAATTAAATTTAATTTAACAATTTGCCTTAAACGTTGACTTAATTTAAGGGTTAACTCAGTTGGAGTTGGTTGATGAAATCGGGCGTTACAAACTCGCTTACTAAATATCTTAATCAAATCTTCGTGATGAAAAATTAACAAATCTTTTTTCATAAGAACGAACTTTGTACGAGCTTCCTTTCTCTGGCTATTATGGGTATTTATAAATTCAGATAGGCATACATTTAGAAAATATGTTTTGAAAAATTATTTTTCTGCACGTTTCAAACATTTTTAAACATAAGCGGGCAAAGAAAAATTCGAGTGCATAGTCCAAATATTGACTATGTACCTAGATATTGGAAAAAATTAAAGAATTTATTGACTATAAATAACATTAATTTGTCAAAGTTTTGCTGATTGAAAAATACATATTATTATTAATAAAAAATAACATGCAAATAAAACACAAAAAATACACGACTTTTTAGTTGACAAAAAATGTGGTTTTCATCAAGAAAGTAAAATAATTTATGTCTAAGGTGAAAACTAAAAATAAAAATTATGAATAATAATATTTCTATACATATATTTCATTCATGTTTTATCCTAATGTCATTTTTTACTGCTAGAACAAATTTCTTCTTCCTACAGTCGAAAGCATTCGAAATAAATGTACTCGTTTTTATGTATTTACATCTTTTGTTATAAATAAATATACTATTGTTTGACAGCATCATAGTTTATGAGGTCTGTGAAGTTATATGATCGTATGTTGCTTTTTCTAAACAATATAACTAATTTTAGAAAAATGTTTAATTAAGGTTTACTAAATAAAATCGTATCGGGTAAGACCTGCCTGGCCAATAGGTACTTTTTTACGATGCCTGTTAAGTAGACATCTACTAAAGCAGATGTTCTCAACATTTTTCTTCCAATGAACCCCTTCTGTAATTTTGTGAGATGCCATTCCCACCTTTCCAGAATTTCCAAACTCAAAAAGTTTATTTCAAAATAATATGCTTTTAATATTGAAAAATAAAAGGTATCATATTTTAATTTAGAGGAAAGATAAATAATATTTACCTAATGAGAAACCTGAGGTTTTTCCAGTTCTTTAATACGTTCTTTATATCCTATGAAATTTGTACGCAGTTTAATTTCCCTCTTGAAATACTAAAATTCCTTCTGGGGGGGGGGGGGGGAGGAATCCACCCCGGTTGAGAACTTCTGTACTAAAGGGACAGCGATCCTACTTGCCTGACATCTTACTTCTACCACATCCTATTGCCGAGAGACGTATGTGGCAACCTGTACTCCAAGTATACAATCTCTTTTAAATCTTAATGCTCTCTGAATGACGGTGGTAGACCCTTTCAAATAGATATTACGTACATATGTATTTAAGACAATATTATTCTAGAATTTTTATGTTCAAGTGCAAATTCATTTATTATGTCCTCTAAATCTAAAGTTTTGGGAATTTTTTTTTCAACATGAATTATACCTAAATTACATAATCTTTCTTTTAAACACATGGAATTAGTTAAATAATTCTTTAAATGGCGCAGACAAGAAAATTCAAGCTTAAAATTTAGCTTTGCTAGTTGTTCTATTTTATACAAAAAACAATTTAGTTTGATATAAACTTGTCAAGTTATAAATTTAATATCAAAGAACGTAACACATTTTCTTTTAAATCAATTGAAGAACGTTGTAGATCCCTATAGCTATGATTTAAGCAACTGCTATGGAACTTGGTACTCGTTTAGATTTCAACTCTTTTGTCGGCGAAGCCGTTTGTACTGTTGGCCCCTTTTTCACATTTATGTTTTTGAATTTAATTTTTGAAAAGTTTTATCCTTTAATTTATCTAAATAATTACATTTAAACATTTATATTAATAATTATTAAATATTTCTCATAAAATATCTGTTAAAAACTCTGACGGTTTTTCATAAATTTCACCCCTTCATTTCGGGCCCCGAAGAAGGGAAAGTTTGGGGTTTTCAATTTCCTCCTTTATTAATCTGCCAAGCTTTACCAGTATGCCAAATTTCTAGCTTTATTGTATTTTCACTATAAGTTAATTAAGCCTATAATAAATTTCACTCCTTCATTTTAGGTCCTGAAATAGGGAAAGTTTCACTTTTTCGATTTTTCCTTTAATTGAAGCCCAAACTGTACCAGTATGCCAAATTTTAGCATTCTAGGATCAGCGGAAGTACTCTAGGTTTTTGATATGTGAGTCAGTCAGTCACTGAGTCAGTGTTAAAAATGGCACTTTTCAGACATTAATAACTCAATAACTATAATAGGTTTATTCATGAAATTTGGGATTCTAGGTGTTCCAGTGGGCCTTATTAGACATGCAAAATTTGAAAAGTGAGGTCTAATAGTTTTTGAGTTATGGGGGGGTCGAAAGTAGCTCGAAATGGTTCGTGTAAATATACACATGACCGGTGCGCCGCCCGTGTGTCTAGCTAGATAATTTATTAAATAAAATATTTTAAATAAACTGAATATGTATGTAATATTTATTGAGAATAAATGTATAATTTTAATTATTTTTCATCAATAATCAGCATGCGATGATGATAAAAGCGCCCTTGTATAATTATAAATATTTATTTTCAATAAATCATCAGCTCGCGTTCGCCTTAGTTTACAAGTGCTGACATGTTTCGCTGCAAGTTGGCACTGGTTGCCGTGGTCAGGCGTTATATAATTCTTATAAAAGCGCCCTTTCGTATTTTTATTATTTGTCCTTAACTTTACAATTATTTATTTATATCTTCAAGCCTATATGATTTGCGATAATCAAAATAAAATTAATTTTCTTTTTTATTAAATACATAAGATGTTTCTTAAAATTTTCAGTACCTATTCTAAGGAAATTAAATCAATAAAAAATCAAATAATTTTCTTTGAAAAGATTTTGTTTTGCCGAGAGTAGCAGCGTTGTTGATTCATAAAGAGAAATCAATGAGGTTGCTCTCTGCTTGATGCAAATTAACATAAATATAAATATGAATGGATGGATGGAAGGCAGCCCAAGAATAATGAAAAAATAAAATTTCTAATAAAATAAATTTATTGGAAAGTCATTTTTATCCTCTTAAAACCCGACGTTTCGGAAGATTTCTAAAATCCCGGTCCTCAACTAACTCTAGTAACACAATATAAAATTATCATAGTACATCTCCAAATTCAATAGAAAATAATTTGGTTCTACAATTCTCTTTCAAAAAATTAAAAAATTCGGTTTTTATTTAGTATTCAAAATGATAAACAAAATAGTTTATTTTTTTTGTGAAAATTTTAAATATTTTTCGTTACTTTTTTTTTCTTTTATAGAATTCATTTTTATTCTTTTCATTAATAGTTTCGTATAAACAACCTCTTGATGTTCCACTGCCAGTGGATTTGACGTTTCTTACTTCATTCCAGCCCACCTACTTACATGGACTTGTTTACTAAGCAGAACTCGAATTATTTCACAATTTTTTTTTCCTTTTTCTATTTTAACTATGACATATTTATTTTGCCAAATTCAACGCTTTAATATGTGTATTTTATTTGAAAAATTGAAAAACAATAGCTTGAGCTATTAGTTAGTACCTGTTAATAATTAATTATATCTTTCTTGAAATTGTTTGTGTGTGTTCTTTATAGAATTTCTAGTTGTTAGTACTCGTACTTATTTGAGATGTTAATGTTGTTTTGCTCTTTGCCGCTTGGGAATGTTTTATTTTGTTGGATTGGCTGATTCACCCGGCTGGACTTTCGCTCCTGGTCCCATAGGTTCCCCGGTCCTCCGCGCCTTCCGCTTTCTCCTTGCGTAACGCAGGGCCAAATGTTTGCTTGAGGTCGATTTCCACCCCAACCCCGGGTCATTTTCTTTCGAGCACTCTTAACGAAACCCTTTTACTGGAATCCTCGTAGACTGTTTACTTTTGAATTCAACTCCGGTCCAATTGAGGGTCAAGTTGACCCTCATTGACTAACACCTGTGTTGGTGTTTATGTATAGTGCAAGAGACAGACGCCTTTCTCATTCTAGAGCCGAGTCAAGACGAAATGAAAAATTGTAAAGAAATACAGGCTGGATTTGATATAAATGGAATTTACGACTCATTGCAAACAATTTGGCATAATAATTTCATTTTCAGATGTAACGTTTTCATTAGAATGAATTTCGAACCTGCTTGATGTTTCTCCGTTAGTTTCTCTGACAGAGAAAATAAATAATAATTTCGGAAATATCGTCCTTTAAATTAGACCCAAGAATTTTAGTCGGAATTCTTTTATTTTTTGCAATTTTGCATGAAGATTACTTTTGAGTTTGAAGAGAATTCCTTTCAACATTCAGATAACCATATAAAAACAAAAACAGGTCAAAACTCTAGAATCTAAATTCTATAGATATTTTGTAGGATATTATAGATTACGATAGATAGATGGACAAAACTTCAGAAAATGCTTTCCAAAAGCCCTAATGAAAAATTAAACCTCTTTATAACTCAGTTGTTATGCAAACACTCAAAAGTATTTTCGCCTTTTAAATAATTTCAGCTTTGTATCTTATTTAGTTTATGAGCCCCAATGCTCTGGTCATACGAAGAGACAAACAGATAAACATTGAAGCGACAATAATATGGTCTCATTTTATTTTTTATACAGAACCTCAAATAAACGCCAAAAAAATAGAAATTTTATTTATTTTCAAAGGGAATCCGGGAAATTACATTTTGCGCCTAGTTTATATACAACCTATTGTATTCTTAAACACAGAAGAGGAATACCCTACAGGCGTTGAGTGGCGGTCATGTTTTCTTATGACATCAGGGTCCATAAACTCAGTTTCAGCCTATATAACATATAATAGAACAATAGAAATATTATATTATATTGTTATTTTAAATAGTATTATTAACAAAAATTGTTTTAAATCAAACCACAATATAGAATGAGACGTTAAATTAGCGCCGTTTAATTTTCCTAGAGCCTTTTCAAAGAATGACAAATTGCCCAAAAAAGTTTCCAGTAGTATTACATAAATAAATCACAACAAAAACCCTTATTTTCATGAACCGAAACACTTACTTCTCTAATTTCACGAACCGGAACTCCGTTCCGCTTTACTCGAGTCAAATTCTTCTAAAAAGGATTAAGCTTTAACTTAGGATGAATGTGACAATGCCCATATTTTGAGCTAAAAACAAGTGTTATACATTCGCTAAAATACATTAGAATCTTTTTGAAAATAGTTCATTGATTTATATAGGCTACACATACTTTTTTTAACATTTAATTTTTCAATCAAAAAGGAAAAAGTAATTCTGAATTCTATAATAAATCATTTTACTTAAATAAATTATATTCCTGTTCTACCCTGTCCATTAAGTGATGTTATTTTTTGACAAATAGTGGATTTATTTTCCAGCTAATATCTTCAGTTGCCTGGCTGACTGGGCGGTATATTTTACACCAGACTACACTCGGAGAATTTGCATAAAACGATTTCTCGACAGTCACTTCCCCCTTAGATAAAGTTCTCCAGCCATTCAATCTCTGACCATTTGACATCTTCAATCCTCTAATGAGCCCGAAAGTTCCGGAATTTGCATTTCATCAGCAGCTCACTCACCTTAATTCCTCACACTCTGCCTGGAGAACAACAAACAATCTTAAGCCTCATTCCCCAGAGTCTTAACCCGTTTCCTCCCCAATGTCTTACATCAGCAATTTGTACTATTCTCTCTAATGATCTCTTCAGAATACTTGAGCAAACCTTTCCTAGTATCATTTCTAATCGAGCTCAATCAACGTTGGCACTCTATACCATAAATAACAAACCTTAGGCTTATCGATCTTTTCTGTTTATAGTCATATATTATAAACTTTATCACTTTTAAGCCATGTTTTTCTATTAGTCTTACTATTATTTAATTTTTACTTTATCCAATGCGAAGCATGGGAGAAAGTATTGGAATCGCTCTCGCGGCAAGCGCGACTTCAAAGGGTCCTCAGATAAAGACTACGGAACCCATCGACCCAATTAAGGTCACAAATTGAAGTATTCAATGAGATTGAATTTTAGCACGTGACGGTTTTGCCAAAAATTACCTGGAATCTCGTCGAGAGGCCAAAAAGTGCCATTTTTTTTGGAAGTGCGTGGGGATGGATGGATGGATGTATGTGTGTGTGTGTGTGTGTTATCGTTTTTTTCGTCCACGATTTTTTCCACACCTTTGCGCTGATTGAAATGAAATTGAAAACCTACCATTAGTTTAACAAAATGAAGCGCTGATTAGTTTTTGGTACATATCGGTCCACAAACATTAGTACTTTATTTCAGTACTTTTTTAGTTTTTTCTAAATATCTTGAAAATGACTTAACCAATTTTGATGAAATTTAATATCCTAATTAAGTACCTTGGGGACCACAAAAAGGTTAAATAAAGTTTTTAGTAAAATCATATTTTAAAGTACTTTACTCTATAGTAAAATAGTACTTTTTTTAATTTTAAATTCTTTAAAATTTATTCATTTGATCGTTTTAATATAGCTCATTTAACCTAACTTAAGTAAGAATGGTTAGGCTTCTCGCTGTGAAATGGTAAAAATTTGGAAGGAAATTTTATAAGTAACCATAGCAACCGCGTTGTTTTCTTATCCGTTACCATTGCTGACGACATGGAGGAATCGACTTAAAATCAAAAATAGCTATTGATTCTCATCTAGTACTTGAGGAATAACCATTCTATATTGGATTTTTGACGTTTCGGTTTTTATTGGTAACCATTGCTGAAGACATAGAGGAATCGAGTTAAAATCAAAAATAGCGATTGATTCTGATCTAGTACTTGAGGAATAACCATTCTATATTGGATTTTCTCAAGCTTGAGTTGTTTTCCATAAAAGAATTTAGTCTTTTTGATTTTAAGTCGATTCTTCCACGTTTTAAGTAGAGGTTGCCATTAATAGTCAAAACATCAAAAATGAAATGCAATAAGGTTATTCCTCTAGTATTAGATAAGAATCGATCGTTATTTTTGATTTTAAGTCGATTCCTCCATGTCTTCAGCAATGGTTACCAATAATAATCGAAGGGTCAAAAATCTAATGTAGAATTATTATTCCTCAAGTAATAGATGAGAATCGATGGCTATTTTTGATTTTAAGTCGATTCCTCCATGTCTTCAGCAATGGTTACCAATAATAACCGAAATGTCAAAAATCCAATGTAGAATTGTTATTCCTCGACTGTTAAATGAGAATCGATCATTATTTTTGAATTTAAGTCAACATGAACTGCAAATTGCAAGTGATATCTGATTTATATAAAGGAATAAACATATTAATATTTCAAATGAATTTGGATAAAGTTTAGCAACGATCCGTTGCAGTTTATTTTTATTTATTTTGATTCTAGAATTCATTGTTTATTGAAAATATAGAACATACATTATACTGTCTTCAAAATAAAAACTTTTCAATTACATTATTTTTGTTGTTTGAAAATGGATATGAAACTTGTGGCTTTACTGTTGATATTTTTCCAATTATAATTAATAGCTTTAAAATATTAAATATTTTTTCTTTTATTAAAATAACTTTTCAATTTTCAAATTACTAAATTGATTAATGATTGTTTTAATCATCCGATACCATAATGGCTTCTGAACATTAGACGTCAGCATTTGGTTCTTAAACTAATTAGATTTAATCTGAAGAAGATCAATATTTACTTCATCTGGAACGACAATTTATTTATGAATTTAATTGACTTTAATATTATTTTTCCATTTTTTTACTTTATTTATTAAAGGGGAACTTTGATGACACGTGCTATTTTTCTAAAGAATTTTAATCAAATCAATCCCTTCGTCACGTTCTTAATGGGCTGCTTTTCTTTGCTGATCATAATTTAATTTTAATATACGCATTTTTATGGAATATTTGACTTTTTTATAATATATTTTAACTGTATTCAACTTACTCTTTTCATCGAGAATTCGAATTTATTTAGGCACCATTTCGAATACGAATATATTAGTTGTCGATTTTTTATGAAATCCATTTACTATTTATTATTACTCTGAATGTTCGTATAGCGGCCGAATAATTAACTCGATGCTGCAGCTTATTAATACCTGCTAAGTGCCTTATAGCTGGAATGTTTCAAGACCTTTCCATTTATAATGAGCATTTTTTTTTAGATTTTCTGTATTTTTTTATCCGAAGTACTAAAACTAAAAATCTTAATAATTCTTCGTTTTGAAATACAAAGATTTCAGCACCAGAACAAACTTTATACAATCTTTGTTCGAATTATCATCACAGTATCGCAATACAGTCCAAAATAAATCATAAGTAAAATTAAATAATAAATAAAATAAGAAAACAAAATTTTAAAGTGAATATGTCGCTTGACAATCGACTGTATAAAGTTGAATGAATATCAACATTTTTTAACAAAATTATTCTTTATTATGATCTCCCTAGGAATATATCGTATATGAACTAGATTCGGATGCTTGTGCTTGTCATTTTTGTTTATAATTTCAAGATATGTAGATTTGAGTAGCTGAATTATTAATTATAATATGATGCTGATGATATATTATGCAAGATTTTTTCTGTTTATAAAAAACGATGACCGCTTGAATCATCTTAATTTCTTTCCCTGTCAATAAATTAATTCATAATTTATTCACATGTTTTCTCTATAAATCCACTTAATGTCTTTTCGTTAGTAATCCAAAATATACGTTTACGAGGTCCGTTAAAATCTGGTAATTGCTTTGGCCAGAGCGTTCAAGTCTCCGACCTGTGCCCAACGCGTGCCAACCCACTTGAACGCCTACACGTACACACAATAACTTAAACAAACACACTCACATACAAATGTTTCTAACTCTCTTTCAACTATTAAATAATTTGTTCTGTGAAATCATTTTCTTCGAAATAAAACGACTAGCTATTCTTTTTATATAAATGACATATATAATGCAAAAATTTAAAAATAGAGTAGGTGTTAAACATTTTACTACTATTATTATTATTTTTTGACTCTAATAAAAAAATAGATTTCTTTAATGAATTCACTATCTTTTAACTGAAACAATAAATAAACAATAATACCTATTTCAAGAACTAAATAACTACGATTATTCTTGAATTTATTAATCCAATTTTATTTAATTAATCCCATAACTGATTTCTTATTTTCCGGATAAATTTTTATTTACTAGTAACTTTGGCTAACAAGACAATTATGACAATAGCAATAGTTTGTTTAAGTCAATATTATCACACTATCAACAATGGTTGGGTACAAAAAATAAAAAATTATTCCGTTGAAAAATAAGACTTTGCCCTGAGCTTAGTATCACAATTCTTTTAGAATATTATACTAATTTGTTAGCATTTTCATTAATTGTATTTCAATAACTTCCAAATTGAAACTTATTTTATAAAATCTTTATCATTTACTAATGTTTTGCAATAATTAATATTACTACCCTGACACGTATAAAAACTGTCCAAAAGTTAGGTTCTATTATACATTATAATTTATCAATTTATAATACGGATTAAAATGACTTTCTATATCAGAACTTAATAATAATAATAATAATAAACTTATATATTTAATATAATTTTATTTATTGGAAATTTTCAAAACTGAATAAACACGTGAAAACCACGTTCAACCTTGACATTAATGAACAACTATTAAATAGTAATAATAAGATTGTTATTTGACCACCCTCTTGAGTTTTACAAATAAGATCCTATTTGTTTTGTTTTTTTATTTTATATACAGTAAATCAAAGACCATCGGTTAAAGGGCGATTCGTAGGACTTTCAGATGAGCAAGGCGACAAAAAAGCTATTTCATACACCAAAAATGATTTCAGAAATTTTTCCTGGACCTATTGTACCAATACGTTTTGCCGTATACATTTGTAATTTTAAGTCAAAGCAGAATCTTTTTTGTGACACGTTTCTACTTGCAAAATATTAATTTATTGTTGCTATTAAACAATATGTTTTGATTCTTCTTTCTAGGATCATTAATTGATTATCAATAAATTAATTATCAATTTGAAATGATTAAGTTCGACTTCGGAAATCTTATAAGATAGGTATTTGAACTATTTCAATATCTTAAAACCTGTTTAGAACATTAATTTCTTCCAAAAATGGGTAATACCATTAGACATATATAACAAAACTATGAAAATAAATACAATACAATTAATTGTTCATCAAGCGTTTTTAAGACACCGAACACATTCTAGCTTAGAAATTGAATACTTGGTGTATTTCGCATATAACCCATTTCAATGATATTTATCTAAGTTTTAAATTTTTTCAAAAAACCCACCACCTATTAAAAAAAACCATTTTAAAAATGAAGAAAAAACTTAAAATATAACTCCTCCCTAATAGTTAATTCTATAACCATTTACTGTAATTGAAATGACCTTAATTTCTATATTTCCTCGAGGTACACATTTAAATCCGAAACAGTGATTGATGAAATCGTCGACCATTAGCAAGGTAGCTAGTTGTTGCTGGTTGAAATCTCAGGTCGTGTGCAGATCTCCTGAATGTCCAACGTGGGCTGCGGTGCCCTTGAGCTTCCCGTGGGCGAACATGTCCGCATCATGACGTTTAGGGCGTAGGCACTAGGCACCCTGGCCAGCCTCTTCCACTTTCCATTTTGAACAAAAAACAAGACACGGTTTGTTGATAGCATTCGTCATTTTTTAAGAAAAATGAATTATCATTATGTTTATCAGCTCTTTTCTCCTTTTCCTGAGTCTTCATATCGGATGATATCATTATATGAATTTTATATATTGGGTAGTGGATCACTGATACATACATACACTGAAAAATTCAAATATTTCGAAAAATAAAATTAAAAAATAAATAAATAATAAACTGCAACAGATGCTAGGCTTTATCTATAGCCATTTGTAATTTTAATATATTTATTCCTTTATTATTAATCAGACAAAATAATTTGGTCTTTTTGTAAAGTACTTACTTATACTATAGAGTAAATAAAGTACTTTAAAATGTAATTTTCCTACAAACGTTATATAACCTTTTTTGAGGTCCTCGAGGTACTTAAACATAATTTTAATTTTGATCAAAATTGGTTAACCAATTTTTAAAATATTTAGAAAAAACTAAAAAAGTACTAGAATGTGTATGTACCAAAAACTAATCATCGCTTCATTTTGTTAAAATAATAGTATCTTTTCAATTTTATTTTAATCGGTTGAACGGTGTGCAAAATATCGTCGAAGAAAAAATGGGTAACATAGTACCCCCACGGACTAAATAAAAAAATCGCACTTTTTGGCCTCTTGACGAGACCCCATATAATTTTTGGCAAAACTGTCAGGTCCTAAAATTTAACCTGATTGAATACCATAATTTGTGACTGATTGAGACCATGGCTTTGAAGTCGCCTTTGGCCATCTGATTAAAAAAAAAACTATACAAAAAATATCTATTACATTACAAGTCCATATTTCTTAGTAAATATGCTTTCTTCAGCAATTGAAAATTTTTGAAATAATGTCAAACAATTTATAAGAAATAAAATTTCATTTGTTTTGTAAAATAAAAAAATATACCTGCTTCAAATATTTATTCAAACGTATTTAATTCGATATTAACATCTAATTTGCCTCGACTGACAATCCATATTAATGAAATGAATAACACAAAGAATAGTAACAAAACAACTCACTATTTGAATATCTGATGTACTCTAGATTGCCTATACTGCATGCAATATGGCAAGACCATTCCCGTTTCCAGATTTCTCGGAAATATCTCTGTAGTCATCTTCTCTTTTTATGCTCTACTGTTTTTTGTCATTCTTTCAGAAACTGATTATTGGTCAGCTAGTAATTTATATATAAAATACAGAATCCAATACATACTTCAAACAAATGAAAAATTCAAAAACGAATTTATATTGATATTTATACAGGGTGTTTTATGAACTGGTGGCCAAAATTAAATACTGTACTGGTAAGATCATTTTAAGGTAGTTGTTTCGCGACAATACAAGCAAAAAGTTAATGCTAGAGTATATAGAACAGTCAATAAGGATTCATAGTTCATAAGCCCAAACATTTTTGCTGTTTATGTACCAATTCTAGCCAATCCCGTGCTCGTTTGACAAATTTGGCACCAATGTAAGAGATTGAATATTTTTTTATATTAAAATGACAGATAAAATACATTTTAAATTTCTATAAAAATCGTTTTGTTATTTTTTAACAAATGTAATCAACGCCTACGTTATGAAAATTATAATTTTGAAAAAATCTAGCCCATGCATCTTTCACTGGTTAAATAAATGCGCTGTTGTCAAATTGTTTTTAGTCTAAAATTTTTTTTTATATATTTTTCATTATTTATTCATTATTATTTCAGAAACTGTGTTGTAACTATGAATCAAAATTGTCTTAAAATATGTATTGGTTATTGTTTAATGTTGGTTTAGTTTTTTATAAAAATGGTAACAAGTGTTTCTTAATTATAATTAAATATGTATGTAAATTTTCTGATATCACGTATAGTCCAATGATAAAGAGTCTGAAAAACTCGATTTTTGAAATTTAATATCTCCGGAACTGTATTGTTCATAAATTTCGTTTTACCACCAATCGAGGCAGAAGTATTTAAATAATAATCTGTATAAATTTCAAAAAAATCCTAAGAAAACGCATTTGGCGGAACAACTACCTTAAGTAAATAATGTTATAAGAAAATTTGTTCGAAACTTTCTATCAGCTCTCGACACCCATTATAAGTTTCAATACCATAAATGTAACTTTTGTAAAGTTATTGCTGTTCAAATTCAATTTTTATTTATTTTATTTTAAATTCAATTTTTTTTTATTTTAAATTCAATTTTTTTTTTATTTTAAATTCAATTTTTTTTTTTTAAATTCAGTTTTTCTTTGTTTCAAATTTATTTCGAGGCCACATAAGAAATCCAAAAAGGCCACATGTGGTCTTAAGGCCACAGGTTCCCCATCTCTGATATATACCATAGTCACTTGACAAAACTTAAACACGACATCCATTTCCAACAAAGTTTTTTGGTGAACGTTTACTATGACATTTCCCTCTACTTAGGGCCAGTTGTATGTCGGCTGGTAAACTCTTTTTAAACGTTGACAAAGGGTAAAACGCTTAAAATTCACCTTGTGCCGGGTGGGATGGCCAATCAGATGACAGACGCTTTCATCTGATTGGCCATCCCGCATTTAATGTATTTACAGCTACTGTCAACGTTTAAAATACACCAACCGACATACAACTGGCCCTTATGTTCCTACTTCATCCATAAACCCAATCCTTTAAATGCCACAAATCAAAATGTTCCAATTTATGTAACAAGTGAGAACTGACAAATTTTCATGATTAAATTAAGGAGTTCTTTTTGCAGCCAGGTTTAATGAAAGTGAAATAAAAATCAATTTATTTTTATTTTTATGCCAACGTTACGGCCAATACGACCAACATCCAGGACTTTGTTTATTCTCAGGGATATTATTTCATATCCCAACTCTCTAATCAGCAAGACCCTGATGATTGCCGTTTCTGGCCGAAATGTTGTCACAAAAAGAAATATTATTATATTTCAGGGATTGGACAGACTTACAGGTATATGATATTTTTGACTTTAAATGACCTCTTCATTATACCCTCTAAGTCTCAAGCTAATGCTATCAATTTGAGGAAGAGTGCTTTACAATAATAAATAAACATTGAATTTAAGTTGTAATTTGAGAAATTTCTTATATTAGTTAAACATGGCTTAAATATACGAAATTGCTTGACGGTTTCGTCAGACAGGCGTGTCTCCTGTTTCCTCTATTCTTAATTGATATTTCAGAGTCTAGAAAAATAAAATAATGAAAGTTAGGTATTAGAGAATTCAATTTTTCTTTTTCTTTTTAACAGTGTTTTGAAATTAATATCATCAACTAGCGAACCTAACATTTTCATGCATATCAAACTTGCATAATCTCAATCAAGCCCTCTGTGAATTTCCACCGTTTTTTCGAATTCGTTTTTTTCTTTTTTTACTAAACTAATTTGCTGAAAGTAACTCATTAAAATTACAAAGTGGTCTTAAATTATTCAGAATGTCTCTCCGAATTGAAGGGCGTGCTCTGGATTTCAATGCGACCGATACCCACCCACTCACTCACCCAGCCCGGGCACCCTCTTTTTTTTATCTACCCTGCTTTTTCGGACAGTGTTGACGGCAGGGGCAACGCAGGTGCCTTGCTGCTCGAATCTCCTTGACACGGACGAATCCACAGAGGAGCAAAACCGCGTGGGCAAAACCACTCCCTTTCCGCACGCCTTTCTCGATCCGTTCTCGAGCATGTAAACACCCACACCTCCCGATTGCTTTCGATTTATTTATTTATTTCTACATAATTAACATTTAAATTACTAGCCACAATTTGTCGTTTATTATTCGTACTCTCTTCTTTTCTTGTTGAACTTAACTCTAAAATTATAAATTTATTACATATAATAAGATGATTATCTCGATTGTAATATATTAATAAATAAATACAATCCTTTTAATCAAAAACACTCTTAATAGAACGTGAACCTTTTCTGGAATATATAAGTATTTTTGAAAATCTTCACAACGCTACACATCGTCATGAAGATAAAAATTACATTTTTTAATTACATTACATTTTTTCTAAAGAAATTTTGTTCTGGGATGGGCTTTTGGTATATAGTAGCACTAAGCGATGGGTGAACCGCGATTGGAATTAGGTGTACACGTCTTTGGAATTATGTGAAAATATTTTGGAATTCATTAGATAATGCCTCTTCATCAATTGTCTTCTACTTGAAATGAAAGTGGAAGTGGAAGGAGGTGTACACGATATTAGGTCGCGGTTCACCCCACAGAACTAAGTTAGGTATTCAATTAAATAACATTTTATCTCACGAATCCAGAATTTTAGATTGGATAACGTTTTTGTTGCTCGTTTTGAAATAATATTTATCATAACTTGTTATTGATTATTAACATCCGTTATAAATATTAGTAGTTAATTTTCATGAAATCATCCGAAAATATGTTTTACTGTTGTTTAAATAGTTTCTCTATTTATCTTCAGGTGTATTTGTTTATACAAAGTCACGATTTTTCAAAAATATACTTTTTCGTATTCATGGTGGAAACAATCATCGCACCCAAACCACTTTGGCAAATTCTTTATTCAGATCTTTTATAGATTCATTTAGTTCTGAGCCTATACTTTCTTTACAGGTAGACCACGTTCATCGCGAGTGAAAATTCGTTATATCGCGATCTTAGAAAAAAAAAAATAATAATAATAGCAAAGAGAATTGCTACCCAAGCCTTCGAAGTAAAAATTTATTTTAACTTAGTTTTCCGAAAAGATAGGAACGATATAAAACTATTGAAAATGAAATTCTTTTTATAACTACATACAAATACGCAGATTTTGCATAAAAAATAAACGAAAAAAAGGCCAAACGATGGAATCTAGATTCCCGTTTGCAATGCGGAACAAAATGAATGAATTATGAATTATGTTATGTATGACATTTTTTGTTATTACTTTAGTAATTTTTATTTTATTAATAAATTAATTTTTCGAATTTTAAAATTATTATTATATTTTTTAAGCCCCTCGTTGATCGCGACTATGTATAGAACGAGTCTTACCTGTAATCATATAAATGTATATTCATGAAAATTTAATAGAAAAAATATTTCAAAATTGTTATATTAATCAATTCCTTTTAAATCTGATTATTTATTTCAAAAATGTTTCTTGCCTTCTCCCACTCAAAAGGATATTCAGGGTACGTGTATAAATGTGTAAATAAATGTCTTCTTATAATTATTCTTATGATTAAAAAAATAATTTATTAAATAAGAAAATAGCTAAATAGGAATGATATTTGTTATGTTGCAGTTTTTAGTGCCAATATTTCTATATGATATTGAAATGTTTTTTTATTCTTTTAACAAATATGGTTAAGATTATTCAAAGACGGAATAAAAAAAAACTTGTTGAAAATCAAGGTGACAACTTAATGTTATAAAATTTAAAATTAATATTGCGTTTGGAAATGAAAATGTTACACGAATCATGAAATTTCATGGATGAAAAAATCAATCACTTGCTTACAAGTTAATTGAATTCGACATTAATTGCTCTAATCACGGGATTAAGTTATCATTGGATTTATTATTATTTATTTATTGATTAATTATTATTCATTGGAATTTTATTCTAATTAAAACGGAGGGAGAACTGAGGAAGAGCCACAAATGGAATTACTATTTTAACGCTGTGTTAATTTACTCTATCCGTTCGGAAAATGATTGCTCTGTGACTTCTGTTTTTCATTTCAAGACAAACATCAGTCCCAGGTCATAAATTGACTTAGTGACTACATACATACATATATACTATAATTTCCCTCTCCTTTATCCACTCCCCTCCTCTTATCAAGGTAGCCCGCGAGAATTTAGTAGAACCTACATTGAGTCACCAGGTTACTTTTACATCCAATGCTGTCTCTTCTAAAATCAATACGCATCACTTTGTATCATGCATAATTATTCAATTGAAAATTGAAATTTCTGTTGAGGCTTAGGTGTTCATTTGGAATTCAGACTCATCCTCCATCTTGGAAATAGAAAATTAATTAAATTGAATATATAATATAAAGAAAAGTTGAAGAAAAAAAGTGAACACTTTCAAAAGTCTACAAATTTGGCAATTTTTAGGATTCTTTTTAAAAGTAAAATGGAGCCCTGTTAGTACTTCACTACAATGTCTGTTTGTCAGACCATTGTATCCAGCAAACTAAATAAGATATAACCTTGAAATTTACTGTATTTATCTAAAAATAAATTGACGATGTGCCAGAGCCCCAAAGTGGCCATTCTTGGTGTATTTTGTACCTGCTAGCGTTCATAAGTGGCTTAACTTAAAATTATGAAAATATTCCATATAATGCTTTATTCTCACCCTATCATCAACAAATAAGAAATGAACTTGATATCACAAGTATTAAGAAGGCATGAAAACAAAATTTTATATTTAGATTATTTAGACTAAGAGTAAAGTAGATTTTGGTAGAAATCAGACCAAAAATTATAGGAGAAAGGAGGTGTATGCTAAAGTCATCACTGATGTCTGTGATCAGCAAAGTTAAAGCCACATGGTTCCACAATCTGACAGGCATTTCAACTCTAAGGTTAGGATTACTTTGATTCAAGTTAACCAAGCGGGTAGGGGGGCGGTTTTGATCATCCGAAATACATCATTACCCTTTATTGTTTTTAGCCTAACAAAGAATTAAACATGAAGTAAGTTCCAGAATAAAGCGTTGAAATGTTTTAGAAAAATTTCTTGCTGCTTATTATTTTTCTAGACCTTTATCAAATTTTCTCCGACCTTGAAATATTTGCTGGCTTTTATTCTTGTCACATAAAAAAAATCTAAAGAAGACAGGCAGTTTGCTTAGATTAGCTGACGAAATCAAATAAACATTCAAGATGAATGTGCGAATTCATATAATTTTTTTTTTTCAACAAAAGATTCAATTTTCATAAATCAAAAACCATGTTTTTGATTTCTATATTAGAACTGAACCATACCAAAATGTCTTAATTTGTATGAGTAAAAGCTTTTGCTGAAACCACCTTGGCTATGTATTTATAATGAGCTATTCACACAGACAGGCAACCTTTCGGCTTATATTGTTTGACCCAATTTTTTAATAAAATGCAACGGTTATAAATTGATGAAAATAAACATTCACATATACATATATTAAATATTATTATTATTATTATATATATATATATATTACTATTAGTCGCGTATGGACTCTTTATCTTAGGATCTCACAAAGCCTCCTCAAGGGAATTTCGAACCAAGATTATTCCTTAACTCTGCAATGATACCATTGTTCTCAAGTTTGCAGATGTGTCCATGAATTTCTTCCCGTGATAGTCTTGTCAGTTGAGAAGGTCATTGAATACCTATATTTATATATACCTATATAGAATTTTTTATTATTTTCTTTGATGCTATGATTGAGAGTAAAATTGAATTTGAACTTTCTAATAATAATAGGCATAGAGAAAAAAAAACAACCACACTCGATATTTTTGGGGTTGACAATGTTCCAATTCTTTGAAGCTTATTCTTTTTATACTACTTTTAAGTCCATTTGCAATTTCCGTGTGTAGTGGTTATCTATAACTTTCTAAGATTAAATTTTGTCATAAAACAAATCTGGACCACTAAAAAGAGTTAATTAAACTACTTCGGGACTGCCAATTCAATTTTAGATTCCTTTTGCATTATTAATTCTAATATTAACGAAACGAAAATAATGATATTGGAAACAAGATGAAGAAATACATTCATTAATCGAATGTATTCTTCTATTTATCTATTTATTTTATAAATTTTAAATTTTGTGCTTGGATTCAAATTTCGTAATGCTTACACTCTTTTGAGTGTAATTACAAAATTACCAAAATGTCAAAAATCACTTTTATTAAATCTTTCCAGATCATTAAACTTATAAATATTTCAAATTCCATTTAAACAAATGCCATTTTCTGAATTATAAAGTTGGAATAATTTTGATTTTCACATCTCTACCTATCTGAGCTCTCACTAGTGGAAGCTTTGCTCTGTTTTTATCTTCCTTCTTAATCAAATCTTTATATCTATAATTTTCGCATGAATAATCTTATTTTATAATTTTATAATTAATTTGATATTTACAAAAAAATGAGAAAATGCTCTTTGGTAGAGAATTTCTCTAGCATGCCTCATTACAGGTTGATTCTGTAGTATGAATTTTTTTCTATTTCGGTTTCATATCATGTGTTCATTATAAAATTATTGGATAAAAAATACTTGGTAGGTTTCAGTATTTTTTATCCAATAATTTTAAAAAATGTTTCACCAAGTACCAACACCAAATTCCTTAAAAACTATTGTTCATTATAACAATGTTTTTAGTGTAATAATGATCATCATATAGTAGTGTTTTTTTTTTAATTTATGGACTAGTACCTATTTCTGTTTATTTATATCACTCATTTTTATTCTTTTAAATAATTTATCAATTAATCTGCATAAGATTCAAAGAAAAAACATCATTCAATATCACTGCAACCGCGAAAAATTGCAGAACATTGATCTATAATTCATATTCCTTAAAAAAAGAGTTTACAAAAATAATAGTAAAAATAAGAAAATTTATTTAAATAGTAGGTATTGATATTTAATTTAATTACTGTGATGTAGTTAAGAAAAAAGACTTCTCTAAGGCAATGAAAGATAAAAAATTTAAAGAAAACATTCGTTGATTTACCTAAACCTCTATACATATTATTATTTTATATAAATTTCTTAAAATAAAATATTTAAGATCATAATTTTTTTAACCTACACTATACGTATTGTTTATATTCATTTTATATATACTGTGTTTGTTTGTTTTTTGACCCAAGTGAAAGAGTCTGCGCGAAAATAGCCGATACCGGCATTTCCGGTGAGGTGCATGCCTCTTGTCTGACCCAAGGGCGGTGTTTCTGGCGCCAGACCATTCTCCTCATTTATTTCCCTTTTGATCCAGCTGCTTTGTTAATTATAAAAAACTCATAATAAACCACTCACTGTAGTAACTTCTATTATTAGTATTTAACATTGAATAAATATTACCTCACATCCTTTGGTTGCGATCAAATATATTATAATTCCCTACTCTAAATTAAAAAAAAAATGACAATTTGAAATCTATTCGAAGCATGTAATATTTATTTCTCTTTTTCAAAATATCAAATACAATTTCCAGCATTTTTTTAAATTGATAGTATTTTCCAGTGCACTCCAGGAATCAACAAATATCGTCATTAAAGGCCAATAGATAGTCAGTCATAACTGTTTTTTAGAAGATGCTATGGTTTCTGTGTCTTTTTCTTTAAAATATAATATTGTATGGATGGATGTGTTTTATATACATTCTTTTTTCTGTTTCGGTTTTTCATATATTTTCATTATAACATTATTTTTAAAAACAAATTAGAAAATAATAAACAACACATTTAGAAACATAATATCATCATCAGCCGATTTCGAATCTGGGCAGCCCTCACACTAATTGCAAAATGTTTAATACTGTGTTATGTATTATTTTATTTAGCTGTTGGAATAGATTCCATTTTGAAATTTTTTAAGTTATTTTTTTTAATTAATATCTATTGATAATTTTTTGTGATCATATTATATGATGATAATTGATAAAGAAATATTTAGTTCGTCGAGACGAAATCCCACACGATTAAATTTTTTTTAGGTATAATTTCAATTAATTAATGTATTCTGATAAACAACGCCTGTGGCCGAGGCAGTAAAACCTTCATTTCAGAATTATTTTATTGAGGCTATATGTTCCAATTAACTTGATGTCCAACTAGAGTTGATATATTTATAAATTAATCCTTCTACAGAAGACCAGTTTGAAATATGCGCTGTTTCAATCATTAATCTAGTTGAAATGGATAAAGTAATTCAATTGATATACAGTGGCATATAATATAATAGATGCCTTTGGATAGTTAAAAATTATACCATATAATATAATAGGTACAACGTATTTCTGAAAGTTAAAAATTTCAAAAATTTATTCTTTGATCAATCACCTATAAAAACTATTATCTATTATCTATTTAATATAATAGCTAGCTAAATAATTTTCAAGTTTTCAATTAAAAAAAATAAATAAATTAAAATCTAAACTTACAATTTAAAAATCTAAGATTCGATACTTTATGTGGCAGATTGGATTTTTGCTTGTTAAGTTGTTTATCGAAAGAAAAGTTTCGACTGAAACCACCTTGGGCATTTTAAATTATGAATTCTCATCAGTTTGTACGACTCCAAAACTAGCTGCTGAAACATCGTGCATTCAGATAAGATTTTCCCATTAAAAATATCCAATATGAGTGATTTCAGTCGAAGCTCTTCTTTCGTATAACATATCTTTATGTTTTATTTAAGCAGTATTTTATATTATTTTTATACCTCATTGATTATATTGTTCAATCAAGGAAAAAATAGAAAACATTAATGGGTGGGAGGCCCAAGTCTAGCAGTTTACCTAGAACTGACTGTATAGGAAAGTAGAACAAAAATACTAAAAAACTTCATGTCTGAATACAGGACAAAATAACTACGAAATTTCGAAAACTGTTAATCTTTTACACCCTCTTGAATAATTGCAATCAATTGGGTGAAGCAATTCTCAACTTGATCAGCTCTACGAGATAGAATGGTGGTTCTTTCTCTTTCTCTCTCTATATGTGTATGTGTGTGTTGTACATACGGAGTATTGGAGAGATAAATGGATATAGTGATTGATAAATTGAGGGGACCCTCTGAACTGAATAGGATGATACATTTGGGCTTTTGGGTTCTCTGATTGAACTCCATCCATCCATCCACCTTCTGTCTCGTTCATGTCAATATACCCACTACATCCCATAAGAAGTTTAATTAACATGCGGAATTGGTTCCGCTGGAAATCCTCTGGCAACTCGATATGCTCTGCACACCGACCGAAGCCCACCTCGGCGGTATTACATTTCAACATTCAGGGATTACCAGAGGGAAGAAATAACATTCCCATGGAATCCTTCCATTTTAACTAGAATTACATTCACGCAATACAGTTTTTGTTTTCATTTACCACTAACAAATTCAATATATAGCTACTATATTTACTTCAACTTACAAATAATACTTAGATGTTTTTAAAGGCACTTATTTCGTCGTTACCTTATGTTTTATCCAGTCTCCGCCCCTTATTGATTTATTTCCTTCCTAAATATACAGAATATACACAGTTAGGGTCGAATAGTTGGCCTCCAGTTAAAGTTAGTCTTGGAGTCCAAATAGTAGTTAGATTGCATTTTTTTAACTTAACGTAGTTTCTTTCATATCTGACGATTTAGGTGTCATTGGCTAGACTTTGGCAAATCTACCTTAAAGTCGAAAGTCTCTTAGTTCGGAATTAAATTAATTATAACATGAAAATAATTCTTAATACGATTAATATTTGTTTATTTATTTAATCCTTAGTTGAAAATAAACGCAATAACGTAATGGCTTTTAATCATTTTGAAGTGAATTAAACAAGAAAAACTTCAACTATAAATGTAAAAATAATTAAACAAGCAAGGTAATGGGCTAATGATAATTAAAAGCTTGAGAGTAATGACTTTTAACTTGTTTTCCATTCTTAAATCCTTATAGAAGTATAGAAACTTTTCAACAAAAGACAATAAATAATATTTTATTTATACAATATTATAATTATTATTATATATTATTATATTTTGATGGAGACAATAAAAGAGTGTGTCTTCTGCTGGAATTATAAATTTATAATTTATTCTTTTATTATATTCTACAGTTTATAAAAATTCTACTACTCTCGGGCCGAGAGTCTCGGCAAAAAGAAACTTTCAATTTATTATTATATTATTATTTTTATTATTATTTATTTTAATTATACCTATTATAATTAAACAAGCCAAATGTTGCCAAAAGTCCCGTGGCCCTTGAAACTCTGTGAGTTTTGAAGAAATATAAAACACTCACCCATTTCTATTTAAACAATTATAGTATTGCTATGAGTTTAAAATTAAATTCACTAAACCGCAAAATTTTTCAAATAAAGATTTAAATCTTTGAATTAAATATTTATCGTTTTATATATGCCAGGTGGGTCCACCTTACAGGATAGCAATTGGACACATTTGCTTATTGGCACTTGGGTTCACTTCCCAGGAGGGTGAATGCAAAAATCTCATGTACGATTTGCAAATATAAAACACATGTTTGGTGTTCAAAAAAAGAAATTCGGATTGTGACTATGAGTTTTGGAGAATTGGATTTCTTCTTTCATCTTATCAGAATTCTAAAATTTTTATTTCTTCAAAACCCGGTTCCATAATACTCTGGATCCAATCGTTAAATTTCCCCCCTTCTTTCTTTTATTATGTGTGAGATAGTCTATCTTAACTTAAAGTTGTTTAGCCTATTTTCTTTCATCCTTCATTATTAATTTCATAAGTTATTAATCCGAAGTTTGCGATGACCCAACAACTACACGATTCCATCTAGCTCTCTTTCAACCCATTGCTTTTAACTCTACTAAACCCATATGTCATATCGTCCAAAAATATATGGGTCGCTCTTTTTTTCTTTCCTTTCTAATACTCCATAACCAGAATAACAATCGCTCGTGTCCTATCATCTCATCAAACTCTTCCACACAGTTCTATTTCCAAATTCCACCAAGAACTTCCTGATTTGTAATCCTTGTATTCTTAACATTATAAAATTGTGTATACTAGTATACATATTTATACCAAATATTTGTTTCAGAATCCGGACATCGAGTGGACAACGGGAATCTTTTCTGGAGAATTCAGTTGGATCAGGACCTGCTCGATACGATCGTCGCCATCTATCCTGAGTGGTTCAAGGTAAACGGGCTTGATGTCAATTTTTAAACGAACCTCTTTCAGTTGGTAACCCATCTAGCTGAACATGAACTTCTCTCCCAGATGCATTGAACTCATAAGACTATCTCGCGTCTCCGTCCCACTTCGTTTCTCTCTCCAAATTAAATTACTCAGCACAGTTAATTGCTGTTTGATGCATACCGCAATCTTGATTTTTGCTCCGGCTCGCAAAGTTGTTTGCGTTAATTAAGAATGAGAACGAAATTTAAATTTATCTGTTTTTATTATTTTTTATTTGATTTAGATACGGGGAAGAAATATTCAAAAACAAATCTTTTCATACTATTTCTTCATTTTTAGACTAAAAATTAATTAAAATTTTCTTTTACTAAAATAATAATCTACTTTATAAAGAAACATAAATTAATTAATTTCTAGGCTTAATTGTTGCATTTCCTGGAGAGATATCCGCGAGATGATTTTTGGTTATTCATAAATGTTTTAATTGACAAAAATAATTAAAAATAAAAATAAATCTATATATATATATATAAAATTAAGGTTTTGTCTGTACATTGCTCCAAATCACGCCAAATTTTGGTTGCACACATTTCAAGCAAAGTTATGAACGAAAACACTCTCAACAAAATTCCTGTCTGTATGTCTGTGTTTCCCTCGTTTCCGAAAAGTTGCTCAGGATTCACGTAAAAACGGCTGAAGGGATTATTATGAATTTTCATATTTACATCAGATGTCTTCTAACTTACGTTTTTAGCTATATAACGTTTTGATATTTTGACCCCAGAAGGGGGTTTGGAGGGGCGCACGAATGAAAATTATCAAATAACTCCTAAATTATTAACCCTACGGCAAATTTTATAATGAACAAAGTTGTAGCGATGGGATTTCTGACAACTTTTGTTTAAAAAAATTTTCCTATAAAACCACCCAAAAGGGGGGGAGGGTGCAAATATGTAAATTCTTGCCCTTGGAGCAAACTCAACCAAATTTTGTATACATAATCTCTGGGCCTCTAGAGAGCTAGAAATGCAAAAACTAACCACCCAAAATGGGGGGGGATCAAAAAATGAAAAAACTTCTCTTGGACCAAACTCAACCAAATTTTGTATACATAATCTGTGGGTCACTAGAAGGCTAGAAATGCAAAAACTGGGTGCGGAGGGTGGGTGTGGGGTTGGAATGAAGTGGGGATAGGTTAGGGTATGGGGTGCGTGGGGTGGAATGGGGGTGGGGCGAGGGAGTGAGGCGGGGTAGGGTGCAGGGGCGGTGAGGGGTGGAGTCCAGGGGGCGTAGCGGGGGGGTGGTCCGCAGGGTTGGAGGGCACGGGGTGGGGTCCGAGGTGGATGGTGTGCGGGGTCCGAGTTGGGTGGTGTGCGGGCGGGGGTGTGGCAGCGGTGCGTGGCGGGTGCGGGGGTGCTGGATGGGTTTCGGGGGTGTGGGAGTGGGGGTGAGGGTGGGGTTCGTGGGATCGGGGTCCAGGGGCGTGCCCCTGGCTATAGAAAGGGCCGCCGAAGGCGGGCCTTGCAGCTAGTGATAAATAAAATAAACATAAATGTTATATTCAGAATTCCTCTTTTTTTTTTAGTAAAACAAAATTTAAATCGTTTTTGGAAAAATATAGATAATAAAGATAATTTTTGAATCTTCAATTTCACAAAGATGGTTCATTCATGTCCACAACAAAATAGACCACCAAAATTGACATTATCGAAAACGACATAATTTATTGCGCTTGTGAAACCTGTTGGCTGAGATAGCAATGACATCATATTTGTTTTTAAAATGAAGGGCAATTTTTTTTTCTATTTATTGACGACTAAATCTTTCTTACTAATCTCTGTTTTTTACTTTATTTTTTTTTAATTTAATTCAAAACGATAAATCGATTAATTCATTTAGTACTATAAAATTATTCTTAATTACTTCCTCGGGGTCATTTTCTTTTTTTAATACTTTAATTATTAATTTTTTAATTATTCATACGAATGTCTTAGTGGTCTAAATAAAATATTAAAAAAATAAATAAAAATGAAATAAAGTGAAAACTTTTCCAAGTCCTCGGTACGCTCTTTTATAAATACTTATATTATAGACCGAGAGCTAATGAACATTTTGAATGATAACATACCCATACTGTAGTGTGATCAGCAAACACTCCGAAAGTGAAATTCTTACTCCTCGAATCCAGTTTTTAGGAGTAAATGACCACTGAAGATGTCAAAAGTATTGTAAAATCAGGTCATTTCAGAATGGTTCAATTTGAATGTCAATGACAATATTTACTATTTTTGATTTTATAATATTTTTGACATCTTCAGTGGTCATTTACTCCTAAAATCGACTGGATTCGGCGAGTAAGAATTTCACGTTCGGGGTGTGCTGATCACACTACAATATAAGGTATATTATTTGCATTCTGAAATAATCGTCCAAAATGTTCACTAGCTCTTAGAATATTATGACTTAGTCTTAAAATATCAATAAAATCAATGAAAAAATGATGTTCAAATTAGTGTTTTCAAAAATATTTAAATAAAATATTTAAAAATAAAGAGAAATAAATAAGGTTGTCCTCTGCTTAATGGAATATATAATATAATTTATTTGTTTGAGACCTTCTCTTCTTTTAATTAAGAAAAAAAGTTTTTAAATATTATACAAAAATTGAGGTCTGTCGCTTCTAAGTAGATACATTCATTTCATTAAAAAAAAAGATTATTTTATTATTTTCCTCTTCATACAACATACAGTAAAATAAGTCTTTTTTAATTAATCATTCATACACCGAGGTACATAAAAACATCTACTATACGCTAAAAAAATACATAATCAAATCATCACTTTTCAACTTTTAATTTAAAATTAATCATATTTATAAAATCATTTAAAGATATGACTAAATAGGTGAATTAAAACATTCTTTAGATTACTCTTTAATGATGATAACGATGACATAATATTAAATTTGGGCACATAGATATCAAACTGCAGGCTCATTTAGACTACGTAGAAATAAACCGACCAACTAAATGCAAGTCGAACCTCATACCGAGGATTGTGTACCTTATTACTCCAAAAATACTTGAAATATCAAATTTTTTCTTATTTTTCGTTAAAAAGGAGAGAATAAGTGAATTTTTTTTATAATTTTAATTTGGGCCTTTTCTAAACGCCAAGAGACGGCCCAGTATAATGAAAAAAGCAATTTAAATGAAAGTCATTTTTTAACATTTTATATTTTTCATAGAATTTTTTCTCCGTTTTAAAAGGATCAACCCTTGAAAGCTTCAAACCACTATACTATTGTCTTTCCTAATAGTTTTTTTTTTTGAATTTACCATTACCTACGTCAAAATAATTTTTCCTAAGTGGCTATTAACATAACAATAATTTTTTACCACACAAAAAGGTTATGGTTACAAACATTCTCCAAAATGATCTAAGTCTTGTTTTCTAATGGCCTGTTGTATGTCGCTTGGTAAAGTCTTTGTAAAAGTTGACAAAGGGTAAAACCTTGTGCCCGGCCGGATGGCCAATCAGATGACACACGCTTTCATCTATTGACCATCCCGCCGGGCACAAGGTGAATTCTAAGGTTTTTCCCTTTGTCAACTTCTCTTGCATCAGCTTCCAGAACAAATCGCAATCATGGAATTTTAAATCTGAATCAATACATAAGCAAGTTTCTAATAATTTAATACTCTTTTTTCAACTCGATTAATTAATTAAATAAATTGTATATAGTTTATAAAAACTAATATTTTGAAAATAAGAAAGAAAACCCTTTGTCAACTTTTACAAAAAACTTTTCCAACCGTCATACAACTGGCCCTAAGACAGACTAGTTCGATTCAACTATTTAGTCATCTGTTATTAGTTTTATATATCTGCTAGATTTTACCTTAAAAATTTTAATTCAATTATAATCCATCACGATTTTTATATTGTAGCTATTTTTATTTTAAGTTAATGGCAAGTTATTGGGATAAAACAAAATTTCGATTTTTTTTACCTCGGATACTAAAGTCCTTTCAGCCAGATCCTATTTATAAAGATAAGAGTAAATAGATATTTTATTTAATATGGATTTACTATGAGTTAAGGATACTGGGTCACTTATTTCACATTAAAATTAAAAAATTAAAAGATATAAAATTTTTTTCTTTTTCAATATATATATTTCGGGCTATCAACCCATCTTCAGGAAATACAGAAGGTAACTCTCAGTTACCTTCTGTATTTCCTGAAGATGGGTTGATGCTCAAAATATATATATTGAAAAAGAAAAAAAATTTTATATCTTTTAATTTTTTAATTTTAATGTGAAATAAGTGACAGTATCCTTAACTCATAGTAAATCCATATTAAATAAAATATCTATTTACTCTTATCTTTATTAAAGATGTTTCACCTTGCACCAACACCACAATCTCTACTGATTATCAGATCCTATTTAATAAGTATAATTATATTTATAGTTTATTTTGATTTTTATAAAAAATTCCCATTGTCAGGATTATAACCTGAATCGTACTGGGACTATGGCTGAAGGTGGGATCGGACCTGCGGAATCGACACTCGCCCAAGCGCCTAGTTCAACCCCCGGCGGCGGCAGCAGCGACGCGAGTCCATCGCCAGCCGCCGCAGACGTCGACGACTCGCCACTGCATAACGCCATGGACCGAAATAAAGAGTGTGAGTACTTCTGTTTAATAAAATAAAATAAAATAAATTTCAATACCCAATGGAATTAAATATTATGTTGGGGACTCCATAAAAAATATTCAACGTAGATTAGAGTTAAAATAATTTTTTGGTTGTTTCACAGTAAAAAATAATTAAAAAAAAAACTATATATTTCGGGGTATTCACCCATTTTGAGAAGTTAACATATTGGATTTTGTTTCACTAGAAAACTACACCACATTTTCTTAAAGTAATCTACACTTATTGACAATGAAAATACACAACACAATATAAGTAGGTTATAATGAAAGACAGTCCATAAATTATTGAATTTTATTCAATTTCCGACGTTTCAGAGATTTTTTTTCTCTCCTTCCTCATGATCTACAAAACAAAAATGGGAATTGGCTGCAATTATAAGAAATCAAACAGAGGAGAAAAACATCTAACTTACTCTCTGTTTGATTTCTTATTATTGTGATGATGATATTGAACTGTATGTGTATTGTATGATGATGTGTGGATGATAACGAATTATTATAATTGCAGCCAATTCCCATTTTTGTTTTGTAGACCCTGAAAGAGGAGATAAAAAAGTCTTCGAAACGTCGTAAATTGAATAGAATTGAATAATTTATGGACTGCCTTTCATTTTAAGATTATAACATACTTATTTCGCTTACCAGTCCGTCTTTCTAAGAAAATAAATAAAATTAAACACAATACAATACAGGATATTCCTAATAACGATTTTAAGGGTGATTGCATAGTCTGTTGAAAGACCAAAAGTTTAAATTAGCAAAGACTGTTAAAAAACCTTAGGAAACGTTTTTTTTTTTTTTTTTTTAAAGTACAGATAGTTGTTTAAAAAAACCTAATAAATTAAAGTCCCTAACTAAGAATAACGAGCCCTTGTATTGAATATCTCCTTCTCGTTGGGTCTCAAGTTCGCTTAAAAAAGCTACACATGCTGATCCCTTAGATCCTCAATAGTGTATTTTCACTCTGACTGGTGTAAACTCATGGTTTTAGATGCTACAATAAAAATAAATCCTGTGAAATTAATTCATGAGGCCTTTCAATGTTGTCGTTCAGATATTTAACGATTAGAATAATTATGCAAATATTATTATTCTAAAATATAACGAAATATTTGTGATTTTGAAAATTGTATGATGTATAGTCCTACTTGTTGAAATACATTCTTTAATTCGCAATACTAATAAAAAATCTTAATACAATGCTTAGAGAACGTTTTGTTTTACAATACAGCAAAGCAATATGCCTTAAAATATCTCGTAATCATTTGGGAACATTTTTTTATATACTCATATGTATTTTATCATCATTTGCAAAAGTTTCTGTAGACCACCATATTAACTATTTAGAAATAATTAACTAAACATACACCATAATCGACACTAAATCTAATTCTTTGATCCCTTCAGATATATGAAGGGTCCGGAAAAAACACGTTTTAGAAACTGGGTTTTTAGTACCTTTTTTATCTGAGAGTCTAACTGCTGGAATTTCTTACTTTTGCAAAGGATAATATTAACAATTATTTCCTTCAGTTGTGCTTTTAAAAAAATAAACCATTTACCTTACTAAAGCTTTTTTTCCTTTTCTATGTTTTAATTATGCCATTCCAATGTATGTCCTGTAATTAAACTTGTAAGTAAATAAATAAATAGATAAATACAAGCGAGAAAATTCGAGTACAACTCGTCATTTAATTAGGCTAATGATTGTAATTCTGTATCCAGAGTCAAGGACAAAACTGGTTGACGGAAGTGTGAGAAAGGGAGAGAAAAAAACTTTTACTCGAGATGGATATTCATTAAATGAAGTTGACTTCAAATGAAGAAGAGATGCAAAATCCGGAAGCAAATCCAACAGTCAAGCTCTAATTTTAAAACACTTCACAATGACCATTCCAAAATGAATTCACTAATTACCTGATTTACCTTGAAATCGTTTGTATTTTGTAATTGAATAATGACGTTCTAATTAAACATTGACTTAACATCAGCGGAAAAAATGATTTTCTTAGAATCTACTCATTTCAGGATTCTCATTAAGTGAGCTTGATTTCTACCATATGATGTGTGACAGCGTCCATAGTTGATTTATTTTTAATTATGCCTATGTCTAGAAAATAACAGGCTAATACATATGCATAGGAATAAAACCCTTCCCTTGATTATTATATCTATGAATGGGACTAAATTAAGTGGTTGGCATTTTGCTTACAACGTTCACTCCCCTAATGCGCATATAAAATATGAGCCTCTGGGTATTGAACAAGGAACTGAGATCCTCGAAGTGATGGGATTGTCGCTACGTCGCTACGCCTCTGTTCCGTAACGCCGGCTTTATGAAACGCCTAAATGAAAAACAGGGGGAAGAATGAATGATCTCTCTCTTGAAGGGGAACCAACAAACATCGTCGTTTCCTTTTATTTATTCCAAGATCTTAAAGAAATCACATTCGAACTTCAGTAGGTACTACTAAATTCGATGGTTTTTATGGCTTAAAATACAGTTAAGTAAAAAAAAAAAAAAAAAAAAAAAGTAGGTAATTCTCTACTCTTATTATATTGGTCATATTCTACATACCTTAGAAATGTATGCCCTTAAGGGTAGCCGATGGGTCTCTAGTGGAGATAGTGAGGCACCTTTCTTTCGTAGTTCGTACAAAGCGTTTCAAAATTAGTATTCATTAAACCTTAACAGATATAAAAACAGTAATTCCAAATAAAAACTAATCAATTGTTATTTTTCTTATTTTCCGGAGAAACTTTCTTTAATTCACTAATATATAGCTGATGATCCAAAGGAGAGGAACCACTTATTTTCGAATGAAAAAATTAAGTAAAATATACTCACGTGCAAAGAAATGGAATCACCTCCCTTGTGAGTTGTTAAATGTAATTTTCATTCTCAAATATAAATAATGTTATATTAATATAAATTATACCGTATTAAATCCAATTATTAAAGATTAAATCAATATATTTTACATGAAAAGTCAGTCATCCAGTTAATTTTTAATTATTTGACATGGGATGAAAAAAAGAAAATTTTGGAGGTTGGATTATTATTCAAATTCAAAAAACAAAAAAATAAAAAAACAACTTTATTTAAGCATTTTTTTAATATTTAGTATTGCCCCCCCCCCCTTTTTTTTTAGAAAAAATATATAAATTTCCAATAAATTACAAAGAAACATACAATGTATCATTAATTTAATGAAAAGAGAGTGATTCCATTTCTTTGCTCGTGAATGTATAAAAAGAATGGTAAAATTTACTTAGATACTGAAAATATTGGCAGAGGAGGAGCCTTCGAGGTCCATGAGTCATGGTCTTGAGTTCAAGTCTCCCACATTATTTAAATTTAACCCCCTATAATCTGGTTCCTACAGCTCTTTACACAACATATACCTATCTAAATTACACCGATTTCTTGATTTACACAAAAGTTACGAGAGCGTTTAATAATATACTAAAATAATAAGAATTATTTAAAAAAAAACAAAAAGATATATAATTGTGTTGTATTTAATATACCTAAAAGAATCATAAAATATATGTTTTTAAACTAAAAACAGTGCAAAAGTGGAATCGTGTAAATCTAATACCATTAGAATCGAAGGGTGGCTGTATCATAAAAAATTAAATTGTTCTCTCGAAATGTACACATTCGAGATGAAGAAAAACATATTATCAGTGTATTTAAGAAAATTTTCTTACCAAACCATCAAAATATTTTCATTACTGCATTATATTCCTTAATAAATGATTAATTTTAATTAAGCAATATATATTATAGCTAATTATGAACTTGGAAGTAATGACTTGATAACTAGTTTTATTTCAAATTACTAATATTTAATATTAAACCATTCGAACATTAATCTACGATCAATTTTATATTGAACTATCACATTTTTTTCTATATTGACATGATTTATAGAACCTACTCTGGACGTAAAAGATTAAATTTAATGAAAACTTTTATATATCGATTTAGATCAATAAAATAAAATTTTTTGATATATTGAAATCACTCGGGAAACTATTTAATCAATAAAATAATAAATTGGCACGGTCATTTTTCTATTCCCTCTTCTACTTTCTTTAAACATTTTCATATAAAGAAAAAGTTCAATTCTTCATTTTTTTATCGTTCTATTCTCAGATTCTAAAAAAAAAGAGAAAAGAGGAAATAAAAACAAAGATGAGAAAAAATACGCCTATTCCTTTCTAGGCAAGTACGACAAGTTCTAGTCGTTAGATTCCAAGTTTGGGAGAAATACTCGTAGTGGAACAGATATTTGCATAACCTGCAAACCACGTGGCATACACACACGACACTGCACCTACATATGAATGATGTTGTCATTTTGTAAATAAATGCAATCGGAAGAGACGTGGACGAGTCAATGAGCGGTCTTCGTACCTCCTATATGGAAGAGCGGAAGCACGTGGTCGGTCTAATCTTGCGGAAATGACTACGTGAGAGTCAATGATCAGACAGTACTATGCACCTAACGGTGCCTTACTGTATTATTAATCCTCAATATTTATTTACTTATATTTAACATCGCAAGCTTAGAATATAAAAAAATATTCGACTTTATTAAGAATGGAAAATTTTCATTTCTTATTTAATCCAGTCGACTCTCCGACAATTCGAATTTTTCGATAATTCGAACTCTTCAGCTGTTAACTTCGATAAATCGAAAAAATGCTGTGTATTTTGATACGCTCTATAACTCGAAATCTTTTTCGCAACAAGAGGGTGAGAGAACGTTCTATAATTCGAACTAGGTCACTTTACCTCTTTATAATTCGAATTTTTCCTTGCAAAAAAAAATCATTTTTAATTTTTTTAATTAGGTATGTTATTAATTTATTATCTATTGCAATGTTAATACATATGTAATTTTTTGTTCTTTTTTATCGTTTTTATTATTTTTACTTTTTTACTTTATTTATTTATTTATTAAAAACATTGTATCTGTAGGGCCATCTAGCCCCTTTAATGTACAATTTTCGGCCAATTCAATTACAAAAATATTAGTATAATACAAAACAAAAACGGAAAAACCAATATAAAAGCGAGAAAAATTCAAAAGGTAAAACATTTGGTACATAATAATTAATTGAAACATAAATATTAGAAATACAATATATATAGAAGGAGAGTAAAAAAATAACAATGCCAACATACAAAACAAAAACGGAAAAACCAATATAAAAGCGAGAAAAGTTCAAAGGTAAAACATTTGGTACATAATAATTAATTGAAACATAAATATTAGAAATACAATATATATAGAAGGAGAGTAAAAAAAAAATAACAATGCCAACATATAAGTAGGATACAAAAATAGAAAATAGAAATAAAATATTAAGTTAGGTGCTTGCGAAGTTCTGCCTCAAATGCTTCAGGACGCCCCATCTTCCTTACGTTGAGTGGCAGTGAGTTCCAGACCTTGGTCGCCGTAACCTCAAAGGAGTCCGCCATCATTCTGCTTCTATGTGGTGGACAGACCAGCGCGCGCGCACGTACTGACGGACCACAGGCCAGCGTCCGACCGAGATAGTCAGGCGCTCGACCCAAGAGAACCCCATACACAAACTTAGCATATCTGTACTTTCGGAAGGCACCGAAGTTCATCCGGCACCGAAGTTCATCCACTTACTTACTTGAGGCTAGATATATATAAAATCTATGTAAGCCCATATATATTTTCAAAAATAAAATAAAAACTCTTAAATAATTCGAATTTTTTCTTCCCTCTTGATAGGTAATTCAATCTTCATGATAAATCGAATTATTCTTGTAGTCCCTTGGATTTCGAATTATAGAGAGTCGACTTTATTTATTTAAAGGATCTTTTTTTTTCAACCATATTAGATGTTGTTGACTAAATTCTGCCTGTTTCATTTCCTCGAGAAATAATATTTTTATAAAAATATTTGGTATAAAAATAAATTTAAAAATATGTAATTATGCATTTATAATGCAAATTAAATATTAAATGAAATTTCATGTCAAAACATTAATTACTTTTACATGAAGCACTACTAGGCTGCAGATCACACTTTAGGTACTAGTCTAAAAGGACCATTAATTTTTACTAAATTATCTTAAGAAGCATTGTTAGTTCAGTGGCTAGAGCATTCGACGTCGCATCGAGTTTACTCGATTCACTACTTCAGTCAGAACAATTTTCATCTCTGTCAAAAATGCAAGCAGCGTAATTCAGGGGAAGGCAATGGAAAACCACCCAGTAAATAATTTCCCCAAGAAAATTACTTGGTATGGGATGTTCATGTCCTGCATAATAATCTCAAACAAATTTTATTGTTTCCAAAATAGTGATGGTATAACAATGTTTTCTTGACCTATTAAAAATAGAGGAAGTAGATAAAAATTTAAGAAACCCATCAAGGGGTTGACTGTCAAAGAAGTTTGGAGTCCTCTCTGTCTTAAACGATTCCCCTCCCAACAAACTACTAACTGCGATCTTAGATGCTTTCAACATGCCAAGGCCGGTGGGTCTTAATGAGAAAGTCTTTTAGACATCGATCTCTTTCATTTGATGTCAATATTTTTTTCTTTAATATCAAATCATTTTACTAATTGTTATTTTATGTTATTATTTGTTTGAATGTCGAAATTAATTTTTAATTGTTCATTTTCTTTGATTCAATGTCTTCTGACTTTCCCCATGTGTTCTATTTCTCCCTCCAGTTTCAAAATAGTTACTAAAATGCCCCACATGTATTATTTTCTTCTAAAGGTGATTTTCACGTTCTATTCATTTCCCTCGGATCCCGTTCGAATGTTAATTTACGACTTCCTCACTATTAAATGATCCCATCGGATGGGAATATCAATTGAATGATTATAAATGCTCAGAAGGGACTGTCCAATTGACAGATGCACGACTGTCTCTATCTCTACATTTAATATGAAAAAATTTAACCTCTTGTTGTGGATTTCGCAAAACAGTGCATTTGTTCATTCAATGATGGATCTGGGTCAATGATACAGACATGGAATGCCAATTACAGATCATGGATCAAATCACGTTCACCTCTTGCAAGGATTGTAAACAGAACGCTGACCCAGGATTGATTACTTCTACTTCTAACAGAATGGAATATACACAATCCACCCTTTTCAATTAAAAAAAAAAATACATTGATAATATCAATTTATTCTTAGGTAAGTAAAGTATTCGAGCTAGAAGAATTTTGGTAGAACTCCTACAACGTTATTACAATTTTATATAAAAAAAATCACTTTTCTTAAAGATTTATAGAATTGATATTATGAATAAATAAAATTAAATATATTTAATATTTTTCGAAATTTTTGGGTGTATTGAATCATAGATCTACCTATCTTGGCAAGGACACTAAGAAATACTTCTCTAGTCCCTTTGTCATTTAGACTAGACCAGGGCTTGGGTCACGAAACTGAATTTTACCGAAACATAGGGCAATAATGATTTCTCAGTCAAAATGGGGTCTCCAATCAAAAAAATTTAAGAAGCCCTGACTAGAATATAATTCCATTTCATTTTCTTTCACAGAACTTGTATTTTATACTTTTTTAAAATTTACCGCTTCTGCATAGTCTTGATGACTAAATTGAAGTGGGTGGCCTAAGTTCAGGCAGAATAAAAATTTGACTCGATTCCCTCACTAACATTACTAACCCATGATAAAACGAATCATACTACATACACTGGCTTAACAGACTATGATATATATGATATAAACCAACCAAATAAAAAATAAAGATTATGCGGGTTTCTTTTTTTTGTTTAAATTATTATATATAAATAGGATAAAAAATACTCTCAAAACGACATTTTTTAAAATTAAATGATCAAATTCTTATTTTATTGTGCATTTCCCAACATTCTCAGATCGCGCTGTCAAATTTCACCTATCCCTTGATATGTTTTGGGGGGATTAAACTCTTGTCATTTTTTTATACAAATGATAAATTAATTTCTTTGTTCTAGATCTTATTCTATAAAAATATTATTATTCACAAGACACGGATTCAAACACAATATCAAATTTCTATTAAAATTTAAATATTTATTTTTTCTAATTTATAATCAAAGAAACCCAAAAATCACAAAAATAAAATAAAAGCATTTTTTTAGGTACTATATTTTTAGCCAAAATATAAATAATATTTAATTTATTATTCTCCAATTCTACACTCTTCTTAAATTTCTCTTTCACGATTTTAAATTTTATTATCTTTATTTTACGATTTTAAACCTGAATCATTTAAAGATTTCTTCTTTGTTACCTTAAAAAATAAATAAGCAGTTAGGTGAGTAGACAAACCGATATATAACCAGCTATATATACTTTTTTTATTCATTTGTCTTTTTTATTTCTGTTGGTTTTATTCTTTCTTTTATTCAGCAATTCTTGGATCTTTTACATCGAGAAGTGTAAATCAAATGTTTTTCTTTCATTAGTTTCACATATATATCTTTTAGGAATAATCGATATTAAATCATTCTGAAAGTTAAATTATCTATTCATCTTTCTTTAGATACAAACATTTACGCTTATTTGAGGTTGTGTTTCGGAAGAAGAATCAATAAGAATGAATGAAGCCGAGAAACCCTGTCTTTATCATTAATTGGTTAACGCCTAAGATAAACAAATAAATAAATAAATATATATACAGGGTCCTTTTAAGGCTGTGTTTTATCGGACCAGAAGTGTAGCACTAAATTTTACAAAAATTGAGTTCGACAACTACTTTTAAAACATGAATTATATATACTATATACCTATATACTTATTTTTTAGATTATTTTTGTTAAAAACAAATGACAGTTATTTATTAATATGTAAAGACTGTCAAAAAATATATTATTCTTCTCTTAAAAAATGCGCTTAATTTTCTTAATCAAAAATATACTATAATAATTTTCTGCAATTTCTCTCAGCAGCAAATTTAACACAATTTTTATAGTATAAATTTAACGAAAGCATTCTCCAATCCCTATGACTTCTAGAGATTAGAACTCTCTTCGCGCCATCCTCTTTCCCACGAAGTAAGTACATTGATATAATAAAATTATAATCTTCAGTCAGATCAAGACCCAAACACAGGCACCTTATACTCTGATCCAACCGTGTAGGTCCTTTCTTCTTCTTCTTATTTCACAATGCAAGGGTCTATCCTGTACTATACCGAGCTGCACCTTGCATTAAAATCAAATTCGGATCTCCCATTAATAATAATATTAGGTAAATTTTTAACTTGTTTAAAAGAAAAAACAATATTGCTTATATATTTTGTAGACATCAAAATAGAATTCATTCCCAAAATACTATAATATATCTTCGAAATAAAAAAAGTCTATAAAATCAATGCTATAATCAGACCCATTATTATATTAAAGTAAATATAATTCCCTTCATTCAGATACATTGATTAATTAAGAAAGTGATGTATCAAATATTAATGCACACTAGCACTCCATCAATTGCAACGTTTTGCTTTTTATTAAAGCTTCTTCAGGCTCTTGGTTTTGTGCTATGGTGTACTAGTGTGTATTATTGTTGACCCAAAACCCTCTGAAATCCTTTCATAACTGAAAACAATAAAACTTAATTATAATAATAATATATAATAAGTAATCTTCCTAAAGTACACAGCTAAGACATGTTTGATGAAACTACAATACACCTTCATCCCATGCCAACTCTTTCACTTCTGTAAAATTCCCACATATCATATCCATCATTCATTATCGGCGAGAGGGGAATATTATAATCTTGCTCTTCCTAATTTTGTTTTCTGTCTTACCTTATCTTATTATTCTATTTTTTTTCTTACTTTTTATTACATTCATATAATATAATAAATATAAATAATGGACACTCCATTTTCAACTGAAATCAACTTTTAAAGCTCCCAGAACTTAAAAGATTAATTTCATCATTTTTATGACAGCGAAGTATAGATTTTCAAAATTTAATGTGAAGTGAATGAAATTGATTTTTTAAATGTATTAATATCTGTTTTATGTTTTTAATGAACTTTCTGGGAAGGTTACTGATCTTTTTTAAAATAAAATAGCAACGAAGGGTTATCAGACTAAAAACAAGACTTGTATGCGACACGTGTAAAAAAGAAAAATATTAAATCCATGATCGTGTTTAATCTGAAACCCATTATCTCCTATGAGTCAGAATGACTCAAGAAATTTCAATCAAGATCATAAACGTTCGGATACTTTCGTTTATTCATCATAATTTTTCAATTTATAAAAATAATATTTTCGATTTGAACTATGATTGTGGTTTTGGAAAAATTTTCAAGTCTAAAAGTAGGAAATTATTTTAATAGAATTCGAAAATTATATTACTAAGTAAACTATAGATAAAACGATGCCTTTTCCAAAATGTTGGTGTAGTTTAAGAAGCGAATATCAACCGTTGACCCAGAAAGCCGTTTTAATTCTCCTACCATTTGCTAAAACTCATTTGTGCGAGTCTGGATTCTCATCTTAACTATTAACAAAAAATAACTACCTACGTAATAAGTTGAATGCAGGGCGGGATATGAGATTACGACTTTCATAAATAAAACCTGATATTAAAGTATTTATATAAACACAAAATACACTATTGATGGCAATACCTATGTGTTCGAAAATGTTTTTTTTTTCTTTTACTTACGGAAGTTTTGATTTAGTTACTGTTTAATATAGATATAGCACGTGGACGTAGGAAAATTTAACGCCGCATTCTATATTGTGGTTTGATTTAAAAAATTTTTTAATAATAATATTATTAATATTATTAATAATATTTCTATTGTTCTATTATATATAATTGAGTTTCTGAGCCGTGACGTTATAAGCAAACATGACCACCCCTCAACGCCTGTAGGCTCTTCATCTTCTCGGCCTAAGAATACATTCGGTTGCATATACACTAGGCGCAAAATGTAATATGGTTAAAATTACATGTAAATTATAAAAATTACATAACTGAATCCGAACATCGTCTCCTTAGAGTGTAAACCTGCTAACTCACAACAAGGAAATTTTAAACAAAAACTTAATATTGTGTCATGGAAAGAAACTATTTTTCACATTTTTTTTTTCTACAACTTACGATCGTAATTTTAAGTAGCAGTTTTACTTGGACCATGCTGCATCTCTTTTTCTTTCCAACGGTATTAATATCTCATATATGATAAAAGCAGGTTTACACTCTAAGGCGACTATACTAGGTTCTCTATTCTTAGACTAAAAAAAAATAATGAATAAATACAAATTTGAAATTAGATAGCATTCGGATGAACAAAATAGGCTTATTTGTTCTTCCTAATAATTAAAGTGTATACATATTTTTCATCCCATTTTAATTATTCAGAAAACAACATTACATAAATCTCTGTCCTTCTACAACAATACTTGAATATCTATCTTATATCATACCATTCATTAATTTCTATAGATGAAAAAAAAATTATAGGTTCTTAAACGTTTTCTATCCATTCTGAACATGAAAGAAAATGATTTTCGAAATATGCTGAGATGCATTGCTTCTTCTCCAATACAAATTTATTCTTTAATCTCTTTCATTTTTTAACTCAAGAATTTTTTGAGGTGTTTTGTGTTTTTTAATTAGTTAAATTAGACAGAGCCAATAGTTTTTGCCATAATTGCCCCCTATGTAAGCAATCTAGAATACAGAGTTCACTATCATTATTAATGAATAATAAATATCTGTACTCTCGGCTGTCGTCATGATGCAAATAGGAGAAAAACTACTGCAATTGACTGTAACAAATTTTCTTGTTTTTAAATTTACTGATATAACAAATGTCTTTTATTTAATTAATAAAGTAAAGGGTGTGTAGTTTCACAGTGAATGAAATAAAACTCAAAGAGGTTTATACAAACTCAATATATTTCGGATTATTAGTCCATCATCAAGAGTATACAGCTTAAAACGTTTTAAGCTGTAAACTCTGATGATGGACTAATAATCCGAAATATATTGAGTTTGTATAAACCTCTTTGAGTTTTATTTCATTCACTGTGAAACTACACACCCTTTACTTTATTAATTAATATCATGTTTCACCTAAAACCTACACCACTTTCTCTAAGTAAAAAAGTCTTTTAATTGAATTTTAATATATTGGTCTCAAGGGTCTACTAAAAGATTGGAAATTAAACTAACTTTCTATATTTTCTATGTTGAAATAACGATTTAATACTCTTTTATAGGTCCTGTTTCTACAGCGTTCGCAACTAGATTGAAACAGTCTGGAGCACCCGCACTGTTTTTATGTTTTCAATAAAATGACCTGCTCATTAGCTTAATGGCTTCAAACAAATTGCGGGGGTTGTTGAAACAGGCCTAATGTTTCACATATTTAAAGACATTATAACATATATATTAAATAATCTTGAATAATTCTCAAATTTTCTTTATTTCTTTATTTATCATATACGAGTATATTCTTCATATTTGTGTCTCATTGAAATTCCCTGTAAACAATCGCACTTAAAAAAAATACTTTTCAGTTCATTTACCCTAATATTTCTCACGTTGAGTTTAAAGTTACCGAATTAAGTCAAAATTTAATCAAAAAAATATTGCCCACTTTTTCAAAATGAGAATCTTATACATACATTCATTTAGAGATAATTTCATTTTTTAGTTTTTTTGAATTTTTATATTGAGTTGAACTTATTGGTTATTCGATAGCCTAAGTATAATAATAAAAAAATTAAATAAATTAATTTATTATGTCATTTTTAATCTTTTGTAAACCGATTTTTCGGAGGATCTTCCTTCCTTATTCAGGGTTTAAAAGAGTCATTAAAAGTAACGAAATCATAGCAAGTGACACATCATAGACTTATTTTTTTTTTATCTTGTGTATCAATGCAAGTCGATTAATGTTATCTCTTAACCCAAAACATGGCAGATTATAGGAGAATACGAGGGGTGAACCGCGACGTAATATCGTGTAAACCTACTTCCACTTAGAAATATTTCCAAAAATCCTCAGTACTTTAAATACTAAAATACTAAAATAATCCCACATAATTCCAAATACATGTACACCTAATTCCAATCGCGGTTTACCCCTCGTGACAATATTTAAAATTTTATTTCTATATTTATTTATCAAGTTTTATAAAATTATAAACGACAGGATTGTTCAGTTTTCTAGATTCATAATTTAATTAACCCCTTGAAAAATCTCTTGTATATTGTATTACATATCGTATATTAAATTGTTTGGGGGGCGACGATCTTTGCTGGCAGCCTCTAGCCGGAAAGACTTCCTGCATTGGACGTGTCGCTGCTCCCAACCACTTCGCCTTATTATATACTCCTATTATTTAGTTTACCTTTCAATTAATGCTTTTCTAAATTTATTTTCTTGTTGATTAATTTATTGCTTCTCTCTCCTTAATTTTTTTACTATCATTATCTTCGAAACTAAGATGTAATTAATACCTACAAATTCTCACTTCACAGTATATATTTGATTAAAAAAATATATACTCATGTTTTCTACATTAGACAAAGATAGACGTACAAATGTCCTTTAGAGTTCGCCATGTGGACCATCCTAATTTTTTCCCTGGAGCAAGTTCTTCCTTGGGGAGAATAATGAGTCCTTAGGAGGTTGAGTCTTACAGAGTTCAATTTGGGTTCGATGAGAAGGGTCTGTTAGAGTCTTATTAGTTTTGATAAAATTCTTCCTCGATTTAAGTCTCCGCCCACACGTGGTATAGTCAATTAGTCATACATTATGTGTAGGCGATCATTTTCTTGGCAAAAATTTTCATTCATGTTAATCACTTCTCTCCTTATGGGATATATAATAGGTAAAAAGATTTAGAGAAGGTAAGGGAAGCTAAGGAGAAGAGTTGTGAATTGATCCTGCACATCCAGAACATTTTAATTAGTTAGGCCAAGTTCCTTTTCATCGTCAAAGTCGTCGACTTACGATTCCTGCCGACTTGAATATCCGGATCGGGGTTAATTGCCCACTTGGCGAAATACCTTCTCACACAAAAGCCGCCCTTTCTTTGTTGTGACCAATTAAAGCGCTTTGAGATGCAGCCAATGAAAGCGAAATTCTTTATTAATTATCTATAATTATTGTCTTTCTTCTTTTCAAAAATAAATTAAGAAAAAAAAAGGAGAAGAAGAAGCGTTGCTTTTATAACAGATTCAAATGATTCCCTACTACCCCCCAAATATTCACGACCCTCCTTTAAAGCGCTCTCTATATCGCTTACTCAATGCAATTAGATTCTCTTAATCAGAAGAAATAATTCATCTCACTCCTGCAATTTATTTTCTTCATATTAATCATAATCATAATATAGGGTACAAGACAGCGAACTTGGAAAACTTTATCTTATTAATTAGTCCTTAAACTTTGCTAGTTAAAGGAACTAGTTTTTTGTTTTAATTATTATTCTTTATTTAATAAATTTAAATTATTTTTTTATTCAATTCTATAGAGGTCTAGGATTTTTTTAAAAAGAATAAAATAGAAATCAAATCTTCTTGAGCTATAATATTCATTTACGAATACTACAGAAAGGATTAGATATGTATTCATTTAGGTGGTTTCTTGATTATGCCTTTTGTATTATACTTTATTTACCATGAACTTTTTACCAAAAATAAATTCGAGTATAATAGCCCGTTGGAGTCAGATGAAAAAAAGATGATTTTTTTAATGAGATTGAATACAAGAAGAGGCGCACTAAGGAGATGCCTAGAAAACCAATAAGTCCCTTTGGATCTCAAAAGACCCTTGCATTACTGAAGAGAAGTAGAAATGGATCAACAGAATGGGTGGAGGGGTAGGTAGGAGGTGTCTGTGTACCCCGGTTTTGATGTTATTTTTTCAGGTCTGAAGAGAGTTTCAGTTATTTGAATTCACTGGGATAAACGTATTGGCAGAATGAAGTTGTCCAGAATTTTTCCAAGGGATGTTGGATGCCGGCAAATCGCGTCCTATGCGCAAAGCAGGCTTTGGGAAGAATTATTAACTTAACTCATTAGAGCACATGCCATGATATTATCTATAAAATATGAAATTTTCATTATTTTAGAGAGGACGGAGATGATTGAGATTCGCATGTATTTATAATAATTTGACATAGGCCACCTTTTTTGCAATTAGATTCTCTCTTGAACTTAAGAATTTAGTACTTTTTGATAAAATGGATTTTTTCGTTCTAAAAGAGGAGTAAAAATTCAAATTTTTCTGAGACTAAATTTTAGTGATTTGCCAATTTTTTGTTAATAACAGTTTGAGCTATAGATACAATCCTAACCACATTTTCCTCTATTTAACGTTTTTATGTTTTTTTCTGATTTTTTTCAATTTTCAAACTTAACCGTGAACTTTAAAAAGAAAAAAATCCAATGAGTTTTTTGTTTTGAAAATAAAAATATTTTTCCGCTAGAATAAACTTTCTACTACCCTTTCTTCTTGGGTAATTTTTGGTACCTAAATTCATATAGCCAGGAGATTAATTAAAATTAATTAGTGTCACTGATTTTTCTTAAATTTCAAACATTTCAAAATTCAAATAATCAAAAATATGTTAAAATCCTCTAACTTGATTCATAAGGATAAACCTTAAGTAATGCGTGCCTAATATTCTTATATCTCTGACTACGAAAATTGATTCTGAAACATATTTTCATTTTCTTTCATTGTAATAATTACGACTATTCTCCGTTGAAGTTGCAATCAAGCCTTGATGTTCGTCTAATATACCAGACAGCGCAACCAAGAGACTGAGTTTGTCGCCAGCAAGTTGTGTCCATCTAAATAGGAACCTGACCCGGCGCCCACACTTCCTTCTCCTGGGACTTGAACTGGACAACTCGTTTCTAGATCCGGGTTTTAATCAGATTCAGGACAATTAAAAAATACCAGGCGCCGGGAGCTGATCCGCCCACAAGGACAGGTGCCCAGAGGAGCGTCACTTATGCACTCTGTCGCGAATTGATAAAATTCCAGCCGTGTAAAGATACCAGACAAAGAAGGAAGAGAACAAATATAGAATTTACAATCATTAGCTAATATTATTCAATATTTCTTTTAATATCCGTTTTTATATTAGAAACTTTTTTTATTACTGATCGGCGAAATTTTTTTCCCGTAATTATCTACATTATTATTTATTACCATAGAGAAACGAGTTTACCTATAATAATTCTATAGATAAAATATGGATATTGGAATTACATGTAGTAAGTATATCCATCGTATCAAGTGATTAATATTTTGTTTTGTTTTTTTGTATGTTAAAATTTTCATTTGGCTAGATTTTTCCCTTTTTCATTATCATCATATAGGCAACTATCCTTAATGGAAGTGTAACTCATAAAAACGACAGACAATCCATTAGCATCAGGTAATATATATTTGAACAGATAATTTACTCCATGCTTACCCCAAGTTTCTATACAAAAAAAGTTATGTTCTGAAACGTTATTCTTACAATAAAGCATGAATGAAGGTAGATCTTTTAAAAATTTAAAGTCTCCTTTGTGAAGTGAATTTAGAGTGGTAAGAGAATGTTTAAAGGCACAGGTGCGAGCAGTATTTGAATCGGGGGCTTACAAAGTGTGAGAAATTGGGTAGGCGTAAATGCGTAAATTATTGTATGGATCCGAATGATTTAACAGAGTCTGCTGATATATAGCCACTCTTAGTTGTAAATACCTATATTAATACAGATATGATTTATTATCGGACATCATTCCGCTATAAATGTCACTAATTCATGATCCGATTGATGGGTACGGATCGTTTTCCTCCTCTTCTCTTTTCAATCTGCTATCTTTCGAATGTAATGGGCTTGTTCCGATTGAAGGCAACACTGGACCATCCGTCCTTCCGCTTCTACCCACTGAACCTCAATGTAAACCAACGTTGCAAAGTATAAACAGCTGTGAGCCAATTCTCCTCTCCCCACCAAACTTTTTTATCTATTCATTCACTTATCCTTTCGACCAGTTTCCAATTCAGATAGAATCCAGAAATAAACTGGTAACGTCATCTCTCATGGATTTATCAAAACACAGAGAACACCCAACAACATTAACTAGGAATAATTTATTGCAATTGTTTTTTAAAATATTTACTTATGTTATTTATTTAGATAATACTTTAAAATATTTCTTCCTTGACGCTTTAAACAATATTTATTTCCTGAATTACCAATTGAATAGAACTTTGGGAATTATCAATAATTAAACAAATTAAATTGAAAGATTAAATAAAATCTAAATCAGTGGCGCGCGATCCATGGATGCTGTGGATGCGGCGCATCCCTAAAATCTCTGAACTTCAAAAGTATCTTCATACCGTGTCATATATGAATCTCTTTTAGCTTTATTTCCCTTAGCTTTAATTTAAAATGTATGGATCTTTTTTAACGTTAGAATATGAATAGAATTTTCCAGATTTCATATTTGAATCATTTTCGCTATCTTAAGGAAAATACTTTGATTTTATGAGGTTGTAAGTAAATTAGTTTACAATTAGGTGCTCGACATCTGACTTTCATTTAAAATCTATAAATTGAATAAAAAATTAATTGGGAATGATAAACTAAAATATGTTTTTCCAGAAGTATTTAATTGCACTTAGCCGCTTTTTTTAATTAATATTTTGTCTGGCTTATTATAAAAATGTTGGTGCATTATAACATAGTTACATACCAATTATCAGCTCATTAACTAAAATCATTTAAGATTGCCATTTTTTACTTTCAGGAAACGTTTTCAGATATAAGATAAAAATTTAGTGTATTGTAATGAAAAAAATACATATTTGCGTACCAATTTTCAGCTCATTAGCTATAACTAAAACCATTTATACCAATTGAAAATAATTTGTATCTTATATAGGTATCAATAATTTTTTTTTTACTTAAATGATATTTTTTCATCAGAGAAAATGAATAAATTCGAAATATTCAAGAAAACATTTTTTTGCATACTAATCCGCCAACATGTTTCAACTTGTCCATGCGTGTCTCGACTCGTTTGAAATAATCTCGAGTTTTCATCATTTAAAATCTATTAAATATTTGTAATTGGAAATAAGCAAAACGGGCAAATCTAGAGCAATTGAGTACTGATACAATCTAATGGTTGACTTCTAGACCACAAATTGACTTTATTTAATTATTTATATTATTAAAAAACAAAAATGGCTTCTTTTAATTATTACCCGTATTTACAGTTTATTTGCTAATAAAGTAAGAAGAGAGGGAAAGCATTATATCGCCCTCTCTTTCCCAGTAGGATTGTATATGAATATAAACAGAGTCCACGCAAGGCGTGTTCAATGCGTTCGCCGGAGAGGTCCCGCGGTCTACCAAAATTAGCCAATTAAAAACACCAATTTTGATTAACCTTTTCCGGAATAATGATACTATTAACAGATGCAAGACATTTTTTTAATAGCTATGATTCAGTTTAAATGAGTGACAAAAATCATCAAAGTTCAGTGTAACTCCATCAAAAGTCCTCATATCCTGGAAACTACTTTAGATAAAAAATCCAGACCCTTTCAGAGAAATTGAACTACGTCAATAGTTTTTTGCAAAAATAATTATAGTTTTTGTACTTTCATTGAATTTTTTGCCCCTTGAAAGCGAATTATGGATGCGAGAAAATATTACTTGGATTTGTTTAAAAAATTGCTTAAAAAATAGAGATAAGACTCCCCAATTTTTGGAAGTCTGTCGACGAGTCACAGCTCCTACGAATTGAGCATAGCAACGCCTGACATTTATTAGTGGTTGTGTGTCAGTTGCCGTCTTGAAGTTCATATTTTTTAAACAAAAACGCATCAGGCTTTGCTACGGTCTTCGATGCTGATCGTTAGTCAATCTCTCGACGAGTGGCATTATTATTTAATATTATTCCTATAAAAAATATATAATATGTAAGAGCATTTGTAAATAAAAAAATAATTCAGCATAAAATTTAAGTTTAGGATTTGAATGTGTATTCAGGCCCCACAAAATTTTTGAACCCGGCCCCGCAAAAGGTCTCGCCGACCCTGCCCGGGAAGTAGTCAAAGTGAAGATAGACTGTCCGCTCTATCTAATCTAATGAACAATTATTTTAAGCGATTATCGATTAATTTTGCGAATAATAAAATACAATTTTCTAAAATGAAGGGTCCTCTTTTTTGGACAGCATCCTCTGGCTGAAAAGTCACCGCCCGCCCCTGATATATATATATCTTTAGCTTCTTTGAGACTTTTCACAATTAATTCAATTGTGAAAAGTCTAAAATACCAGATGCAGACAGAGGTTCAGAAACGTTTCCCAATGAAATGAATTTTTTTCGTCATAGTGGAAGATGCTCTATTTTTTTTTCTAATATTCAAAGTGTTATACTAAAAGGGTATAAGTCGATTGGGCTGCTGATGGAAATCTACCCCCTCTCCTTCTTCCAATTGGCCAAAAATAGACTTTAAAAAATCTCTTCCGTTTGTATGTATATATATCTATCGAGGATAGTGGTGCCGATAGCGACGTCGACGGCGTCGGTCTAATTTAGCCCATAACCGACTTGGCTACAAAGCGAAAGCCCAAAGTCTGCCTAGGAAGATAGATAGAAAGGGCGTTCACCTCTTGGGAGTTAGCAAAGAAAACTTCATCTATAGATAGGCTCAAATTAAAAAACAAAAACAAAATCACCTCCCTAAGTCACTCTGAATTAAAGAAATCGTTTGATTAGATAACATTTGGTTCTTAATTTTAAAATAGCAGACATTTTAGAATCAATTTGGAAGTTGATTTCATTTATCAAATTACATTAATCGATTTAAAGTGATAGAGATAATAACAATTTTAATTAATAGAACTAATTCAAATTACAATAGTTATTTAAGAACTACAATTACATAGGCTTAAATCATATATAACTAACAGTGTCCTAGAAAAAGTTCCACTTTCAGGTTAAGGCTTTTCCTTAATAAAACTGTGAGTATTTATGAGAATTATAAATGTTGCTTTTATATTTACTTTAATAATATATACATTTCGAAATTAAAATTTTACTTTTCTGGCACTAATTTCGGAAATGTCTCTCCAAAGCACTTAATGTATCATCTTCTATCGAAGAATCAGTGATAATCATTTTCGCGCAATCTTTATTATTATTATTTTTAATTTAGAATATCTGCTTTTATTTGAAGTAACAGTAACTAGAATTGTTAACATAATTCTGATCACAATTGCAGCGTATGATAGATATACTCTTGATAACTGAAAAAACTTGACTCTAGTTTCTCCATTTAAAAAACTCGCAACATTATTCACATTTTGATAAATGATTTGAACCCATGATTTATAAATTTAATTGAAGTTTCGTATAGGGATGTGGACAGAATATTTTTTTTTCAAAATCAAAAAAAAATCTAAGTTCTGATGAAGTCGAAATAGATCGACGAATCGTTCAACTGATTAAATAATAAATAAATAAATAAATCTTTATTCCTCGATCTGATTAGAGGCACAAGTCCTCGGTGGCTAGGTCCTCCAAACATCAATACAATCTAGCTACAATACTTTAACAAACATCAATACAAATTAATTACAACGATTTAACAAATAATAAACAAGTAAAAAAAAAAAGAAAAAATAGAAATGTATGCTCATTAACAAATAACATGACCATAGATTTCCATCAAAAGACAAAAAGTAATTTAAAAATTCCCCCGCAAAAACCCGATACCAGGAGCAAGCGACGCATTAGCCATCCCGGCATTTGCCATAAGTTGTTAAGGAAACCTGGTCAAAACCTTAACAAGGATGGTATGACCTCTCTCTACCTCAGCTAATCTCTGCTTGTGAGAACTAAATAACATTTTTTACAATTCTAGGACTTGACAAAATTTATAATTAATTTAATTAATTGACTGATTTTTCTAGTACACCACTTTTATATTTTTCTGATCCACCCCATGGCCACAAAATTCGCCCAGTTCCCCTTTAAGAAGGCAACTCTTTCAACCAAAACATTACTATTGTTCTTTGGCGTATTGTTTTTGCACTCTGTTTTTCAGGGATAATCCTACCATCAATATCCGTGAAGCATTCTTCAATCCTCATCTTTTATTGACTTTTTTTCAGTGACAGAGGGAGATCTCTACGTTATATATATTCACCAAATACACTTATTCTTCTTCTTTATACGCCATGCTATATTCTGATTTTGGATGTTTTCGTTTGAGAAATTAATTACCTTCTTCAGGAATTGTTCATTGCGTTCTAGTCACATTTCCCATAAACCTTTTTTGTTACGTCTAATAAAAAATATCGGTTTGAGCGGCAGTTGAACTTTCGCTTGCTATCCTTATGCTACTGGCGTCTTATAATATAAAGAAAGATTAAGATTTTTTTTACGTTTATTAGAAAACCTCAATTTAATATTCATACAACAGCTTTGTGCTTAACTTTAAAACTAATTAACCGATTGGGTCTAAATTTTTTTACAAATGTAATTTATTCTATCTATCTAAAACATTATTTATTTCAAAATTAACAAGAAAAAAAATTAATAATCGGCTTGTTTCAACTTTTCTTTAGTGGCAGAATCTGCGCACAATATTTCCCAATTCAGTAGTTAATATTTCTTGTTACTATCTTCAATATGTTCAGAGATCTCCGTTTTTGCAGAAATATTATTTTATTTGTGTTGTTTTCGCTTGATGATACCATCGTTGAGATCTTGATTTACAATCATACTTGACTATTACAAATGTAATCTACCTATCAATAATTAAATCAGTCTACAACTTTAATAACATACTAGTATAAATGGAGTGGAAAAATCTCACCCTCTTCACATCTGAGCTTCCAAAGCCTTAACTCAAAATACATTTTCTTTTCAAAGACAAGAATTTGCTTTGTCTGATTGGGTGATTCGTCCATAAACTCGAATCTTATAGATAACAGCTGAGATTTTTCTGCATCACAAAATCGAAATCTTCAACTCATTTCAATCTTAAGTTGTAAATTAATGTGACCTTTATTATAATATTTTTTATTCTATCTAATGAACTCATTTTTACACATTCCCGCATACCTGGAATCAAGAAAAACCAGCCATGTAGATGTGAAGAATTCTAACCGACTAATTTTGTTGTTTTTTATCCCTTGTATAAAATTCAATTTTTCTTCCCTCTTGTTCTCCTCTTCCTATCCATACAATAGTAGTGTTCTAATTTATCTTGGAATGCTCAAAGAGAAAAAGAAAAGTGGGCCTTTTAGAAGCTAATTTTAGCTTCTTGCACTTGTTTTGCCTCATCTTCATAAGACAAGAAAAGCGCCACTAAGTACTATAGTGTAGTAGGACGAAAAAAAGCATTGAAATTAATTCTTTATCCATTGGATCTATATTTTCTCGTATTCATTGTCTGGATACACACATATGTAATATATACATGGTGATTCTCATCATCAATGTGTCACCTATTTATTTCCTTAATGGAACATGTTCGGAAGATGGCGAAAAAACTTTAAAAGCTTAGTTAAATTATCCTGACGATATTTTAGGTTTCTGGAATGAACCGTTTGTTTATCTAATTAGAAACAACTATAAAATTTTAAATAAGAATATGTGTAATGGGGTATCGTTGGATAGAGTTTTCAAAAAGAAACAACTTTTTTATGAAAAAAAAAATTGATATTACAACTAAAATAATTTTAAAATTATCTTTTTTTAGCCATTTAAATGTCAGTAATTGATTAAAATATTATCTTTTTAAGATCTGATGATCAGGTTAATGATGTAAAAGTGCTTTTCTGGTTAAGCTATTCATAGTGAAATTGTAAAATAAGTTGACATTTTATTCAGTTAACTAAAACTGTATCTCTTATCACCGGAAAATTGAAAAATAGTGAATAAACTAGAAAATTTCAGCATATTTCCCATTTTAACTATAAAAATCTTTCACATCATTTGTTTTGAAAATCAAAAATATTTTTCAAAATATAGTTTTTCTATGCTTTGACAATTACATTTTTTTCAATATCTTCTAAACACATTACAATAAGAAAACGAAGGGAGGAAAACGGATGGAGAGAATCATCTTGTATATTTGTGAATATCTGTACATATATTTATTTGTATGAAGCAGAGAATACCAGCTTTGATTTGCTTTTAGAAAATCAAAAACTCTGCTACTCTCGGCAAAAGAAACCTTTGAACTCTTTTCTTGTTCCGATTAGAAGACATGAAAATTCTGCATTTGTTTGGAACATTTAATTCTGTCCCATTCCTTGGAAATCCTCTACTGAATTTCTTCGTAGCCGATTATCTCATCCCCACCCAAGCCTCATTATTTCCTTACATTGCGAATTTTATTCATTCGTCATCAAATTCATATTTTCTTGATTTGTTTTTTCATTTTTTAGATCTGAATCAAATTCGCTTATTTTTTACCAAGCTGAATTTTTAAGAGTTTATACTTAGCTTGCCAAGACGAGCGTTTATTCTTATTATTATTACCTATTCTAGTTGATGATTAATTTAATTGTCTTTATTCTAGAATTAGGTAATGTATCTTTCTTGCATTGAAAAAAATATATTTTTAGAATTTTTTTTAAAATAATTTGTTTAATCGATTTAATTAGCTTAAAATCATCCCCTATAATAAATTAATGGATTTTTAATTCCCATCTCTAAACATTTCAATTCTATATAATCCGTTTACTAAAAGGTTTAAGAGCAGATAATACATTTTAAAATTTAAAAGAATGGATTTATTATTCATTCAGATCCTGTTTAAAATAAAACTCTATTCTTTTTCTTAATAATTTGAGAAATATTTGTTTAAAACAAAAAATTAAAAAAGTTTTCATTTCCATATGAAATTAAGTTTAAACAAGTGCCCTTTATTTGAAAGTCAGTCAGCTATCTGAGTAACATTGTAAATGTGTTGTTTTCTTGATGTAAACAGACCATAATACAATATTCAGTAAATTGGTTGGGGAAGGGGGGGACATTTTGGAATTAATTAAACATTTTCCATTCTATTAACGAAAAACGGGAGGGAAAAGAGAAGTCAAGTCGGTTTTCCCCTTTTAAAGAAAAGCTATTTGTCATGTCAAATAAAGATGTTCTTAAGAAATTTCATTTATCTTGCCCCATCCCCGGCTGCCGCCTCTCCTTTCTTTTAGGAAGAATTCTTGTTCCTCCATTGAATGGAATTTCGTTTAATTCATGATGGATATTTTCTCAAAAATTAGATATTAGGAAGAATAAGTCTCTATAAGGTGAATATTTTCACTATGTGCAAATTCAGCGCCCGGCGTCAAATAAATGAAATTCAATAAAGATAAGAGTAAATAAATATTACCTATATGTAATATTCATTTACTATGAGTTAAGGATTCTTGGAAACTTGTTTCACATTAAAATTAAAAAAATTAAAAGATGTAAAATGTTTTTCAAATATATATTTCGGGCTATCAACTCATCTTCAGGAAGTACAGAAAATAACATTCATCAGTTATTTTCTGTACTTCCTGAAAATGGGTTGATAGCCCGAAATATATATATTGAAAATTTTTTTACATCTTTTAATTTTTTAATTTTAATGTGAAACAAGTGACCAAGAATCCTTAACTCATAGTAAATGAATATTACATATAATATTTATTTACTCTTATCTTTATTAAAGATGTTTCACCTTGCACCAATACCACAATCTCTACTAATTATGAAATTCAATAAAAATAAATTTTCTTCAGATTATCTAATTTAACTCAAATTACTTTTACTTGGCGCTTAGCAATTAATTTATATTTTGTAATAACTGAAAATACTTATTACCATTCGTAAACATCCATTTTTTAATTATTACCTATAATTCCATACCATATTTCTAATCAACTATATCACATAGCTTTTTGATATGCAAATTATTTTGAAATTAAATAATCCAAGTTTTGGAGAAAAAAGGTGAAATCTTGGCTCTTTGGTTAGATCTGCCCTATTTAAAATAAATAAAAAATAAAATAAACAATTAAAAATTTAATGGAAAACTGTATTGGTCCCCAATTTTGATTTTGATTTCCCGTGGAACCCTTTAAAAATGCTATGACTTCCTTTGGAAACCTCGATAGTTGATGTCAACTTCTCATGATTTATAAAGAGAAACAAAGACGTTGTACTCTGCTTGATGCAAATAAACATACACACCTATATATATATCAATTATATATATTATTTATTTGTTTGAGACTATAGTTTCGAAGGCTTGGCTCTCATCATCAGTTTTTTAATTATAAATATTTTTCATGTGGTCAGTATCGCGTGGTTATTGAACATTTTTTGCTATTACTTGACTGGAAAGCCAGTTAGTATTATTTATTTTTTTCAATTTTAACTGGCTTTCCACTCAAGTAAGAGCAAACAATTTTCAATATCCACGCGATACTGACCCCATGAAAAATAATATTTATAATTAAAAAGACTGATGATGAGGGCCAAGCCTTCGAAACTATAGTCTCACATAAATAAATACTATAATATAAATATATAGGTGTGTATGTTTATTTGCATCAAGCAGAGGACAACTTTTTTGTTTCTTTTTATGAATCAATATCCGCTTCTCTCGCCAAAATAAAAACTTTTCAATTTCTCATGATTTCCTTAAAGTTTACTCCTATGCACAATTGGAAATTCTTAAATTTAATATCTAAGCGGCAGTAATTGAAAATTTTTAACTTAATTAAATAATCCAGCCCACTGGCGGGCTTGTCACGTCTATCATACCGAGTAATGAAAACAAAACGGAGAACTCTAGATGTTATCCTTCTACCTCTTTTATTTTCATATGTTTGACCGTTTTGTGCCATATTTCAAGAGTTCTCGTATAGTCCTGATGAGTTTCGCTTATGATTAAAAACTCGTCTATTGTAAATAAACTAAAGAGTGAGTGGCATGAAGAGTAGGAGGTGGAGGTGGGTTGTGGGTGTCCTGACTTCGTGCTTGGATTGCCGATATTTGTTGTTCACCTTCCTTCCGGCCAGTCGTTCGCCGACCACTTCGCCAGTCCTCTTAATCCCTCGGAACAGTTATCATCTCGCTGGTTTCCGCAACCATGCAATTGATTGACACCTTTGTGCTGTCTTAGTTAACCATGTGCTGCAAGTATAACCGAGTGCGCTGGGATCAGCGGATCTTCACCCCTCGACAGTCCTTCACAGATGGTTCGTTTCATAATCCTTCAATTTTCTCTTTCCATTTAAAATTAAGTAATTCACAATAAACTGCAGAGATTCTTTTTCTTTACCCACACACAGGCAGACACAGAGATATGGAGAGAGTTAGCCTCGATTCTTCTTTTTGTAAATTATGCACCTGAACTCTTCTCTACTCCCTTATTAAAACAAACATCAGCCTTTTTTTGAAAAACGTTTCACTAGTCCTTGAAATGCTTTCAAACTCTAAAAATAGTTACAGTTCTAAACACACTTTTCGTTTTAAGAATAAATGCTTTAAGATAATTTGAATTGTTTTTTGTTCTTCTATTTCAATTCACTTTTACTTTTTTTTTCTTAATTGACTGTTTCAAATGTAAAATAAAATCAGAGATGATTTTATGCTTGATCTAAGATGTTATAGATAATTTTGCTTACCTGTCAGAAGGATACGGAAACAGAATTAATTACTAATGGCTCTTTATCTTTTTGGCACTTACATTTGATATTCGTTACAACTTTTCAGACATGTAAGCAAATTTAAAATATCTATAACATCTTAGATCAAGCTTCAGAGGACATTTTTTGTGATTAGGCGGATGAACAGTTTATTAGAACCTTTTGAAATAAACAACATTATATTTATTATGACACTAACAAATATTAGTATACCTAAACACAAATACACTTAAGTTTTGGTTTATTCGAAATTATTCAGAAAGTATGAGTTTATTGGTTAAAAATTAACATTAACATAAAATTAGTATATCACAGTAAGATGAAAAAGGGTAATTTTTCTTGTTGATGCCTCGGTGATGAAACTGCTAATCAAGAAAATTATTTCAGATTGAACCATTCAAGAGGAAATTAGCTACTTAAGTATTTTTCGATCAGTAGAATGAAATTCGAATTGTGTTAACTTTGATTACTCGTCTGAAGAGCGCTTTTCCAAATTATAGAAGCCAACATTTTATTTATTTATTTAATTAAAATACAACACTCCGGCTAATAATACAAATAAAAAAACGTCACATAAATTTTAACTGTGGTTTAGAAACACTAGAAAATTTATAAACAAGCTTAAACTTAATTTCTTATAAGCTTTTTAAAAATAGATGATTTTAGAAAATACCTCACGTTTGTAATTTTAAATGTTTGTTTTATTCTAAAAATCATTCTTATTAATATAAAAATTTGAAATTATAATAATTATATATTACTATTTTTCAAAAATACATATTCTCATAAACTAGGAAATTCTATTTCCTAATCCCATCATAAGGAACCAACTTAAAATTCTCTCAGTTCAAGACAATATCATTTGGCTTTTATAAATATCAATTACTTTTTATTCCCAAAATATATTCTAATAATTTATTTCTATATATTCCTTTTTATTTATTTCCTCTTATCAAGGAGAAATAATAGGCCAAGGATATTTTATTTATCAGCAATATTCGATGTCTTTTACTCTAGGATTACTATCATTATTGTTCTACTCACTGAACTTGAATTTACTTAAATTTTGAATTACTTGAAACATTTTGATAAAATAAACTCCTTAATTTTATCCCCCTCCCATCTTATTTTTCCCTGATATCAATTTAAACTGATAGGATGTATCCTTATTATTTAAAAAAAATCGGTCGGGATTTTATCCTTATGATTCATAACCTCTAAATTCAAAATTTATTTGTTTAACCGTCTAACCAACAAATTTGTAGCATACCCACAGGCATAGATAAAACGAACAATACAAATATGACATCACTCGGGCGATCCTTGTATTGATTTTACTCAATATTTTTCATATTTGTAGCATATTCATTACTTGATATTAGAAAAATACTTTTTAAACATACTTTTTCTTTTCTATGTAACTGTCTTTAGACAACAATGAAAACTCAAAAACGAAATCTTGTAGAAAGTTTTCTTGGTGTCAAAATGTTTGTATTTTTATTTCGAAGAATTAATACATTTGAGCTCATTAGATTCACAGCTTTAAAAGGTCGAATTGTTACCATATATAGATAGAATGTACTTAAATTATTGTATTTCTAGTTCAAATCGTTTTCTTACTCGTCATTCAACGAGTGTCTGATACTAGAGGCTTAGTTCTTTCGGAGAACTCTCCCACTTCGTGTTTGAATTAAATTAAGTTATTACACACGGTAAGGACATAAACTATCTTAAAGTCAGAAAATGTTTTCAATCACAATGAAAAAAATAGCCAGAAGAAAACGAGGAAATAAAATGTCTTGTGTATGGGAAAAATTCGCAAAATTTTTCATACCACCTTCCGATTCTTCAAATTGTTTACTTTTCCTTCTGATTTAATATTCAATTTGGTAACCGGGTCGGATGATGAAGCGGAAGGCTCGAGTTCAAGCCTCGCTCACGGCAAAAATTTGACTGGCTATAATCTGGCTCTTGCACTAACGCTACTAACATTTAATGAAAGTATCATTCAACATAGGATCTGGCTATGGACTCTAATTATACCGATGCAAAATAATTAAATTTATGATTTTTTTCTTTCTCCTTCTTAACAGAAACTAATTCATAATCCTAATTTAAATTAAGATGGAGTCAATATAATTTGATGATGTCCCTCTAATTAAAAAGATGAATCAAGAAGTTTCTTACAACTTTTCTCCTCCAATGCGCCATTATCTAAAGAGTTATTGAATTGAGTCCTTGTAACTGCAAAGGAAAATTCAAAAGAACCCCCCCCCAATTGCCCTCTCTTTATTCTTATCCATGGCACATGGCGTATGTCTCTTCATTCACATTACGGGAACCGCCTGACTTGTTGGCTTTCATACAGCCACATTCTTCGTTTTGCTCGCTGAGACGCTGAATTATAAACTGCAATGCAAAAGCAACTTTAATCTACCGATGATGCCACGCTTGAATTCAATTAGATATCCCGATAATAAATCATACTTGCCATTTTTTTTTGTAATTAAAGTTTGTTTCTGATAATAAATCAAATTTTGAAAGAAATTTTCCATAACATCATTTGTTCCTTTTACATAAATCATAGTTAGAGAGAATAAGAGAAAAATTGTTAAAGTTTTTATTTTTTCTCTTCGGATAATTTTCACAATTTAATAATTTAAATAATTACGAGTCACCAAGAAAAATTGTGGGCAAGTGCGATTGAGATTCACTTACCAATAATCTAATAGAACTGGTTAGAATTAACAAATTATTTAATAATTTAAGATGCTTTTTTAGCTTATTGATTATTGTGTAGTATTTTTCAAAAATTGCCACTCTTCGCAAACACCAATTTAATATTATAAAAATCGAAATATTATTTCTTAGGAATTGAAACAAATGGTAGGTAAAATAGCAGGTATCAAAGTCATCCAACAAGAGTACTTTGACGCCCTAATACCCAATCATTTTATGTTATAGTGAATTAAATTTAAAGAAAATCCCTCCAATCCTTTCTTAATGAAATATTTACATGTTTATCCCACATTCCATGATGATAAAATATTTCTCAATTTTGGCCTCACAAAAAATTCGACCCTCCCAAAAACAATTATCCGATAAAAATATTAATATGAGTATATATACCATATATGATATATATCGTCGCATTAGAGAGTAAACCTTCTAACTCACAACAAGGAAATTTTACAGAACAGAGAAAAAACACAAAATTTAATATTGTTGTTATGGAAAGAAACTATTTTTCAGATTTTTTTCTACAATTTACGATCGTAATTTTAAGTAGCAGTTTTACTTTGGAGGATGGTGCATCTCTTTTTCTTTCAAACGGTATTAATATGTCATATATGATAAAAAATGGAGTTAGCAGGTTTGCACTCTAAGCCGACAATATATCTTTCAAGATATATATAGATATATAGATTTCAAGCTTGTATTTTATTTAGTTTTCGACCTATAATGCAGGTGAGAAGAAAGACAGACATACATTATACCGACACTTTTATGGCTCTAATTTACGTTAGTACGGATCACTTAAAAACTAAATTGAACATTTCTTCTTATTTGAAGTCGATTTCTGACTAATATACTTTTTTTTTTTTTTTTTTTCATTAAATTGAAGGGTTGGTTTTGTCACAAATATAATAAAACAATAATTTTAATAACTATTAGAATTATTTAATTGATAACTATACAGTTTCGGTCACCACTGGTCGACCATCCTCAGTAGTTCTAAAAATTGAAATGAAACATTTATTTACATTTTTTCTTTTTATAGAGAATTATATAATACAAAATTTTTATTTTTTTTATTTTTACAATTTTTAGAACTACTGAGGATGGTCGACCAGTGGTGACCGAAACTGTATAGTTATCAATTAAATAATTCTAATAGTTATTAAAATTATTGTTTTATTATATTTGTGACAAAACCAACCCTTCAATTTAATGAAAAATTTAAATCAAGTCACTTAAGTTCTGGAAGAAATTTAATAATATACTTTTATACATAATATATAATATCTATATAACTATATATATTTTGAGTAATTACCTTGTAATGTTAATAACACTTTTTCCTAAAATATATCAATTTACATTATGATTACGAAATTTAACCATTTTTTGTTATCTCATGACGATATGGCGATTATATTAAAAAAGAAATGAAATATCGGATATTATTTGAAACAGATATATATAATAAATTGAACGTAATTCTAAAAACCTGTTATTTACAATTTTCAGAAGCCTAAATTAATTACTATAGAGATTTTTGATGAAAACGGAGTTTATAATATTAAATAAAATATATATTTTCTTCTAATTTAATTAAATTAAATTTTAAAATATTAATAAATCATAATAATAAAACTTGAGCAAGATGCGAGGTAGGTTTCACAAAAAAGAAATAAAACAAAATTGAGTTTTGAATTCGATATATTTCGGGGTGAGCCCATCATCAGGAGTCAAAGAAACCTACCTCACATCTTGCTCAAGTTTTATTATTATATTAAAATGTTTCACCTAGAACCAACACCTAACTCCTTAAAACTTATTAATAAATGAAATCGGAGGAAGATTTAATACTTCTTCTAGACTCAGTACTAGTTACTAGCTCTTCCCTAATTGTGATGATTAATCTATTTTTATTTATTTTTTCTGCAAACTTCATGGGCTATAAAGTTGAAACTTGGGGTCATTGGTAAAGGCTTTTAAAACCTTTGTGCCAAATTTCAGTTCATCAGCTACGACTGTTAATTATTGATATTTTCTTGTATTTTTCATCTTGAAATTCTGAAGCTAAAAATCCTAAAATATAATCACTTCTTTATTTTGGAACATTTTTGACATCTTCTTGAACGAGATTCCATTCCCGAGGTAAAGAAGAAACCGGAATTCAGACAGACACGCAAACAAATTTAGACAAAAAATTATATATATAAAAAAAAAAAAATGCAACAAATAAAATAATAAGAACTCAAAAATTAAATAAAATGCACTAAAAGGTATAAAATAAATATCTAATTTAGTTACAACTAAACGACGAAATATTAACATGAAATCACTTTTTGAAGTCGGTGCCAAAACATACATTTTATGAATCCAACTCGACGGATCTTACTTAGTACGTTTGGCGGGTAAGCTCGTTATATATAGTTTGTTTAGCACCGACTTCAAAAAGTGATTTCATGTTAATATTTCGTCGTTTAGTTGTAACGAAATTAGATAATTATTTTATACCTTTTAGTGCATTGAATTGATTTTTGAGTTTTTATTATTTTATTTGTTTCATTTAGTTTTTTTCAAGTCGGTTTTTTTTTTATAAAAATCATTATTATTTTTCATTTTTTAGTGATGTTATTAATAGTGACTTAATATAATACCTTGCATGCATCTTGTAAGAGAAAGCGTCGGGCGAATGAATCAGAAAACGATAATAAAATTCAATTCATAAATAGAGAAATTATCTTGAAACGTTAGCGGGTTTTAAATGAATGTTTTAAGATGTTTTTTATAAAAGATTTTATTTATTATAATTTCGATTATTTGTTCATAAGAATTGGAGATTTACGTTATTTCATCATTGATCATATCATCAGAACTTGATCAAATTAATATTGAACCACCCCTAAGGTACCCCCTTTCCAATAAAAAAAAATCATCGGAATCGGTCCATGTGACAAAGTTCTCGCTGAAAATACATAAAATAAATAAATAAATAGTTAGGTATCTAGACTATCTTGGAGCTATACTGATCCAAACGCAGAAAGAATGATTAAAATCGGTTCATAAACAAAGAAGTTATGCTTGAACAAACAACAAAAAAGGTCCAATACCAATGAAATTTATATTTTTACCAATCGGAAACTAGACTAAACCCAATGCAAAAAAAATAATCAAAATCGCTTCACAATTGCCGAAGATATCAGGTAACATAGACACACAAAAAAATCAGTCTAATTGAGAACCTCCCCCTTTTTTGAAGTCGGTTAAAAAATGATTTTTCTTTAGTCAAAATATCAAAAATATTTGACTTCTACCTAAATCAAATACCCGCTTCAGGTATGTATGCAACCAACTAAAGTTAGAGCTAGCAATCGGACACCTATTTTCACATGGAGCCAAGTTTATCCGGCACTTTTTAAGCTCAATAGTAAATGTTTCATTGAAGGCAGTTCACTTCAGAGTGACTGGAGGCCTTTAACTATCCTATGTATCAAATAACTGTTGATAAACATTAAAATATCATGATTTGCTCTTTGCATAATATATAATTTTGATGTAAATATTATAAACTAATAATCTTTTTTCTTTTTCCAGCCCTTAAGGTGAAGCTGATGATGAGGCGGCCAATCAACCAGCTGGTCGCCCAGGGCATCATGCCATGTAAGTATCTTGTTTGTTTATTTCTTTATCCACCCCCGATTCCGAACAGTCTTCGCATGGGCCACCATCTTTCTTCCGGTGACCAAGGTGAACTCGCGGCGCCTACACTCAAGAAAACTTTCTCAATGGAGCTGCAATTCCAGAGAGGGGGTCGCCCATTCTCTTCATGTGGGCTCATTCAATCTCGCAGTTCTTGCACAACCCAGTATTTACATATTGACTCTAGTTCACACAAGATATTTATTAAATCACCTGCAGTTCTCAAACACCCACACACCGATTTAGAAAAAGTAGGTACACTTATTTTTGGTGGAAATGGTCGGTTAGATTTATTTATTCTTTTTCAAACCCCCAACATAAATCTAAGTTTTCATTCAGATTGAAAATATATTAATTTTTAGATTTCTTCAGAAAATAAAAACCTTCACAATCTAAAGCTTTAAAACATGGTTCACATGACACAGACTTTGGAGACCGTTTATTGTGTGGGCGTGAAGCTGGTTTTACGTAAAGATGTTTCTGCGAATTTCAGTGCTGTTGAGAAAAGACATCTCAGTCATTAGTTTAAATCACTGAGAAAACTTGGATTAGGTTAGATCAGATCAAGTGAAAGGGTTGCGCAGACTTTCGCACATGTTTTAGTATATCATTTTCGATATACGTATAGACAAATACTACCGGACACTGACTTTTGCATCTCAAACATCTCTACGGACAAAGCTTCCAAAGTTTGGATAAAAGTTTGCGAGTCTCTTCACTCGGTTTGCTCATATTAATTAAATCGCTGCGATGACTTTTTCCAAAAGCATGTACATTCACAAAGTTTTCTGTGCATAGAGCATACGCCCACCAGCTTTACTCTTACACAAAGAACAAACCGCCTCAAGTCTGTAATGTAACTTCCTTTTGTCTTAATATAAAGATGAGCGCTTTTATCTCTAGACTACCTACAGGAGATTCCCTGTCTACCTCCCTTTCCAAAATCCTACAAAAAAATTACTCAATTGGTAATTGACTTTTAGTTAGTACTTGAAAGTTCTTTTTCTAAAAATTTATGATTAATCGTCTAAATTCATAATCAATTTGAATAAATTTCCTTCCTGTTTATATATACTAAATCTGAAAGCAGAAGATTTTAATATTTTGCAATTTTCTATTAAACAAAAACTATCTAAGAAGTTATTAAGCCAAACATTAATAACGCCTATCTTGAATAAAAGTAAAAAATATTTTATTTATTAGAAAATTCGATTAATTTATCTATAGATAAATCAGATGTGATTCCAACCCAAATATTATCCCAAATATTTGCTTATCCTAAAAAAAAAACTTATACTAACTAAAAAAAAATATTGCGCAGAAGGATAGTAAATTTGATATTTTAATTCATTTAAGTAAATTTGTCTCGCTTGATAAATGACTAAGAATATGAAATTAAGTAATCTTCTTGAGTCGAAATGATAAAGACTAAGCCTTGCCAGATAAATCATTTATTATCTGCAAAACGTCTACATATATTATAAATAACAGGTACAAATTTTATACACGAAATCTACATAAAATAATAACAAATCCTAAGGCTTATCTAGACAAATTTATTTTTTTATAAAATTCTAAGGGATTTTGTTCGGGATGGGGAATTCATACTGATACGATAATTCGCTTAAGATTTCTTTATTTGATAAAAGTATATATAATATATATATATATATATATATATATAAACAGGATATTTAAATCTTCAATTAGAGCTTTATGACGTATATTTTATTCTCCTTACGTAGCATTGAATATAAATTTATTACACTAAATTTACAAAACTTATGCCCTTATTTTATTCCGATTGAACAAGACGTTCCAAGTGTTTTATTTGAATCAGATGAAACCTTAAATAAAATTATAAAATCTTCAAGCTGATCACTCACTACACATTTAATTTTAAAAATTCAAGATAGCTGCGTATATCCGGGCTCATTGTGTCATTTTAGTTGCACATAGCAAAACATTCTAATTTATTACCCTATCATTCATAATTTTTGAAATATTGCTCTTACAGACTTATTGTACTCAGGGGACCCCAAAGCTCGAATTTGAATTCTTTAAGCCAATAATATTGTTTTCATTTACTAGCGTTTCTTGCATTCAACGCATTGAAGATTGTAAAATAAATTAAATATACATAGATATGAAAAATTACAAGATTTAGATCAGTACTTTTGCATATTTCAGTCCAAGAGTTCTTGCATTTTTCAAAATTAAAGAAAAATCTTGTTTTACTTATTAACGATAATCACTTTCTCAATATAGTCCAAGAGCTGGTGACACATTTTGACTACGGATTTGACCCAACTAGAAATAATGCGTAATAGCATCAAATATTTTTTTTCATGTTGTAAAAATACACTTTGGGGTGGTCTGGTTCCACGTTCCACCACTCAAATGGTCTGGAGTGAATATATTATGCTTATAATTGACTATAAATTATAATTTTTATAATTTCATTGTGGGTCAAAAATATTTTTTAACACATATGTATTTTTTACCGCACTCACACCATGCGCAGTACCTGGTCCACCTGCTACAGACAGCCAGACTGGCCATTCCTATCATAGACAGTACTATTACGCATTATTTCTAGTTGGGTCAAATCCGTAGTCAAAATGTGCCACCAGCTCTTGGACTAATAGGGAAACACCTAGGTACTACCAAGATAATTTTTATTTTTAATGTCTGGAAATATTCAATTTCATAAACCCTGTCTATTTTCTACTTCTCTAAGTCCAAAATAATAATTTTATTTAAAAACAATGGAAATAAAAAGTCATTTCTACGTACAATCAATCGAAAGTAGATTTTTCTTTGGTTACCTGAAACATAGGCAACCTAGAGAATAAATAATTTCCGTTATTCAACTGAATTGTTCTGTAGGTTGCAGACTTTGCAGTCAAAAAATAAATAATAATAAAATACTGCTTCTGTATAAACTCTCTAAGTGTGACCTGAAACTAGGTAGCAACCGCTTGTACAGTATTATACATTCATTATATTTTCTTATAGTGAAAATGTTCTCGGGCTATTTTCAAAAATGATTAAAAATGCTGCTTTTCCCCAATGTAGAAATACATCTTCTAAATCTAAAAATTTAAAACTAAATAAGTTTAAGTCTTTTCTCTTTGGGAAACAACACCCAATTTTTAAACTCTTTTCGTTCATTTGAAAATTCATTGTGGACATTTTCACTGGGAGAAAATTTTTACGCCGACCTCTAACGTCACGCAATTTATTCTGATTTCAGCTATAACTTTATGATTTTTCATTGATTTTCAAAATAAAATAAAGCGTATCCATTGTTTTTAATTAAACTATCGATTAATACTATATAATATTTGTCTAGATTAATTTGTAACAACGCTAAGAGAAATTTCTCTAAAAAAATTTCCCTCTTGCCTAGAATCGAACCTACGAACTCTTGAACTAAGGTCATTAGCTTTAACCACTAGACCAATCTAACATTAATATATATACCATGATTTCTGTTACTAAAACTATAAATTTTTGATTTAGACTTTGTGTCGAGATAATATTGTATTCATTTGAACTCGAATGAAAATGAAAAAACACCAATAGATTTTAAATTAAGAAACATTAAATATATATTAATTAACGAGGCAAATTTGAAATATATTGTCAGCTCGGATTTTAAACTGATGGCTCCAATCGATTTTCATTAACCAGGCAAATTTGAAATATAATTGTAATTTTGAAATGAAAGACTCCGATTCATTTTAAATTAAGAAACATTAAATATATTTTTTGTAATTAATTAAATTAATTGAACCGCGTAAATTTGAATAATTTCCATGATTCAGCCTGCGAATTTTTTGCAGTTCATAAATCATTTCATTGTTTTTGTTTTGAAAAGGAAAAATGAAATTTAAATTTAAATTTTAAATTTAAATATATTCATAATTATTCCTTCCCCCCCCCCCCGCCACGTCAAAAATTAAAGAGGCGAAACTTTTAACAGTCGATGTATTTTCGGTAGTTTACGGGTATACATTTGGAGTGTGGTTTTTTAAGAGGAATAAAATTTTTTGACCGAGACGCTGCCCGCTAGGGCACCAGCCCGGAGGGCCGAGCTTCCAGGGCGTGCCGAAGGCACGCACGTAAGCTCGTATTTAAATATTTATGCACACCCAATGGGTATCAAAAGATAAGTTTCGGCTGAAATCATCTAGATCGCACATTTTTAATGTGATAAACTCAATAGGATACTATATGCGCATTGACAAGGAAGTCAATCTCTTCTTTAAATAATACAATGATATAGAAATATACATATTATAATATTATTGAACATTTAATTTTTTCTGTTGTTTTTAGAAATAGATGTTTAATTAATTAATTAATTAATTTAATTTTTGCGATGTTAAATTACTTTATTTTTACAGATTATTTTTGTACACATACATATAAACAGTATTTATTTTATATATTTTGTTTGTACAAGAAAGACTAATAATATCTAGGCGGGGATTGTCGAGTCTTGGCCTCTTGACGCCTACATAATACACGGGCAAAGGCACGAATTCTCTCAAACACGATTCTATTCAATGTCTCAAGGCTGACAAGAAAATAACGCAATTGCCATTGAATTATGATCAAACAACAGATCGATTTCATTAATAGATAAAATAAAAAAATTTTATGTCTTTTTTATATTTAAATCAAGTTAAATTTAAAGGAATCAAATAATAAATTCAATTAGAAATAAAAATAATTTCTTTAAATTTGAATAAGACTACAAGATGCGACTAAAATCAATTTAAATAACAAGATGAACTAGAGGTGACAAGTAATTCACCTCAGGCAACTTCTTTTAAACATAAACCTCATTCGCACAACAGATCCTCTTAATAATTTTTCAACCCGTATGCATATATATATGTGTGTGTATGTGTTATTACCGTTCATAAGTTTGGGGGAACTTATTAATAGGTGTTCACACAAATCTCCCCTCCAGGACTTTATTTTTCGTAATATAAATGAACACTGTGCATGCATATTTTTTTATATTAAAACTTTTTTAAAGGAAAAAAAATATGGTGTCATTTTTTAAATGATTGAATAACTTCAATAAAAACCCTGTCAAGCATTTTGACATTTAAGAAAGAACATTATTTCTATTAGATTAGAAAAAGAAAAGAGAATTGAAGGGTTTGCTGCAAAAAGGAGGTAGTTCCATTTTGGGGTTGCTGGGGCTAAATGTATTATCTTATAAAAAAAAGTGGTGCAAGAAATTATGTAGTTGGTTTGAAATGAGCCAGACTTTACAGAGGGGGAATGTGACGATTGAAAAATCTAATTTTCTGTTTCTAAAGTCAAAATTTATTCTGTATTTCAATTGAAGTTTTCTTTAAATAAAAATCATGCTACTAGATTGTATTTTGTTGTGAAGTTTTATCCCTAGAAGTAGAACATCCAATTTGTGACAAGAAACAGGTAGCTCCAACGATCACACTTCATCATCTGGAAGATTTATTTTTGAATGAAAATACTCTCCTAATATGTAAGAATATTAACGAAATTAATCAAAAATAATATTTTAGCACAACTTAGAATTTTAAAATAAATTGTACGTTTTCCGAATACTTGAAACATAATCGTTGCCTTCTTTTTGCAGCAGACCCTTTAATTGGATTTTTCTTTTTATTATAAAATACATCGCACTACTAATTTCGAAACCAATGCTTTTATAAATTACCTCTTTTGCCGGGACTGGTATCTTCAACCTCTCAAGTACCCCTCAAGATAACATCAGGTCTTTAAATCGTAAAAAACATAAAAAAATTCTTCTTATGGTAGGTTTCAGTAAACTAATTACTTTGATACTTATATTAAAACAAAACTTAAATATTTATCTAGTATTATACAAGCAACAAAAGAGTAAACAATCGCAATTTTTAACCAGGTTTAGCGAATCAACAGTTGAGAGTCAAAGTAACGAAGTTTGATTCATTCTAACTATTTTTCATTCACTGAACGGCTATGATTAGTGAAAGATATTCCATGAATACAATCTAATAATTCAGGTTAGTTTGTTCTTAAGGGATCCTCTTGGAAAGTGTTTAATTTTATTTTTGGGCTTATTAAATGTGCCCATAATTATTTATGAAAGTGGTCTAAGTCATTGATTGTTAGTTACGAGATATTTAAAGTTTTATAAAATAAACAAGATTTGAATTCTGTATATTGAGTCAACTAGAAATCCACTTAACGGTTCAACTTTCTGCGATTTTTCAAAACCGGCATCATATTACTGTACTTTTTAAATGGATGGAACATAAAATATGAAAAAACTAATTTTTTAATTTTTTGACTTAGTCCACTTTCATAATTATGGTCACAAATATCATCTGTATGAGGTTAGTTTTTATCTTTGAGTAGGAGAAGCATCAAATTTCCTGCTTACTAATTTGAAGCAATCGTTACTTGTCGTTTTCAATAAGTAAACAATAGCCGATATACACCTAAAAATTTTTAAAACTTCATAGAATCTTCTTTAAATTAATTAAAACTTATTTAAATGCTCATTTTGATATCAATGAATTGTAGAAGATTGCAAAAATTAGTGAACAAAATCTTAGCTTGTTTTTCACTTTGATAATTGTGAGAATATTTCTTGAATAAAATGTCGGAAAAAATTAATATATTAATTAATACTACTAATATTTGGGGATAGGGATAAGAATTAAAGAATAATATGTCAAAGATAAATGAATATTTTATGGATGTAAAGTTAATTTCCAAAATCCATTTTCTTAAATTTAAAAATAATCATTTAATGGTTTTTGAAAACATTCAGAAATAGATTTTACGCTGTCAAAAAAGAAACAACAAAGAATTGAATAATAAGATTTAATTTTGAAATTTTTTTTTATTTTATTTATTTTTTTCGTTTCGGCCTGCTGTGGACCACGTTAATTCAACTGTTTTAATCATGAGCTTTAATTCTTCTCCAGTATTCTTGGATTTGCCTACTGTGAGCCTCTTTTTATTTTTATTTTTATTTTTTTTTTTCAATTTAATTTTCCTGGTCATGACATAAACCCCATTCAATAAATAATAAGCTAAATTTTTAATGGTGACTTTTGAAATGTGATGGGTTTTTAAAACTAAAGAACATATTCTTAATAAATTAAATTGCTTGACATTCGAGATTTCGAAATCATTCTAATTGAGGGTGTGATTTATCATTCTCAGGCCATAATTAGTAGGTCTGTAAAAATTATCCAGATCGAAAATAGCAGAGACGAAGATCACGAAAGTGCTTGCATTTGGGAATTTAACGGAAATGAATGAGGTCCAAATCCGATGCAGTTTGCATTCATTTGACTTGAGCATCAAAAAAGCAACTCACCCCTTTGCCAGCCAAGTCAAGCTGATTGTTTTATGAGTGGCCGGCTGATGGAAATATTTATCCCATTCATCTCCACCAAGAACGAATTAAGAATGTTTTTTTTTCAAATAGAGGAGGATTTACTAGTGAGATATTTCACCATCATCGTGATCATCATCAACATCGTCATCGTTTCTTAGAGGAATGGGGAAAACAAATTGCAATCTAGGTTATTTTGAAACGAATTTGAATGGGATTTTTTCCTTTTGCAAACGACAGCTTCTCAGAACAAGATTTTCTTTTAAACTGATCAAATAGATTTGAGGTAATAAATTGCAATCAATGTAAAAGATTCAAGCAGTAGTTAAACTCTTTTTTTCTATATTTTTAGAATCAACCAACAACTTGAAAAACATTGGCAGGGTGCATTTATTTATTTCTTCGGGAAGGCAGTGATAAGGGCCAACCACAAATTACGTCACACTTTAAGGGGGAGGGGTCAACAAAATGTGATATCGTGTGACAAGGGGGGGGAGTAATAAGCTTCAAGACGTCACATGTATAAATCTAAAGTATTAAAACTCAACTCTTTAAAAACTTTAAAATGTCTATGGACAAAGATGATTAAATTTTGTATCGTTCATTTGATTTGTTATGTTTTGTAAAATTTCTAAAATGCTTGATTTATTATTGATTTATGAAAAAATTTTTTAAATCAGTGGCGGTTAATGAGTTTTCAACCATGGGATGCTGTCCAAAAAACTACCTTCATTTATTGAAATTTTATTTTAATTTTTGCTTTTTTTGCGAATTTCATCGAATAAGGCATTTTCCTTATTTTTCAAATTTAACATTAGATTTTTAAAATATTTATTTTGGTACCTTCGCATCAAATGGATACTGCTTTGTGTGAGTGAGGGTAGGAGTCAGAAATTAATTCTAGCAAGCTATGACCTATTTTGTCTATTGCATTCTTAGTTTTTCCGATCTTATATATTGAGAGTTCGTACAAATGGATTAGTCTATTGATTCTCATTTTTATAATAATAGTTTTTGTAATAATAGTTCCTCAGCGAGAACAATTTTTATTTGACCAAAACTCGTCTGGACTTGTCGTTGACATGTTTGAACTGGAAGATATTTCTACCAGGAAGGGACTTCAAACCTTCTATCGGTACCCTTTTCGAAAAAATCATTCATTTTAATTGCCCCTTGAAACTATGCAACAATTTTAGTTCATTTCGAGAACCAATTTACTTTTCAAAACAAAAAATGTTTTTTATATAAATATTTGAAATAATGGATAATAATTTGAAAATTTAAAGATCCTTCTGAAATTTTGAAATTGACCTTATATACTTATGTATTTATGAAAATACTCTAAATGTTTGAAATTTTAGGGATGCGCCGCATCTACAGCATTCATGGACCCCGCGCCACTGTTTTAAATAGAAATATATTAATCATTTTGGAAGTGCTCTTTTAATTTAATAATTTAAAATTGCAAAATATGGGACGTCACACCAGAGGGGGCGGGGTCACACAAATGTGACCACCTGTGACAAAGACGGGAGGTTCCAAAAATCATGAAATTCGTGTGACGTAATTTATGGATGGCCCCTAAGATCTCACGAAAATTTGTAGAGAAGTTAAAGCTTTTTGAAGACTTGTTACGCTTTATCATAACACATTGTTCTGGCAGTTCTTTAGCTACAAGCGTTCTAGAGCTTCACAAATAACGAATCAATTATTTGCATTTTTTTTATTTAGTAGATCTGAAAAGTTAGAAAGCACAAAATCTAATCAGTTTTTTGTCATAGCTTTTTGGAATCAGAACAATCTTTCTACTAGCTTCCGTTCTTGTATTAACGTGAGGTTTCGGATCCAGACAAATACAGAGACAGCCAAAAAAATGTTATGAAACTTACCATTTCATACATTTCTAAAGAATAGAAGAAATAGATTTTGGGTTTTTTAGCTTAAAAATTTATAGATGAAAATAGAGAAAATAGCAAAAAACGAATCTTGATTTGAACTATCTTAAATGTTTGTAGCTACTGAGCGGAAAATTTGTATTAAATTTCTGCATCTTTGTGCAGACTTTCAGCTTTCTTGAACAAAAGAATTAAGCTCGAAACATTGCCAATTCACCAAAATTTGCTGTGAGCGTAACCAGAAAAATTTAAACGTTTTTTAATTCTTTTTTGTAATTATCAAATTAATTAATGAAATTTTTGGAATACCCAAAATATTTATGATATTTTACTGGGTTATAATAATAATGATATTAATCAAACTGGGGGTGATATTTTTTCGGCGACCTAGGCACCTTATTCTTTTCCTAATATGAGTACATTCTCTCCAATATACTAAATGTTTTCATTTTGTGAATTGTGCGATTGTTCTGATGAGATGAAATTAATAATCATCAACCTCATTTGCCCGAAATACATGATTTCCAAACATTAAACAAGCATCGTAGTCAAATTAGATACAAATCAAACAACTCCTTTATCCCTATGACTTTTAAAGACTGTAACTCTCTTTACGTCTCCTTCTTTTCTGAGACCAACAACGTTCAGTCTTTCAAGACACGTAATCACAGGCAATTCAACTTTGACCCAACCCCTGAAATTGATTTCTCTTCTTATTTTTTTAATGATGCGTGGGTTTGTCTCGAACTATAGGATTGCATTTTCTTGCTTAACACCTTCTCTCATCAAAATCATTGAAAAATGTCAATAAAGAAAATCTGATATACCATAAATTTAGGTACACATACATGAGTATAAATTAGATATTTCAAATGCGGTGGGGCCTTTCCTCTGTCACTCACAATCAAAATGACACAAATGTCCATTTGTATGGCACCTACCACCTATCCTTCACTTATTCTGTCACAATATGAATATTTATATCACATATCAATGTCGAATCTATTGTGGTTCATTTAAATGTAGGTATATACAAATATTCCTCCAGCCCACCTGATGTATTTTTGCTCTTGTTTGATTTATCCTTTTTTATCATGCATTTATGTAAAAATATGAAATCCCTAAAAGTCTTTTTATTTTCTAATGAAAAAGGTGTGATAGACTATAAGAAGGCTTTTATTGGATTCAAACGAATTTATGGAGCTTGATGGTTGAGCAATTCGAGAAGGAAAGTAAATAGAGAAGTTCTGAACCGCGATTGAATTAGGTGTACACGACTTTTTTTATGATAATGAATTTTTTGATATTGGAATTATGTGGAATTATTTTGGAATTCATTAGATAATGCCCCATTCATCTATTGTCTTCTACTTGGAAATGAAATTGTAAGTGTAAGTAGGTATACACGATTTTAGGTCGTGGTTCACCCCTCGGAAAATTGGTTAACCGCGATTAGAGATTTTACTAAAAAGAGGTTCTAAAGAGGAAAATATCGATTTTATTAGATTTGCTATGGTATAAAAGGACGGAAAAGTTCTACTATGAACCAAGAGATCAAGAAAATAAATAACCAGCTTCCGTCAATATTGCCAATTTTGTATACCCATTAGGTGTATAGCCGTTTTAATAAAGATATAATGTTGTGACTCCCATGCGTTTATTTATGCGTATGAAATTCTATTGAGATGCATACCATACAACTGGGATATGCTAACATCTCGATGTCTGTATAAAGACACCCATCTAAGAACTAACTGTGCTAAATATTGTTTAATTTCTATAAGGCTTTTTTGCAAGGAAGTTATAATTTTTCAATATTTGATTTATTTCTTCTTTTTATGACCTATTTCGAAAATTTCTCTGGGGAGTATTTTTTTTAATGTTTCGGAAAATTGTTCATTGAGTGGTTTCTCATTGCCTTACATGTGAGGTATTTAATTTTTATCCCTGTGTCTGACTATAGAATTCGAATCCGAGTAAGTGCACATTAATATTATGTTTTATTTATATTTATATTATTTATAATTTTTTTTTTTTTTTTTTTTTTTTTTTTTTGGCTTTTCGGCCTTTCTAGACCATAAGCCATTTACGATACTAATTATTTTTTTATTTAAATTTGTCTCTACCTCGGGGGTCAGATTTTAGCCGGATGCCTCGAGTCGGATTCGAACTCGGTCCTCTTGGTTAGCTGGCTGACATGCTACCGCCTAGCCTACCCGACCCCCCCATTTATAAATTTATATTCAAATGTTTTACTAAACAATTAAAAACATGTGAAATCCGGATTCCGAAATCCCTATCCGGGAGGGGGTGTTTTTAAAATACATTTAATATTCTTATATAATGATAGCGAAGTACATATAGTTTACATTTGATCGCCAAGGTTGAAGGCAAATATAAAACCATGAATAAGAATTCAAAATAGTAAGTCATATTAACGCATCATGCTATGAGCTCACTTCTTCGATCCCCCGCAACCCTTCAGTCCTCTTGGCTGTAAATAAATTCCCACTTCCCGGCTCCATCGTTAACCTGCTTTACAGAAAAATGCCACTTTTTTAAATTTATACCGTAGTTAAAAAAATCTGAATAGGATTACGAATTTCATAAAACTTAACATTAGGAATGATGACCAAGCCATTTGTCATAAAATTTTTTTTGCTGTTTATTGAAATGATTTAACAAGATTTGTTATAATTTCGAGAATTCATTTTGAAAAGGGTTATAATAAAAAATGAATAAAAAATTAATTTTAATCGAGAGTATAAGAGGAAATATTTTGAATTCGTATTTTTCGTTTTGTAAAATAATAAAAAGTAAAAAAAAAAAAAAAAACTATCGGAAAATAGAACCAATGATGTGACGTCAGAAGTTTGTTTCATCACTTTAACAATAAGAAGTAATTTCAAAATTATTTTAGTATTTATTGTATTATTTAATGTTCATAGTAAATTTTTAATTAAATTTCTTCTATTAATTAATTAATTAATCTTTTGATTCTTTGAGAATCCTTATATATTTAATTCAAAATAGGGGCAATTAGAAAATAGCAAACTAATGCTCATTTTTTTAGTTTTTAAAAGTTATCGATGTCCTTACTAGTAATTATAATAAACATGTTTAAATTGAAAGTTTTTTTTGCCGAGAGTAGCAGAATTTTTATATATTGAAGGAGACAATAAAAGAGTGTGCCTTCTGCTGAATTATAAATTTTATTTATTTATAACGAGACTATAGTTTCGTTTTATAATTCCAGCAGAAGACACACTCTTTTATTGTTCAATAAACATGTTTGTCATATAATCATCCAAGTTAAGCAACATATTTCGAGGTTTGTTCTTCGATGAGTGATTTTCAAAGACATTTTGTGCTGTTGGCTAATTTACATCTCAATCGTGTTGCAAGCATTCCATTGAAATTGATTTGGAATATTCAGAAGTTGCGATCCTACATCTCTACTAGAAAATGCAAAGTCTAAAATATAATCTGGTCAATAAAATATTATGATATAAAAGAAAACTACCATGGCTTATATTCTGACGAGATAAAATCGATAATCCCACCAAAGGCTCCATTTGCACGAAATACACGATTTTCTAAGATTCATTTCTAAGGTGCAACTTCTTGTATCAATATCATTATAAAAAAAAAAAAAAAAAAAAAAAACTAAAATGACCATAAGAGTGGATTCTCTTTACATTTTTCTGTTTTTCTAAATCCTTTTTCAATGGAAAATTCCAAACTTGAAAAAATTTAGAAATAAATTCTCAATGATGATCACTTCTCATATTGAAGATTCCTCCTTCTCTTATTTGAACCTCTTTCAACATCCGGCACAGGTTTTATATGTCCTTAAGCTTATTTATCTGTTGGTATGCTCGTTCTTTTCTATATTTAAAATAGAGTTAGTAAATAAATTTCGAAATGAACTGCTTAAATAAAAGGAACAGACACCATACTGAAATACCACATTCACTCTTAAATCATTTAATACTTTCCTGTTTAATTACTGCTAATCGATATTTTCAACGGTCTTAGAGAACTTTCAGAAGTTAATTAGAAAATTAAATTGGAGGAAAAATGGAAAACTTTTTTAAGACTCAGTACACTTCTCAAATTTTTGTTAGATTTGACAATTTTTTTATTCTTTTTATTTTTGTCACCAAGCTAGAAAGTTAAAATTTGGCCTAGAGGTTCTGTTTATTAATATGAACTTGTGAGGTGAAATTCACCTCATGAGGTTGAGTTTCTCATATAAGGAATCGATTTTTTTGCTTATTTTTGGCATTTTTCAAACTTCAATTCTAAATTCTGACAAGCAGAAATCTAATCGGTTCTCCGTTTTGGAAATTTAAACATTTTGACTACAGAACGAACGGCCGCCCTTTAAACTACGATCGCCTAACGTTTCAAGTTTTGCAAAAAATATTATGGTTGAAAATAGTTGCTTTACTTTGAATTTTTTGATTAAAAGAGTAAAAAAAAAAAAGAAATACTAAGAGTGAGTGAAATGAGAAAGAGTAGAAGAGGATGTGTATCAGTGAGACAGGCCATTTATGCTGATGGTTTGAAACTAATTTTAAAATTAAATTTAGGCGTCAAGCTGTGATATTGACAGTCTGTCAGCTGTCACTGCCCCGAGGAGAGAATCAAGTGCGGGTGGCTGTCAGTCCAATGTCATTACTCAATCACGCATTTCCTACCTTGCCACCTCCCCCTATCTACCCTTCCTTCCATCTCTCTTTTTTCTTTATTCATCTCTCAATAAACACTTCCATTTCTTAACATTACACACGTGTATTTTTAAGATTTCCCACAAATCATATTTTTTTCTACAAAAATATAAATGTAAGAATTTCTAAAAATTTAGATATTCATTCATATTTGAACATATCAGAAGGAATTTTGGAATTTCATTCCGAAAAGTTCTAACTTATAAACAGACCTTCGAATTTATGAATATAAGAGAATGTTAAGATTTTGGGATTGAATCAAAGTTGATGAACCCCTGTTAATTAAAAACATTAACTAGATAACATATATTTTTCTTTTGAAAAATATAAAAAAACAAAAAAAATTATCGAAACTGAAATCACTTTTTCAGGATTCCAGCTCGCGTAAAATATAAATCTTTATCCGAGGGGTGAACCGCGACCTAAAATCGTGTACACCTACTTCCACTTCCACTTTCATTTCCAAGTAGAAGACAATAGATAACAATAGATTATCTAATGAATTCCAAAGTAATTCCAAATAATTCCAATGACGGTGTACACCTAATTCCATTCGCGGTTCACCTCTCGTCTTTATCTATTTTATAAAATAAGTTTAACAAAAGACTGTTTGATATAACTTCATTTTCTTTTTGATTTATTACATTTTTACTGCTTAGCAGAGGTATTAATTGTCTATTTCTTTTCTTCCAGCCCTTAAAACTCCCCCAGCGTTCCATGAGCAACGCCAGAAACTTGAACGCGCCAAAATGGGCGATTTACTTAAAGCGAAGATCCAACAACGACCCGATCGTCAAGAACTCGTCAGGCAACATATTCTTGAAGGTAAATTACATAATATACATTTCGTTCATTTATATCTCATTGTTATCTTATCAATTAGTTAGCCTTTATGTAATAAAATAAAAACGTATTTAAAATTTTTATTCATTTTTCATTTTAATTTTCGATATTTTTTTTTATAGATGTGGGGCACGTGGATCCCTCACTCGCGGAACGTCAAAGAATGCTCAAAAAAGCACGGTTGGCCGATTCGTTAAATGACCAACTCTCCCATCGTCCTGGACCATTAGAACTCATCAAAAAGAACATTCTCCATACTGAAGAGCCAATCGAAAGGCTAGTCAAGGAGGGTGCAATTCCTTTTAAGGCCACTTGTGAAGGTCAATTGACAAAACCTCAACACCCTAATCAATATATCACGTTTGAAGAAGATTCACAAAGTTCAGAAGGAGGTGCTCAATCCCCTCAATCTGTCAGCAGTACTTCTACTATAACCACTGCATTAGCCACCAACACAGCAGCTGCAGCCGCAGCTGCAGATGTCTTAGAGGCCGCAGCAGCTTCTGCTGGCATTGTTACTGTAGCCCTAACAATTCCTACATCGGGCGGTGCAGTCGTCGTCACCTCTCCCGCCTCTTTTTCAAGTATACTTTTATTTATATTATTTATTTGTATGTATCTGTATATAATATTGGATTTTCTAATTGTTTGAAATTTATTGCAGACTCAAAATCAAATAGAATCCATGACGATTGGTCAGCAAACTACAGTATCTCCAGCGACGACTGTAACATTTGCTGAGCTCTGTAATAGTGTAGCAGCCGCAGCAGCCGCAAATCTTCCTCCTCCTACTACTGCCACAGTGACTGCTAATACCACTACAACTTTGCAAACTATTTTACCTCTTGCACCTGCACCTTCTCCTCTTAGTTTAGGTTCAAGTACTTCTAGTTTATCTCCGCTCAGTTCAGTAGCTTCCCCAACTCCTTCCCCTGTTGGTACGGCCGCAGCAGCTGCAGCTGCTGCGGCTGCCGCTGCTGCTGCGCAACAACATCGGTCCGATGCTCCTGGAAAGGATAAAAATAGAAAGAAATCAAAATCGAAAAGCCAACCAAAAACAAGAACAATCAAATTCCATGAATATAAAGGACCTCCGAATGCCCATAAAAATCAAACTGTGTCTTCGAGTCCTGTGGAGACCTCCTATGAGCTTCTCCTGCAACAGCAACAACTGTTCCTTCAATGGCAATTGGAATGGCAGCATAAAGTAAGATTAAGCTTAATTTGAAAATTATATTTCGTTTTAAATATTCTAATGCATTTTCTTTTACTTCAGTATCCTCAGATAATTTTGCCTGCTGCACAGAAACCATCCTTGCCAACATCAACAATAACAACTTCGGGAAATACTAGTTCCGATGTGGCTGCAGCCCTTGCCTCTGGACTAATTGCGGTAGCTTCTCCACCACCTCCGCCCCCTCCGCCTCCGCAACCTTCCCAACAACCTGTTCAGCAAATTGCAACAGTGACTATTCAACAACAACCATCGCCTCAACAGACAATTCAAGAACAATCCCCCATCTCTATACAACAAAATTCTTCCCAATCAAATGCCAGTGTTACAAGGGTACTTGGAAAATTGGAGGATATGAAAGGTTAATAGAATTTTTATCAAAATTTGATTATACATATTTTAATATTTTATTACTAATAGATATCTGATTTTTTAGTGAGTGACTTGAAAGCGGAATTAAAACGGCGAAATTTACCTGTTTCGGGATCGAAACCCCAGCTAATTGAAAGATTGAAACCCTTCTTAAGTGATCAGATTCAACAGCCTGCTACCCCGGCGACTCCACTTCAAGCAGATGGTAGTCTAGGACCTGCATCAGTTATGAGTGAAGAATCTCTTTCAGGTAATTTACTTTAAATTAACTTTTAGCAAGAATCTTAAATGAATTGTCAAGTTAACAGTGATAACATTTTCAGGCGGCTCGGCATCCACGGATGATGACTTGGCGAGTATGGGAAATATGTCGCCAGTGTCTCTGCAGCAGATGTCGCCTATAGGTTCGCCTCAAGAGCACCGTTCTTCCATAGCGATTGGAGTTTCTGATTCACCTCAAGAAATGGACATATCCGAGAACCAGTCTTCTCCAGCATCCCCGCCCTGCGAGGAAGATCTCATTCGCGATCAGGAACGAAAAATTAAGGAATTGGAACGTGAATTGCATCGCTCCCAATTGCAATTGCAACAATTCATTGGGAATAAGAATCAAAAGTTGAAACTTGGATTAATAATTGACACCCAAAATGGTAACTCGAGTCACAAGACCTCTCAGAAACAAGCCCTACAACAACATTTACAAAACAAAAGGCAACAGCAGCATATCCAAGCCCAATTGCAACAACTTCAACAATTGCAGCAGCAGCAATTACAAAGACAACATCAAGTATTTCAAGAACAACAGAAGCAACAGAAAGAACAACAACAAATTTCATTACAAATTAAACAGCCAGTAAGTTTATTTTCATTTTTTATTAATATAAAGTTATAGATACTTTAAATTCCCTAAAAATTAAAATAAGAATCATTTGAAGAAATCAACAAACAATCTCATATAAAACGTTTTTAGCGAGAGAGAGAGAGAGAGAGAGAACAGTAATTAATTAATCCCGTGCAAAGCTACAAAAAAATTATAATAAATACGGTTATAAATAATCTACTATATTTACAATTATTAAAAATAAAAATTTAATTAGAAATTTTCCTAGTGCATTATGATTTTTATTTATTTAAGACCCTGAATTTAATTTGTATATTTTTACTAATTTAGTTTTTTTTCTTTTTCTATTAGGGCTCCACTGCCAAGGCAAGTTTGGCAGCCTTCCTACAAAGCCAGAGCCTTCAACAACAGCAACAGCAGACCAATAATAATAATATTATTCTTAATAATAAAAATGCAAATAATAATAATCGAAAGAATGGAACTTTAAAAAGCATTATGATTGGACAACAACAAGCTACTGCTCTTTTGTTGAACCAAGTGAATCTTCAAAAACAAAAAGCTGCCCTCTCTGCTACGGATAATGCTAATAGTAACATCGTTCAACAGAGGTGAAATACATTTTCATTTATATTTTAAAAGAAGGTTTTTTCATCTTCATATCAACAATTTATTAGAAATCTTTGCTGGGAAAAAATATTATATGTTTTAGAAAAAAAAATTATTGGATATAAATTTAAAAGCTTATGGTTGAATGAAAATTGATCTTGTTTTTGATTGACATTGTCGAATAAAATATCATTGGATGAATGGTAGGCAAGGAGTGGTTAAAGAATTTGGCTCGGTCAAATTCTGGGCCGTCTTATTGGAAAGTTTCATTACAGTTGCATACCAATCAAATTCGCGATTCAGCTAAGTCCATAGGTTTTTGTTTTCAACTCAAAATAACTAATTATTAATAGTTTTTGATAATCAATGCATATTATTAATAAATGCATTTTCTCAGACATTCAATTCTTTAACAAAAGAATCCATTCCGGTTTCACTCTCTAGAAGGAATAGAAATAATTCAAGTGGCTATACTCATAGCATTAAGCAAAATAACCACATATTTAATGCATCAATGGAAGCGAGTATCAGAGAAATTTACTTAAAATCCCTTTATCATAGAAAATATTCTCAAAAACTGATTGATGGGATGCTTAAACAAAGTACTTGAATACTAATTTCTCATTTGGCCTTCACTCCTATGAGTTTATATTTTGAATAAGCTATATATGGTGCATCAACACTTCTTAGATGTTTAGAGCTCTAAATAGACTTACCAGTATATTTTTTTCTCAAACCGGAACAATTTCGTGAGTTTGCCAGACAAAGAAAGTGAGCGACTTCTCTGTGATTTTAGAAAGAAACAAATATATTCAGCTAGCTATAATATTTATTAAATTGAAAGTTTTTGTGCCGAGAGTAGCAGAATTTTTATATATTGAAGGAGACAATAAAAGAGTGTACCTTCTGCTGGAATTATAAATTTTATTTATTTATAACGAGACTATAGTTTGAGGGCTTTGCCCTTTCATCAGTCTATTACAATTGATTCACTGTAATTAATTTATGAATATATAAAAAATTAATTAATTCCTGTGAATCAATTGTAATAGACTGATAAAGAGAGCAAAGCCCTCGAAACTATAGTCTCGTTATAAATCAATCAAATTTATAATTCCAGCAGAAGACACAATCTTTAATTGTCTCCTTCAATATAATATTTATGATTCAAAAAAGCTAAGTAATGAAGTAGTTAACAAAATGCAATTATGTAGTAATTTTTAATTACTCTTTACTGAAAATTTCTAATTATTTATTATTAAATAGTTATTAAGATTTATCATTATCATAAACTTTCTTGAAGAATTCTTTGTTATTTTAAATTGAGTCCATTTTCGTGTACCTATTGCCATTTTCCGAGATTTCACTTTTTGACTTTGTGTATAGACCTTTCTGTTGATTCTATTTGTTTCTTATAAAAATAATTATTATCAGCTCCGCACGTATTTTTTGAATCAAACCAAATAATGAATGAATAAAACAATGGATTTTTTAATAAAATTCTTAATAGGATTAAAACGCAAATTATATTTTTCCTGGATTCTAAATTTTAGTATTAACTTGATTATTTTTTTTTCTATTTTATTTATTTTTTAGTTATATTTTGGAATTAATACACTAAATTCTTACTATTTTGTTATAGGACAACATCGTTGCCCACTTTCTTCGGGGCCTATTTGCCGACCGCAACAGCCACTCTGACTACACAAACGAACGAAATAAAACAAGAGAAACCAACGATGGTGCGAGCGGCAACAGAAACCTTCCTCACCATTACTACCCCTGCTGTTAAACCACCTCCTCCTGAATATGAAGAAGCTGCCAAGTTACTCAAAGTCAAACAGGTAAAAACAGCATTCACTTCTAGTGAAATGTGAAAAAGCAAAGGAAAGCCCCTTGATTATATTTATTCAAGACAATAATTTTAAAATTTAAACAACCCCACTTCTCTTCTATACTACATATGTATTAATTTTAAAACTGTTTATAAAATATAACTTACATAATAATTATAAAGGTAACCAGGCAAGATATATTAAATATATAAGGATTTGTGAGAGTTTACTTGTCGAGGTTAAGCGGATGTATTTATGGCTTTTTACATGCTTTATATTAGCTTCACCTGTATGTATTTATCTATCTATCTATCAATGTGACTTTTATTCTGTTAAATTCCGCAAACATTTCTCTATAAAAATAATTGTTTACCTACTTTATTTAAATGAAATTATATAAAAATAATCTGACGTGTTCTGATGTGGCCATCCACTTGACTTTACCATACAATCTGGTCCCTCACTTACATTAATATTTAATAAAATTATTTATAATCATGTAGGGGAGGGGGGGTTAGTTTTTGCATTTTTAGACTCCTAAAGGCACACTGACTATGTATACAAAATTTGGTTGAATTTGGTAAATGACCAAGATTTTCATTTTTTGAACCCTCCACCCCCCCCCATTTTGGGCGGTTAGTTTTTGAATTTTTAGACTTCTGGAGACCCACTGATTATATATACAAAATTTGGTTGAGTTTGGTCAAACAGCCAAGATTTTCATTTTTTGACCCTCCACCCCCACCCCCCCCATTTTGGGCAGTTAGTTTTTGAATTTTTAGACTTCTGGGGACCCACTGATTATGTATACAAAATTTGGTTGAGTTTGGTCAAACGGCCCAGATTTTTAATTTTTAACCCCCTCCTCCACCCCCTTAATTTTGGGTCGATATGCACCAAAATCTAATCAGCTCTTAATCTCAATGGACCAAAACTACGTGTGAAATTTGGTTTCGATATTCACACTAGTTTTTTAGCTAGCTCGTCCACAAAATTTGGTAACGCACAGACTAACTAACAGACTAACAGACATTTTGACAAAACAATTATTATCTCGAAAAATATAATTTTTTCGATGTTCACTTATTAGAGCTTTTTTGTAGACCGAAATGCCATGGTTTCGCTCAATTTTTTTAATCGAAATAGTTTTAGCCGTTTTTGAGATATTTCGAAAAAAAGAAGGAAAAAAACCACTTTTTTCATGCACGATTACATTACTTGACCATACCCTGTATGGTAAAGTAATAATAAAAATATATACATTTCATTCTGTTAAATTCCGGAAACTTTTCTCTATAAAAATAATTAAGACTAAAAGTAAAAAAATAAATTATATTTTAAAAAAACTAAAATACATGCTTCTAAAAAGTACAAAATAATGTATTATTTAATCAAAAAACGTGGGGCACTTTGTCGAAATTAATTAAAAGTACATGTTTCTGCGCCCCACACTTTTTGATTAAGTAATATATTATTTTGTACTTTTTAGAAGCATGTTTTTTAGTTTTTTTTATACATATTTAATAAAGAAGATTAATTTTCTATATTAAAAAAGCCATACAACCGCTTAACCTCGACAAGTAAACACAAATCCTTATATTTATATTAAATAATAATTTTAATAATGGTCTAAATGGGGCAATTTAGTTGCGCAGCAAATGCTTATTTAATACGTGTTTGACAACTTGTCAAAGGTAAAATTTATGAGGATGTTTTGAGTACTAATATTTCCAGCTAATTTAAAATCTAAAAAACATTTAGTTATTTTCCTAGTAATTAAAAGTCTACACTCTGAAGTTTTTAAAATACTTATAGGTACTTATAAATTGTTGGCATTTTATAATTAATTTCAGTTTTTCGTAATTAATTATGTCCAAATCCTGATTCGAAACAGGACTCTACCAAAAAACGACACTAACTGAACTGACCCCAACCTAATATATTCTAAATTATTCGAAAATATTTTAAATAAGATGAAAGTTTTTCTTATTGATTAAAACTATTTCGTTTGGAGTTAGCTGGTGCATAAACACCATTTATCTCACAATAGTTTGTCATATCATCATAAATTTCCATACCTAAAGTGATTTCCTTGTTCAAACATATTTTCTTTAAAACTATTTTTAATTTAGATTGTAAACCAATTCAGGCATTTATAAATTAAACAATAAATCTATTCTTGATATATTTAATGATCTTTCGTGTTGTTCCAACCATGGTAAAATGAGCAATTTTATCAAAATTTTCTAATGTTTTCAACATCATTTCGTATTATATTTATTATCGAGTCATCTTTAATGATTATTATTTTAAGACAACTTAAATCATCGATCTCTGAAAATCGATATTGTTATTTTGAGTGGCTTTCTTGATTACATTATGAAACAAGAAAATTGATTCATAAAGAGAAATCAACAACAACATTTTTTCAATTAAGAAAATTGATATTTTAAATCAGCATTTCAATATTAAAGCCCTAATATGTTTTTAATTATAATGAAATAATCAATGTGGGTTTGAAACTTGTTAAAAAAAATGAAATTAATGTATTGTATAATATTCTATAATATTTCATTTGAAGATTGTTTAAATGATATTCTATAAGATTTTGTTAATTATAATATCCAGTACAAACTAATAATTTAATTGAACTTATTTTAGGAAACTCCTTCATCCTCTACTTCTGAATCCAATGAATCGTCGAAAACTCGTCAAAAGAACGTTAAGAGTCAGATTGTAGATGATGTCCTCGAGATTCTGATTAAAAATGGGGAGCTACCTCCGTCAGCGGCGCAAGACCCTGCCACCCCAACAACCCCAGGCCAGACTCTTCCAAATGGTCTCATTTTTGCTACAACTTCGTCATCGGCGAGCAGTCCACCCCCGCCTCCACCACCACCACCGCCTCCCTTGCCACAAACGACATTTGCGATCACGTTGCCCAACGCCATCGCCTTGACGACGCTTCCTTCGAACGACTCCGAACAATCTAACACCTTCCAGATGCAGTTTTCTGACAATAATCTGGACTTCATTCTGGACACGAACTCTTCAGATGAACAGAATGGCGACGTTTCCCAAGATAATCGTCGGATCGATCTCAAAGAACTTGGCCTCGACCTTGAGACAATGGATTTCAGTCAGCTGGACTGTGACAGTCAGGTGATGGATATGGACATCGGTGGGTCCAGTTCAATCAACGATGAGTTGCCCTCGACGAGCCTTGACAAGGACGACTCTAATGAAGATATTCCCTGTGAATTTATGGACATCGGTGAGATGCCAATGGACATGGATGACCAAGAATGGCTGGATTCGTTTTTACCCAACGAGTCGCATGTGTCATCCGTGACCACCCCACCTCCATCATTTTCAGACGGCCCTAATTGTGAATTTAGTTTTAATAGCGGTTCAGGTACGGATCTGGATTCCTATGATCCACTCTTATCGAATTCGCAAGATCCTTTCGATTTATTCAATATCGGAGATTCAGAGTTTAAAATCGCCGGCGATTTAAACTCTGGTCTCATTTGGGATAAATTGGATTTTGCCACTTAGTATTGCAAACTTTTGAATTTTCTCACTAATTGAAGAAACTCTTCCTTCAATTTGTTATTTCTTTCAAAATAAAAAGAAAGAAAAAAAAACATTTCCGAATGTTTTTCTAAAGACGGTTGTTATGCTTTCATATAAATACTTATGTGAGGTCTAGAGCAAAAACATAAACCTAGAGACTGATAATAAAATGGTGCAAAGACATCATCCTAGTGCCTTAACTTAAGTGAATGAAAGTGCAAAATTTGAATCCAAAGAACGTTAAAAACAATAGAGCGTTCGAGATTCTCAATATTAAAAGTCTGAACTTAAAGAACTTTTTTTTGTATTAACAAGTTCAGATAAGTCTAGTGAGTTTTATTAAATATATAAATTATATTTAAAACTATATATATATAAATATTATATAATATTCATTAAAGAAAATCTTGTTAAGTTCAAACATTTTCAAAAGATTGAAGCAAAAAGCAATCCATATATATTATATAAAACTTTTTTTAAATGAAAAAGCAAAAATGTTACATTTTTAATTAATCTCTTTTTTAAATGTTTGAATTTAAGAACAAATTTAAAATGAATATTTTTTATTAATAAAAAAAACATCGAATTTTGCTGAACGTACTTAAAAAGAAGCTAATTTTCACTTTTTTCAAATAGAACTTCTAATAATAATAATAAATTATTATTATTTAATATAGGACATTTTAATCTCCAAATGTAGTTAAAGTGATTAAATGCTTTTGATATTGAGCGCGTGATTTATAAATTGTATTTTTTGTGATCTTGATGCTTCCTTCGCTCATCTCTCTCTAGCACAACCAAACTTCACTTCCAGGCTGATACTCTACCCATCAAGTTTTGAATAAAATAAAATAAAAAAAAAAAATAAAAAATAAAATACAATTTCAATAAATAACGAACAGTTTCTCTTGGTTAAACTACTGTTTTTTTGGTCAAGACTAGAACCCTATTTTTTGTTTTTCAAAGCTTTATTAACATTTATTTGCATGAAATTGTTGTTTTTACCCAGTTATTTAGTTTTAAATTAAAAAAACTTAATCTCATTTCATAAACCTCCGACCTCAAAAAACAAAAAAAAACAATCTTCTTCCAAAATTGAACTTTTACTTAACTTGATGGATAATTTATCATTGATATTTTATACCAAATTAGACTTATGCTAGAGAGAATTTTTTACAAATTTCATGCTTCCAAGCAGTTCCTTGTAAATAACAAAAATTAAAAAAAAAAAATATGCCTAAACACTAATGAACTTTGTCTCTTTTCCATTTATCTCGAAAAAAAAGTACCAAAATAATAGATTTTATACTATATATATATATATATATAAAGAAAAAACAGAATAGAATTATAATTTATAAGAGTTTCTTTTTACTCTTTTTATAAAATGGTACTTTGATATTTATATATATATATATAAATAATTGCATTAAAATCGAGCTGAGTTCATTAGTGTTTTCTTAATATTTTATTGATAAGATAAAAACAAAACGTACTTAAACGAGGATATTTTGAGTTAAAAAAGTGTTTTTATTTGAACATGATATTATAACTTTATAGATTTCAACGAATTATTCTACTTTATCAATAGGAAATATTTCTTTTAGCATTACTATATTATTCTTGTATAGAATCCGATTCTTCAACTCAGCTTAGACGTTATATCTGAAACAAAGCTTTTCTAATTTTATGTAGAAACAAAATGAATACTCTATATCAGGGATGGCCAACTTATCGTTGTTGCGATCGATTATTTTCATAAAAAAAAAATTTGCGACCGACCAAATTTACTTCGCTAAAAAAATTAAATAAAAAAATAATAATTCATTTAAGTACTAAAAAATAAAATATATCAAGAAAAACACAAACATGTCAAAAAACATATATTTTTGGAATAAATAAATACAGAACAATATCTTCCATTTTTTAAAAATTATTGAATCTGGCATCCAAGATGTTTGTAATTTCTAACATGTATTTGTCTAAAATCAAAGGTTAAAATTAGGAAAATTGGTTCAAAGTTTTTCGCCTGGGATCAATCAAAAATTTCAACTCGATCTACTTGGTTTCCTTACTAATAAAATATATTTTTCATTTATTGCTATTAGAAAATTAAACTCCTCTGTGTCAAGCCAATTAGTAATTAAATAATATTGTTATGCGATTTATCTACCTTAATACGTTTATTGTGCTTTCTTTTTATCCTGTGATCTTCAAATTCAATCGATTCATTCAAACATATTGAAATTTATTCAGATTTTATGAAGCGATTTCTATTGATATCCTCTTAGAACTTTTGATATAAATAATTATACATAAGAACTTGCGCAACGCTCTTTTAAAAACTTTCATTCCATTTCTGCGCTTTATGACCCAATTTTAGTTTCTCTTTTTCTCATTGAGGATATCTTCAAATTCTTAATGTGATATTTTCTTGAGCTCTTCTTTAATATCCAAATGTGATACTCCTGGATTGTCTCTCCATAGATCTAGGCATTTGAGTCACTCTTTCGTTATAAAAGCTACTTTGTCTGGCAGCTCTTATAGCTGTTGAAGTTCAGTAGTTGACTAAAGCCTTTACCGAGCATAAGAACTTTTACACTATCACAATTTTCACTGCCAAATGTCACCACTGAACTTATGATCGTATTGTAAATATCGAAATGTGCGCTTTTTCGGAGAAACTTTGCTACCTTCTTTAAAACTTTTTTTCTTCTTAAACAATCTATATCTATATATATTTATTTATAAAATATATTATCATTTATCTTTTCATTGGAGAATCGGATTCTGATACTAGATAAATTTATTTCCAAAAAAATATTTGTAATATTTAAAAAAAGAACCAGAACGTTTACTAGTAGATTATTTGTAATTTTATCCAACGAACCGCTGAGATCTTAATATCCTCATAGTAATAGTAAAAAATAAGTAATTTTTTGAGGAGATGCTTCCATGTATAATGTGTATAAGCTAACAAATATAATAATAACATATATATATATATTAAAGTATCATCATTTGGTGATTGAAATTTTATAAACTTCTCCCATTTATGTCGCGAGAATAATACGATATAAAAATTAATCAAAACCATCACAATGATTTTTTTTATGTGTGTGTGCGTGTGCATGAGTTGAAATTTAGAATCTACCCATTTGATTATATTTAACCAAATATAACATTATATACATAGCTACATGTAAAGATATAGCTATCTAACAGAATGGAAAAAATTGATTTTATTTCGTCGACATTCTTGCCCCCCTCTTCTTTTTTTTTTTTTTTTTATCTTTTCATAAAATTCAAAACTTTCTAATTGCAATATTAGCCATTTCTATAAAATTAAATATTTTTTTAAAAATATTAAAAAAACAAAAAATTAAATATAAAAAAAACTTTTATATTAGCAATAATTAAAAAGGTTTTTGAAAAAAAAAATTAAATAAGTTGTGCGCTTTATAAATTAATAAAAATAATAATAAAAAAAGAAAGAAAAAAAAGTTGAAAATAAATGCTCAATGTACATTGAAACTATCATTTTTGAAAAAAAAATATATTAGCTATATTTTTTGATTGATTAAAGAAATTTTTTTTTAAATTTTATTTCATTTTAGAAATACATTTTATCTAGATAGATAGTTAAATACAATACCAAATTCAAACTAGATTCAAATGCTAGTATTAATAATAATTCCCCATCTGATTTGATTTTCGAATATATAAATATTTCTTTATATTTTGTCTCTTTCTGTTTGAGGGTTTCATTCATTCGAACTCTTTTGATTTTCCATTTCCATTTTTTTAAAAATTTCCCAAAAAATATAATAATTTATATTAATATACATAAATTAATTTGTTGTTTGTTTTCTTTGTTAATGTTTCGTTTAAATGCTTCTTTTATTTTATTTTAATTACTTTACCACTTGTCTCTCTAATTTTTTTTAGTGACATTCCAATTGTTTCGCTTAAGTAGGTAACCTGCTTTGCTTTTTTATTTTTCAATGTCTTCATAATGATGGAACAACCTGTTGACCAATTGTTTTTGTTTAATAGTAATAAGTCAAAAAAAAAATAAAAACAATTCATAGCAATTGCAGGACCATTTTCTTTTATTTTCATTTATAATTTATATGTAAATTTTTTATACCGAAGGTAGCAGATTTAACCGTTATAATTGTATAGGCAATCTATTGTTTATGACACCATTAAATAATAAACTATAATTTTACTAACTTTTAATAGAAAATTTTAATTTTTAAAATATTTTAATTCAACTCCCTGAGTCGTATGTACTCAGTGCATTACGACGAAAGCACTTGCAGTGACGGGCTGGTTTTACGGCACCTGATCCGTCACTTGCCGCTCGTATGCACTGCTACATTGAAAATATAAGTCTGCCCCGAGTGTCAGTTTTGACCCGGGCAGCATTCGCTCATGTGAAGAGAGCCACTGCGCCTTAGTAATCTTCTAACTGTTGTATTGCGATTCAGTTTGAAAATAAACGATTCCAAAATTCAATAATTCATTAAACACAAGATTATCATAAATGGTATTATCAATCATCATTTATCATACTCTAAAGCTAAAGAGTATCTCATTTTCTTCGATGAAACGGCCCTGCTATTTTGGACCATATATTATTTTTTCAACTTATGTCATTCTTATTCTAATAAACGACCATTTTCTATGCATATTTATTTATAAATAGCAACAACATTTCTATAATTTGCCAAAATAAAAAAAATAAAAAAATAAAAAAAAAAACATTTTTGCAATATACATTCCAAAAGACCAAGAGAGAACATTATTATTAATATTAATATTCCTAATACTTTTAAATTTATATATATTAAAAAATACAAATAGATAATGAAATTAACTATTCCACTCTCTATTGTCTGATTTTGTTGTTGAACTTGTACTAAGAATGAAATCAAAAAGCGTTTATTCCTATATACGATACTTCTTGATTTAAAGCTCAAATGGAAAACAAAGAAACAATAATTTTTTTCCATCTATGGTCATCAGGTTGTCCAGGAAATGAAACATTTTTTTGTTGATTTTGTTGTCTTTCTAAAGTTAATCTCACCAAGTATTGAATTGAGAAAAGTATGAAAAAACAAATTACCAACAAATTATAATATGATATATACTTATATGATATGTAGGTATATAAATAACAAAAACAAAATCGTTTTTGACTAAAAATACAAGTACCCCTTTGCTATACCGGTTCATATAATATCATGTTTATAATTTATTTTTATTTTTTATATATTCCGAAACAAATCACACTCTCCGCAATTAAAATTATTCAATGAAAATCACAATAATTTCTAAAATCTTAGTTGTTTTAATTCATAATTTGATAATTAAAATCACTTCATTCTTTTAAGAAAGGCCTAAGTTACTGAGTTAATTTTTTAGTCATCCAAAAACATTTGGTCAAATAAAAAAAAAAAAATATTTTAAGCAGCTAAAAACAATTCCGCCTAAAATCACTAAAATACTGGGTTTTTTTTTGTTCTTTCAAAGCCCCAATCTAAAGACTTTATTTTAGGCAATTCTTCATATTTTCAAAGTAACAATCTTTGAAGCTTCAACTTCTAAATAATTTTGTTAATTTTGTAAGGTCCGATCAAGATTTTAAAATTAATTAAATACAAGATGTTTCAACTTCTTTGGAATTTCTTAAATAATGGGATTTATTGGGATTGGCAAAAGTTTTCTCTTTGAAATGGTTTATTTTTACAAACAGATTTATATATATATATAAAAAAAGTATACTTATTAATTATGAACATTATTGAGCTTATAAAATACATCATCATTTTGAAATTAAAATCATCTGAATTGAATAAATTTAATCAAAATTAAACTTTTTAGAAAAAAAATAAATAAAAACGTTATATATCTAATAAATATCGAAATAATTTTTTATATATCTATTCCAAGTCTTAGACGAAAGACATAAATGACATTGAATAAGAAGCTTCGACTTAAAAATTATATTATTTCCTCATACTTGGAAGCAAAACAAAATATTTAAATTTAATTATCCCTTTTTTATTCTTTCTTTTTTTTTGTTTTAAAAAATCAGAGATATGTGATATGAAAATGAAAATATAACAATATAAGGCCTAAACAAAATAATCGATACGAGACGGGAGGGGTCTAATAAAACAAAAAAACAAAGAAAATTTCAAACTTTTAATTTGATTTTTCCTAATGTTAAGTCTCTTTCTTTCTCTCCCTCTCGTTATTCATTACCTTTTATTAATGTCTGGGCTCAAAGTTTTGTAGAAATTTTAATTTCTCCCTTTATGACCATATTAACTGGGACCATACTTATAAAAATAGATCAAACACCTATTATAAAAAAATTTGTTTTTTTTCTTTCTTTATTATCTCATTCATATGCATATATATATATATTTATAATCTTCCAAATTTCCGAGTTTATATATTCACCATATATACATTTTTTAGATGTAAATAAAATTTAGATTATAGATTTGCAATTAAAAATAACTCCCCCTGACGCCTGTCTTCATCGTATTTTTCCTTGCTTTTAGGTGCAATATTAATACAATTAATTTTCCATATAATATTTTTTACATATAATTCTTTCTTTAATGGTCAATTGGTCTTTGAGCTGTTTTATAATTTATCTATATTTGATACATCATAATAATAAGTTACTGAAATCAAGCATCTGTGGAGTTTCTTACTGTCACTATTTAATTTAAAATGTTAAGATTGACGAGTGCCATACGCATTGCTTATTCAAATTATTGATAAAAAAAAGTATAAAAAGATAAAAATAAAAAATAAAAAAAATAAAAGCAACTGCAACATCCTTAGAGGATATAAAAGCTCTTATAATTTTAATGTTGCAATAAAATCATTTTTATTTTTAAAGAAAATAAAAATATTTAGAACATAAATATATAATATATATTTAAATATATATCTACATATTTTCAATGTGTGATTTGTTTATTTTCTTTATTTTTTTTTTTCATAAATATATTTGTATATTTTTTTCTTTATTCATTTTATTTTTTGTTTCGTTGTACTATTCTATTATTGTAAATTATTAATTTTCCCTCTATTTGTAAATATTAAATATAACATAAAATACAATAAAATAAATAAAAAAATTATCCTTGTAAAAACAAATAAATAATCGGCCCGAGGGGTGATAAATGGTACATTAAATAAATAATCATTATAATTTGAGAATATATATATTTATTTTTTTATTTCCAGTCTCATTTTCCTTGAAACGTTTTACTTTTTTGGCATAGACTACATTAAGCAAGTTCCATGAAAGTGTTCACTTATTGGTTCGGTTTGCGTCCAAAAACAAACTAGGTCAGACTAAATTTGTCATCCTTCAAGTTTAGAACCTAAACAAATATACTAATTTTCTCTTTGATAGTAAAAAAACAATTTGAATACAACAAAATAAACTAACATATCATTTTTTGTTCTATAAAAGCTGACATCAACATTTTTGGTTGAAATAAAACAGAATTAGAGGACGCTTTAAACTGAATCAACCCAACTTAGCAGAAGAAGTTAAAAATGAAAATATGGTAAATAATATCAAGACTAAGTAAGATAGTAAATTCATAGTCTGCATGAAGAAATGACAATGAAAACATGGGTCTATAAAGATAAGCGAAACAATATAGGAGTTAAGGTATTCCGCTTAAAGTAAGAAAAATAAGCTGACGTGTTCATCCACTTGACTTTGCCATACAACCTGGCCCCTGACTTATATTTAATATTTAATAAAATTATTTTACAATCATGTAGTGGAGGGGGGTTTGTTTTTCGTGATGCAGACTCCTGTGGGACCCACGTGATTATGTATACAAAATTTGGTTGAGTATGGTCAAATAGCCTAGATTATTCATTTTTGGACCCTCCGCCCCATTTTGGGCGGTTAGTTTTTGCATTTTTAGACTTCTGGGGGCCCACTGATTATGTATACAAAATTTGGTTGAGTTTGGTACAAGTGGCCTAGATTTTCATTTTTTGACCCTACCCCCTCCATTTTGGGCGGTTAGTTTTTGCATTTTTAGACTTCTGAGGTCCCACTGATTATGTATACAAAATTTGGTTGAGTTTGATAAATGGCCAATATTTTCATTTTTTGACCCTACACCCCCCCCCATTTTGGGCGGTTAGTTTTTGCATTTTTAGACTTCTGAGGGTCCCACTGATTATGTATACAAAATTTGGTTGAGTTTGCTCAAATGGCCTAGATTTTTGATTTTTAACCCTCCCCCACCCCCTTTAATTTTGGGTCGATATGCACCAAAATCTAATCAGCTCTTAATCTCAATGGACCAAAACTACGTGTGAAATTTGGTTTCGATATTCACACTAGTTTTTGAGCTAGCTCGTCCACAAAAATTTAGTAACGCACAGACTAACAGACAGACTAACAGACATTTTGACAAAACCATTATTATCTCGAAAAATATAATTTTTTCGATGTTCACTTATTAGAGCTTTTTTGTAGAGCGAAATGCCATGGTTTCGCTCAATTTTTTTAATCAAAATAGTTTCAGCCGTTTTTGAGATATTTCGAAAAAGAAAGGAAAAAAAACCACTTTTTCATGCACGATTACAATACTTGACCATACCCTGTATGGTAAAGTAAAAAATAAGAGATGCTTAGTCAAAAAGAAATTGAAAATTATTCAAGTTAAAATAGATTTTAATTCTAACTAAAAATTATTATACTCCTCAAATAGAGAAGAAAATAGGATTGTGAATGTGAAAGCTCGAAGCAGAAAGAGGGAAAAACCGGCCAACTGCGAATACGACTGCATACTAGGGTTCCGAACCTTATAGCTTCCAAAATATTTGAGATATCAAATTAGTTCTTATTTGACGTTGATAAGGAGGGAATAAGTGAATTTGTGGAATTTTTTCATAATTTTAAATTAAGCCATTTTTTTATCTAACTGTTCTTAAGCTCACTGTTATATTTCTCTTATTTCTAATTGGATCACGTATCTCAGAAGCTAGGCTAAAGATTGCAAACGTCGCTTAAAATTATAAAACGATCATCCCGAGCTGTAGTGCACCTTTTCTCGCCCCTAACCCTATCAAACACATATGGGACAACTTAAAAGACGTATTCGGAGTCGAATCGCATCTCAACCACTATTAATCCAACTTAAAAGATGCGGTTTTATAGTGGAATAAGATCTCACAAGCCTATATCAAAAATATTCGATCGTATTCCCAGCTGCTAGAGGAGTGCTATTAAAGCCAGAGGAGGCAACATGTTATTAAAATGTTGAATTCAATAAAACAAATTTGAAAATAGTGTTGATAAAATGGCTGTCATAGTAAAAATGACTTTTTTTTTATTTCATGCTTGTTTTGTTTTAATTAAAAATAAATATTCTTGTTTAAATTATGCGATTTTTTAATCTTTTATGATCCTAGAAATTGAATGTACTAAATAAATTAAGTGAACATTTGTTTAATTGTAAAATATTTAATAAACTTAGGTGGACGGTTAATAGTGCAGCTGAGTGTATTAAAAAATAATATTATATCTAAATTATACAAAAATCTGAATTACCCGAAATAATTCACATTTTCTCAAAGTTCAGCTTAAGCAAGCCAGAGGGGGTGAGGGGAAGAGGAGAGGATTGGTTGCACAAGGGCGCAACATATTTATTTGAATGAAATAGTATTTTGGCTGTCTATTTTGAACATGAACAATATAACGTTAAATCAACAACTAAATTATTTTCTTCAAACCGCTAGCGAGCATTGCCACACAGTGGATGAAGGAGGAATCGGTATCGTTCGGGTGCATTCGGTTTCTATCCGCTCTTTTTTGCTTTCACGTGTGTGAGTAAAACAAATATCATGTGTAATATTAGCGTTTACGGAAACGGCTGTGACGATTTCGATAATATTGAAGCGAACCTTCTTGACGTACGTTTGGGATGGCGACCAAAATGAGAAAAAGTATAACGAACGAACGCGGCGATGACAAACCACCTCATTGGCAAAGCCTTCGCATCGTTTAACTCCTCCATTTTTGCGTAAAACTCTGCAGAGTCCGTTGACTGAGAACAATTGCCTTCTCTCCTTGGCAGGCGTAACTCGCTGCGGCGACACCACGCGGGACATATATTCTCATTGCCTTAAACTCGCAAATTTTTGGTGCCTATGGAAAGATAATTTTTTTTTTGAGATCTACATTTTTCAATCAGTAGTTTTCTTGATTTTTTTAAGCATAAAATTAATCTCATAGCATAAATAGTTATTGAGATATTGACTCGAGTTTTCCTCGGGGGCAATGGCCCCTTCGCCCCCCCCCCCTTCCCCTTAACTACGGCCATGCGATTCAGATTTTTGTATAATATAGATATATTTTTTAATAGTTTAGGTATAATGTATAATTATTATAAATATTTCTATTATATAAAGTCTATAATATTGAAAGTGATGGTTTATCTTTTTTTTAATTTTATCGACTCGGTTTTTCAATATTTTTTGCTTAAAAATACTCAATTTTTAGCAGGTTTGACGCTAACCAACCCCGCCCACCCCTGATACCCCTACTGATAATTAGAAAAATAGTAAATGAGCTCCTGGTAGATGGCCCTCAAATTTTAAATATGATGAAAAAATATTCATTTAACAAGCACGCCTGTAGGGGTAGGCTAACACGATCCAGAGGCGTCTTTTGGTTGCATAGTTACAGGCGTCTTTCCTAGACTATATATTCTTTACTTTAGTTAAAAGCAATAAATATGGTATATTAATATTATTTTAGACATTGAATTTCGGTAAAAGAGTCAAATTTTATTTGCAGCCAGAATCGAATAAATCTGAAATAGGTTTTATTTATTTTTTTCAACGTTTTGACCCACTCCTGCCATCATTAAGGCATAGGTATGACAAGTTTTGAAATTGAACACAATTAAAAATAATATTAATGCCTAATTTTAGGTAAGGAACATAAATTAGAAAAAAGATTAATTTTAGAGATGATGGAAATTTTAAAAAACAAAAATTCAATTAACAAAAGGTCAGAAATGGACTGTTTTTCTAATATTTATCAACAATTGATAGAGGTATTTATATTTTTTATTTGAATTATTAAAGGCAATTTCATCACCAAGACAATTTGTATCATTGTCTATATTCAAAATATTTAATTTCTTTAGAGTTGCTTTTTGAGCCTTAGAAAAAGCAACTTTTTTCTTTTTAATGAAAATTTTCCATTGATAAAGGAAGAAATTCTCCCGAAATGTTTGAGTTTAATTACAATTTTTAAGGATTGTTTTATCAAATATTTGTATTTATTTTAATTATATACCAATCAATAAAAAAAAAATTCTCGGAAACGGTATGCCTATTTATCTAACAATAAAACGTTTTAGGGACTACAAAATTTTGTCTCATTGAACACAGATTAAATTCTTCAGCTAGTATCTGAAAAAGTTAAACTTTTCTTTTATTGATTACAACAATGTGTTAGTTATTTCTTCACGTACACCGATGCATTAAATATATTCAGACACGCAATGTGCGGTGATTAACTTTTACTTCTTCGTCTAGGAATTAATAATAACATGCAACAACAACCACCTATTGATTTTAATTTTAATATTCAAGAAAAATAAACTAAGCCTAATGTTTAAACTAATTAAAAATTTCACGTGGTCTTCGTGTCATTTTTTGAACTGTCATAAAAAATAAAAATATTTTTTTACAATCCAAAGAATAGTTCATTTTCAGGCATCAATACAAACATAAAAAGGAAGCCAGTTCATTAATACATATCCGTCTGCTCTGTCTGATACAGATCTCAGCATTGAATCATACTTGTGCAGTCTAAAATCAAAGTTAAATTTGAGAAAGCTTTAGGTGTTTAGGTCATCAATCATAATTTCGTTTCATTTGGATTATCCATCTTTTTTTTCAAGTGGATTTTGTGATTTTTTCTCATTTTTTTTACAGCCAATAACCATATTCTTCCAACATAAATAGATCCATATCCAGACCGTAGCCAGCAAAAAAATTTCCGGGGGAGGGGTAGTTAATTTTCGTAGGGGTTAGGGGAGTGTATATATAAGTATATACTCCTAGGAGTAGGAGATATGACCTTGATGCCAGGATTGATTTTTTATCAGAGTACATACTAAATTTTTATTGAACTTTTTATTGATATCCTGTACAATTTCGATGTTTTCCTCAACATTTAGTGGAGGGGGGAGCTTAAGACCCCCTCCCCAACTGGATACGGCCATGATCCAGATAACTACGTGATGAATCACGATATTTTCTTGAAAATTACTTTTAAGTCATTGCTAACAGACCCATTTCCATAGGTAACTTCAACTTCGGCTTCCCTGAAATTTCTTTGTATTCACTTTCTTTTTACGATGCAATGTGTTCAACCCGCAATCCAAAGGTTACACCTTTTTGGTACAATATCATCTAGCATCAATATCATAAAAAATAAGAAAAGGCTAGCAATAATTATCAATGAAAGACAGATCGTGAAACTTCATTCGGATTCAAAAATGTTAGTTTTTTTTTCAAAACATAGAACTGAATAGATTTTGTCATTTTTAGCTTTATAATTTGCTATTCAAATATGAAAAAGTCGGTAGAATCATTATAGGGGAGGTAATGAAAATTCGTTATACAAAAGTTATTAATAAACTGCATTTTTCTTTCTACCGAGTATTAATTTTTTAGCTTAAACCAGGGGTTCCCAAACTTTACCGAGTTTTCAATTAAAATTTTCCCATGGCACCCTACCCTAAATATATCTTCATAATATCAAAACAAATACCGTATTTGGCCTCTCTAAATACTCTTGAATTAGAATCGATAAAAATATCTTGAAAATTAATAGTTTATTTTTCTATGAAAATCCAAAGTTCAGACCCTTAGTATACGTCTCAGATTTTTTCGTGGGTGTCAAAGTTAAATTGTTTCTCTTTATGTTTGTCTAATCGTAAGAGATAAGAATAAATAATAAATACATTTTTAGCTTTTCATTTTTTTATTGTCTAGTTAGACAAATGTCTTGATTCATTTAATTATGAAGTTTCACAGCGCACCTGAGGAGAGCCGCGGCGCACAGTTTGGGAACCTCTGGCTTAAACTGTTCGTTGATCCATCATCATCATTGAGTATACAGTCCCAAGACTGGTTTGATGCAACAATCCGTCTCCACTCGACTCTGTCCTCCGCCAGCTGTTTAACCTCTCTAAATGTCTGGCATCCCATATCCCCAATTATTTGGTTGAAATATTCTAATCTGGGTCTTCCCCTTCCCCTTTTCTTTCCCACCTCCCCCTCCAAGATATCCCTAAGCAGTCCCCCATGTCTCAGTGTGTGCCCCATCATCTGACCTCTTCTCTTCTTCAGACTCTTCCACAAGGTTCTTCTTTCTCCGATTTTTCCAAGAACTTCTTCATTTGTGATTTTATCCATCCATTTGATATTCATCATTCTTCTGTAGCACCACATTTCGAAAGCCTCCAATCTCTTTCTCTCCGCTTTTCCAATTGTCCAGGTTTCACACCCGTACATGGCTATGCTCCATACATATGTCTTCAATAGCAACTTCCTGTTTGCTAAGCTGATTGAGGAGGAGCATAGTAGTTTTTGTTTTGAATTAAACCCCATTTTTTGCTTGGGCAATTCTTGATTTAATTTCGTTTTTGCTCCTCCCATCCCATGTTATTTTACTTCCTAGGTAGCGGAATTCCTTAACTCCTTCTAGGTTTTCTTGGTTAATTTTGATGCATTCCTGTCTCGTTTGTTCTTTTTTTGTACATACTAGGACCTTGGTTTTATTCTTGTTTATTTTCATTTTGATTTCTTCTATTAGGATTTGGTTAATTCCATTCAAGGCGTCCTCTAATTCTTTTTTATTGCTTCCTAGAAGGGCAATGTCATCGGCAAATCTTAACATAGCGATCTTTTGACCTTGGATTTCTATACCTGTATCAATTTTGTCTTTGAATTCTTTAATCGCTTCTTCTATGTATAAGTTGAAAATCATGGGTGACAGCACACATCCTTGTCTTACACCTTTTTTTATTTTGGCTTCTCTTTGTTCATCACCAATATTTATAATTGCCGTCTGGTTTTGATATAGATTGTAGATTAGTCTTCTCTCTCTGAATTTTATTCCCGCCTGTTTTAATATTTTAAACATAATTTCCCAATTGACGTTATCGAATGCTTTTTCTAGGTCTATGAATCCGATGTAGACAGATTCTTCCCTGATAAAAGCCCTTTCTATTATTAGTCTAAGAGAGAGAATTGCTTCTCGGGTGCCTCTGTTTCTTCTAAAGCCGAACTGGTCTTCCCCAGATTTTCTTCAACTCTTTGTTCTATTCTTCTTTGGATTATTTTGGTTAGGATTTTGGAGGCATGTGAGGTTAGGCTAATGGTCCTGAAATTTTCACATTTATCCGCGCCTGTCTTTTTGGGAAGTGTGACTATTTTGTTTTTTTCAGAAATCTTTTGGGATGATTCCCAATTTATAGATTTTGCTAATTAGTTCAAAAAGTTTGTCACGTGCCTTTTCTCCAGAGTTCTTTAGGATTTCAGCTTGTATATTGTCTATTCCGGGTGCTCTATTATTTTTTAGTTCCTTCAAAGCTGTCTCGAATTCTGACCTGAGTATGGGGTCTCCTAATTCGTTTTCGTCCACAGATTCTTCTTCTTCTATTGGGTTCATTGTTTTTTCTTCTCCATAGAGTTCTTCTAGGTGTTCCTTCCATCTATTTGCCTGTTCGTTTTCGTTTAGAATAATGTGGCCTCCTTTATCTCTTATGTTCTTGCTTTTTGGCTTGTCTTCTTGAAAATTTCTTTTTATTGCCCTATAGGCTACATCAACTTTTTCCCAATGTCGTAGATTTTCGTTGACTTCTTTGCGATTTTTCTTGAATCATTTTTCTCTTTGCTTCTTCTACACTCTCTTATAACTTTCCATCTTAATTTTTTATATGTTTCTTTCCCTTCTTCGTCTTTTCTGTTCTTAAATTTTCTTCGTTCGTCAATCGGTTGCCGTATTTCGTCTGTTACCCATGGCTTTTTAATTTCGTTTTTCTTTGATTGAAGGACTTCGTTAGCTGTTTCGGTCAGGCTTGATTTCATGTCATTCCATTCTTGTTCGATTTCATCTTCTTTATTATTTGTGTGTGTTTTTCTTCCAGTTTCTTATTCAGTTACGTTTTTCGAAGAGTTTTTGGGTTTCCCTTATTTTTTAATTTAGATATATCCCAGTTTTTTCGCGACCGCCCCTTTTTTTATTAGTTTTTTAAATTTTAGTTGGCATTTCATCGCAATTAGATTGTGATCACTAGCTATATCAGCCCCAGGATAACTTTTGCAGTCCTTTAATTGATTTCTGAATCTTTGTCTGACTAATATGTAATCTATTTGAAATCTCCCCTTGTCTAACGGCATTTTCCACGTGTAGATCCTTCTTGGATGGTGTTGGAAGAGTGTGTTTGCTACTACTAGACTGTGCTTACTGCAAAATTCAATTAATCTTTCGCCCCTTTCATTCCTATTTCCTAGACCGTGTTCGCCCACCACTTTTCCTTCTTTGCCTTTTCCTACTCTTGCGTTGATCCAAAATTACCAAATCCCAAAGATTTGTAAAAAACATACTAAGTTTTGAAAATGTTTTCACTACTTCCTCCAATTTATTTTAATTTTCCTAAGTTGTAAGAAAAAGAAGAATACCCTATGCTTGAAGAATAGCGTGTGTGGTGCTGGAGGTGCTTTGACAAAAATAAACATACCTACTTGAATGCAAACAAAAGCAAGGCATTAAATGACCCTCGAAGTCATTGGTGCGCACCATTTAGATAATAAATGGATCCGCTGGAAACAGAGGATGAGAGAGTGAGTTTGGAAAAGGAATTGTTAAAAATAAATCGTTGCTGGTCGTTGCTTTTTAACCCTTCGACACTCAATTGACTGATTTTCATCGGCGATTTTAATTAATAAACTCAATTGATTAAAGAGCAAATCACTTCATTTACGGGAATAATTTAAATAAATCAAATATCGAGATTAAAGAAAATGTTTATTACTTTACCATTCAGGGTATGGTCAAGTATTTAATCGTGCATGAAATGAGGATTAACCATTCTTCATTGCATTTATGACGTTTCGATTATCATTAGTAACCAGTGCTGAAGACATGGAGAAATCGACTTAAAATCAAAAATAATCATCGATTCTCATGTAATACTTGAAGAATAACTATTCTACATTGCATATTAATCGTTTCGATTATTATTATTGGTAATCAGTGCTGAAGACATTGAGGAATCTAATTAAAATCAAAAACAGTCATCGATTCTCATCTCATATTTGGAGATTAACCATTCATTCTACATTGCATTTTTGACCTGTCGATTATTATTGGTAACCAGTGCTGAATACATGACTTAATACCAAGTCTCAGTTTTGGAAAAAATATTTTTATTGGTTTTTTTAATTAAACTAATTAATAACATGTGGTTGAATAAAAATGAATCATAGGGTTGAATCAAAATAAAACTAATGGTTGATTCAATAACAAACATACAAATTTCCGAGTGAAGCTCGGTCCTCCAGGTAATACATTTTACATCAATCCACTATGAACCAAATTGAACTTTTCAAAATATTCGAAAATATTTAACTAAAATTATGAATATTGGTAAAATATTAGAAATAAGATAGGCTTTACCTTAAAAAACTAAAAGCAGCCGCCTTTAGTTTTTTATGGTAAATCCTAGCTCAACGGGGGCCGCACCACAGAGGATCTACTTTTTTTTAAGATAATATTTAACAAGGTTTCAATAAAGAATCATGCACTTTTATTTTTAAGTTTTTAATAGTATAATTGCTGAAAATGTGGTTTGTTTAGGTTAATTAAAAAAAAATCTCCCGTAGGGCCCGCGCCACACGTTCAGCCCAGGGGTCCATAGATCCTAAATCTGGCCCTGAGTAGTAGTAAGTAAGTAGTAAGTCCGAATTTCTTTAGTTGATAAAAATATTCGTGATAAATAGAATAAAAAATATTAATAAGTTATTAAATAATTAACGAAAGAAAACTACTTTTGTCTTAATAGGAAATGTAGCTTCGTGGTTATTGATAGTTGTTTTCGTATTTATTACTTACTATATTGTAATAATTTTTTATTCTTCACTAACGTATTGCAAACTGTGTCGTTGCTGTTGAAGCCAAGTCGAAAGCCCGCTCCTTTGCTTTCGTAAGAGTTCGAAAAACTCCGAAAAACTTGACGTGAATAAAATAGAAAATCTTAACCAATCTTATGATTCCATAATTGGATGTCTAATCCAAAAGAATTATTCATTAAAAAAAAAAAAAAAAGCCTCCAGACCACAAATAAGGAGTAGGTTATTATGACACATTTTTATTAATTTTGAAGATTTTGAAGATTGAAATAAAAGAATGTTTTCTCTGCATGATAATATATATAAAATTAAGGTTGTGTCTGTATATTGATCCAAATCACGCTAAATTTTGGTTGCACACGTTTCAAACAAAGTTATCAAAGAAAACACCTTCAACAAAATTCCTGCCTATTTGCGAGGCGGGTCTTATATATATATTGGATTTAATTGCTAGCCTCCTTGAATCCCCACCCATACCCCACCGACTCTATCTCCCACCCTAGACCTACCACCGATCATCATTTACCCCCCACCTTATAAATGCTCACTAGACTCTCTCATCTTCCCCATCCCATCTTTGATCAACCTCCGAACCCTTCCAGCCCGTGATGAAGATTAATATTTGTGGACCTCCACTCATTATATACAAACATCAATAGAAAAAGAATTAATCCTCCTCACGGGCTAGTAGGGTTCGGAGGTTGATCAGAGTTGCGAGGGGGAAGAAGAGAGAGTCTAGAGGGCATTTATAGGGTTGATAGAATGGAGGCGGATTCAAGGCAGGGGGACAGACTCATGGGATCAAGCCCATTGGCCAGTAAGAGGCCCGCCTAAGGCGGGCTTAGCAGCTAGTATAATAATATAATCTTATCTCTTTAAATCGTGTACATTTTAATCTAGAGTAATTCATTCAATCTATCAATTTTCCTCCAGATGAGACTCCCCCTCTCCCAACATAACACCCTTTAAATCCTCACTTAACATCGTGCAAATTTTGACTTCCTTTCACGGTTACCAGGAGGCCATTAAACTCTTTCAACCCCCTTACAAATATTGACGTCTATCCCCCCCCCACTTGCCCTAATTATATTTTAATTTTGATCTCTAGCCTCAGTAGTTGCAAAAAGAGTTTGTGATGCAATCGATGGGGTTTTTCTTGTTTCACCCTTTAAAGTTTGAATTAAAAGAAAAAAATTCTTGACTAGCATTTAAGTCTTTAAACTAAACTTCATACCGAATTTCAATTTATTATCTCCAGCAGGTACTAGAGAAATAATGATAACTTTTAATGAAATCATGTTTCTCTAATTTTTAATCCTTAGAATTCATAGTATTCCCCCAGAAACATATCAATAGATTTGATAAAATTATTTTTTAAGAGCAAAATTTATCGTCAAATGAAAATTTTATTTTCAACTAGCTGCAAGGACCGCCTTCGGCGGCCCTCTTGCTAGCCGGGGGATCACCCCTGGACCCCCACCCCTTGAACCCCACTCCCCGCCGAAACCCTCCCCTCACCCCCACCCCAATGCACAGACAAAACCTTAATTTGATATATATAATATAGATAAATTCATTTAAATTGGTAACCATTAAGACTGTTTTTGTAGGGGGACGGACATAGATACATACTGGGGCACCCACCTCCCACCCCCTGGGGGGAGACATAGGTACATAGGTAGGTACAGAGGCAGGCACAAATGCGCTTTAGTAGTATAGGATATAAACCGATATATATTATTTTATTCGTTATAGACTATATATAGTATGTGGAAGGTGGGGTCCCCCTACTACTAAATGGCATTTGTGCCTGCCTATGTCCGTCCTCCCAGGGGTGGGAGATGGGGTCCAGGGGGATAAAGGGGTGGGGTTGGGAGGTACTAAAGGGCACTTCTTTCTGAGTCTGTACCTATATCCAGGAGGCTACTAAAGGGAATTTGTGCCTGTATATCCTATATATATATATATATTAATTTATATAAAGGTGAATGTTTATTTGAGGCAGAAGGCATCTTGATTGATATCTTGTTGAAAATCAACAACTCTGCTACTCTCGGCAAGAAAAGTGTATAAATACATGTGTTATATATTTTAATTTTTTGATTTATTAATTTTATATATATTTGTCTATAAATTTAATTTATCTGATTGTAGGTTCATTTTGATGTATATATAGTAGCTTACATTTGTAAACTACCATATCTTTAATATATTGAACAGAGATTATTTAAAAAATCGTTTTAATTGGACAGAAGCCTAAATTATAATCTAAATATATATATATATATATTAAATATAAATTTAAATAACTTCTACCTAAAGATGTTATTCCGAGACGATTAAAAAATATTATCATGATGATCAGAATTGGTAAAAATTTCAGCAACTACATATATATCGGGCTCAATCTTCCTGGCAGCTTCAAGCAAGTATTCTGCGAGGTGTAGAGGAGTTGAATGGCAATTATCAATTCGAATTCCATCAAATATTCGTGCGGTAGCCTCAACATAGAGGCGCATCCTTTCCCATAAAAATGGACAATCCTTTGGAGATTCGCCATATCTAAAAAATATGAAAAAATAAATATCAAACTAAACTAATATTATAATCATTATTACCTGAGTTTGACAACGTCGCACCAAGAAAATAATTCTCGACGCAAATATACATTGGAATTAGGGGAAGCAAAGTCTAAAAACGAATTTACATCCACCACCCATCCGGTATGCGCCCTTATTAAATTTGCTTCTGGAGTGTACATTAATTCCTCCTGAGCCTCTATATCATTTGAATTTAAAGGTGATGTGAAATATCTAAAATATGAAAAATAAAAATCCATCAATCAATTATAGAGATTTTAAATATAAAAAATAATACCGGAGGACTAAAGGATTTTTAATTCAGACACTTGCAGAACATTTAAGTCGCCAATATCAAATCCCAGAAATACAATTATCGACTTCTTCAATAATGTGAGCCTGAATTTCAGAATATTTAGCAGCATTATGCTCTTCTAAGTGATGTTTAAATGTTTCACAACAACGTCTTAATCGAGTTTCTTCGTCAAAACAATCAGCTCTAATAGAATTTTAAATGAAAATTTAACTTCTTATAAGTATTATTTCTAATAAAAAATAAATTATTTTCTTAATTCATTAAAATCTATGAAAATACCTGTAAACATTATAAATTCGCAAAGCTAGCTCCATATCAATTGTTGAACGAAGTCTACGGAATTATGGATCTTGTATTATTTCAAGAGATTCACTTTCGGTAGAAGAAGGAATTGAGGTGGGGGGAATCTTGCCGCGAATCAGTTCACTGAATTGAGCCACAATATGATTGATATCTAATAAATATAGGTCAGGAATGCGAACTCGTAGAAGATGGTTATTCATTAAAGTAAAATATATTGTCTAAAAAAAAAAATTCCATTTATAATTCAAATAACAAAATAGAAAATATGTATATGCTAAAGAGACGGAGGGTTAGAACATTTTTCAATGAATTCGGGGAGATACACAAAATCTTTAAGGAAAATCATGAGAAGTTAACTAATGAATCCAAGGTGGTTTAGATAATTTTTATTATATGTCAGAAGAGTTGTATTCATCCCTTTGGATATGAACCCGAATGCTAAAAATGCTTGCCTTGATCTCAGAGGCGAACCAGTCAGACAATATATCATGCGTAAAAATTTGTTGCTCCCGATTTAATTTTCAAAAAAATTTCGCCATCAAACGATTATAATTTTTTTTTTTTGATTGATAATGATGAGAGAAGGAGTTACCCCACAAAGGTGCATCCCTAAAGGCCTGGGTTGGCCCCTCCATCGTGAAAAGAAGAAGAAGGGTTTTTATGGGCTGGGTAGGGGTCGAAGGTATCTGTGGATACGGGTCTTAAACAGCTGAGGTTATAAGTTGCGGGGAAGACGGTGGCCGGCAGCGAGTTCCAGTCTCTGGTGGTCATAGGAATAAAAGAGTTGGCAAAAGCGCTTGTTAGATTTTTATCCAATTTGACAGCGAAGGGGTGCTGAGCGTTGGAAAACCGCGTGTTTCTCTTAAATAGGGCTTTAGGGGGATAATTGATTTCAGCTCGACTGAACAGACACCGTGATAGTATCTGTAGTACAGGGAAAGGGCAGAAACGTTTCTTCGGTGAGCCAGGTCGAGTGAGTTAGTAAGGGTCGGGTCTCCTATTAGTTAAATCTAAACATAAATTTATAATTTTTCTCATTAATATATCAAAGAATAATTGATATTTTAACGAGAATTGGTTTGATCGCGCTATTTGAAAAAGATATATATCGCGAGACTACTGCGGTTGAAGAGTCTGCGGAGTCTTAAGTCTGGGCCAAGAGAGAAAAAGATATGATCCATTTAGCTACAATCCAACGTCATTTTGCGTATAGCCCGCATGACACCCGGATAGATCACCAAATGAGAAGAATCTTTGAAAATGTGAAATAATCAAGTAGGCTTTGCCTTTTTCCAACAAAAGAAAGTTTGTTTTGTTTATTATTAGTAAAAATGACTCGTGGAAAGGTTGTTGATGAAAAAATTCGCTCAATTATTATCAATTTATTTAAAAAGGAAAATCAAACGCGGAAATTGGCGATCTAGTTAATTTATTAAAGTTTACCGTCAGAAATATTATTCGAGTTTATAAAACAACGGGTACAATAGCTACAAAACCTCGGTATGCGTCGAAATCCAAAATATCTGATGCTGATAGACGGGCATTGAAGAAGATTATTAGAAAAAACAGGCGTGCGAGCTATGGTGAATTATCTGTTCCTTGGAGCGATGCTGTAGGGCGAAGTGTTTCAAGATCCACGTGCCATAGAGAAGCCCATTAAGCTAGGTTTTAAAACTTACAAGGTAATTTTATTGCAACTTATTCCAAATTTTTTTTTGTAATTTTACTAATTTTTTTAGCCGAAAGAAAGGCCATTCTTGACATTAAAACAAAAGAAAAACCGGCTTAAATGGGCTAAAAGTCACATTAATTGGACGAGTGATGAATGGAATAGTGTCCATTGGAGTGATGAGTCTCGTTTTGAAGTTTGTGTTGGGGACAATCGAAGCAGAGTTATTCGTCAGAAAAATGAAGCTTTCAATTCAGATTCTTTAAAAAAGAAAGTAAAATTTCCTCCTTCAGTTATGGTATGGGTTTCAATGTCTGCTAAAGGTGTTGGAAAACTTCACTTCATTGATGGAATTGTAAACACCAATAAATATTTAGAGATTTTAAAAAAATCTTTACTTCCAACAATGGGAGATGCATTGCAGAATAATAATAATTTTGTTTTCCAACAAGACGGGGCGGCCTGCCATACATCAAGAAAATCTTTAAAATGGCTTTCTGATCATAATGTTCCACTTTTGGAGTGCGTGGCAAACAGTCCCGACTTGTCACCAATAGAAACTCTTTGGCACACAATGAAAAAGCTATTACGAATACAACCAGCTAGAAACGTTGCAATGGTCCTGTGGGTTGAACCATAATTTATTTTAATAATTAATCAATTAAATTCTTATTTTTATTCATCATTAAAGTCTAATTAAGGCAATCGATTAATCATCGAACAAGGGAAACTTATGAGTTCTGGGAAAACATAGTAAATGACCAGTGATTAACAACAGAGAAGAGCATTGACATGAGTGCGGCGAGAGAGTGAGCATATACACTGCCATAGAAGTGCTCAGAATATACCTACACAAATACTTTTATATTCAAGTTCCGCAGTGATTGACATGAGTGAGGCGAATGAGTGAGCATCTACTGCTATCAATGTGGCTCTGAATACACCTACACATATACCTTATATTCAAGTTCCGCAGTATTGACTTGAGAGAGGCTATCAAGTGAGCTTATACTGCCAGCGAAGTGCACAGAATACATATACAAATACCTATATCTATATTCCAGTTCCGCAGCGATTGACTGCAGAGAAGAGAGATAGTGAACATACATTGATATTGGAGTTGCACAGCATACGAATACATATACAGATAATCAAGTTCCGCAGTGGATGACTTCAAGAGCCAGGAGTGAATAGGAGAGCTCTACTGTCTTATATATACACATATATATATATATATCTACACACACAGCGGAGTGCCATACACAGATACGCGCTGAATCATCTGTTACAAGGAGTATACAACGAGCACACCCACACCGGAGGCTCCTCTCCAGGACTTCGCTTGCAATACAGATACAGAGTGCATTGTACAATCAATCAATAAAACCATCTCATTGTCTCTATAACCGCTGGTCTGTATAACATTATTTATAGTATTAGTACCAGGAAGCCCATTTCCCTACATCCTTCACTCATCACCTAAGATTTCATTCTCCATTTTAGGGACGTGCCACTTGGATCAGACACTGAGGGACACACCCACCCCATCAACAAATAGCGAAGCAGATTAAACTAAGATTAACATAACAATATAAAGCCCAATTTCCCTAGTACATAAGTTACATTCCCCCCCCTTGCCCCTTAATAACCCCCACCCCCTCGTGACGTAGTCGAATTAAAACACAAACTTCAAAATATTTGGGATACTTTGACTCAAGATGAGTGTCAAAACTTAATAAGTACGTTGCCCAAAAGAATTCAAGCCGTAATTAAAAATAAAGGCGACGTCACACAGTGGTAAAGGTTTTTGATTTTGTATGTTTTCCTTGTTTTTAACAATTAAAAAATAATTTTAAGTTAAATGTTACAATAAAATGTTTTAAATTGTTTAAAATGTTGTTCCAAATGATAATAAAAATAAATATTTAAATTAAATTTACCGTGAATTAACATAATTTTATTTAAAAAGAAAAAATATTGGTGGGCCAATTGAGATGGGACATGGCTCGTACTTGACCATACCCTGTATGCTAAAGTAAAAATATTACTTAATTTTCTATTTATCGACTTGTGTGGCTTAATTTGATAAAACAAATTTATTATTTACTAATTCAAAATTATTTTTAGTTTCTAATTTATTGAAAGGTAAGATGAATAATAAGAAGCAGATTACGAGGAGTCCTGCAACTTTAACTTTCAACGGCGAATCAAGTTCGAAGCGCCCTAAGAAATCAAAACATCAGAATCACAACAACGGAAGAAGCAATGGATAGATCAGAACTTTTAAGTTGAAGCATAAATTCGTAGCGTTTTCGCTATGGCAAATGCCACGAGATGGTTAACTGGTCAAAGTGCATGACAGTTCCTTTATTCGTCTGCTAAACACAAATAGAAGAATATGTTTAAAGCAGGGTCGTAGCCATGAAGGGGGGGTCAGAACTTCCCTTCAAGGGCAGGGCTCATGGGTTGAGTAACTGCAACGACAAACCGTTTCTTTTGGCAAACTAACGGTAATGTCATATGTTTAATCAAGAATTATGTTCTTTTTTAATTTCTTGAAGTACCTATTTGTTTTAATAAAAAAAATTTATAGTAAATATTTTGCTTTGTGGATTGACCCCCACCATGAAAATGTTCTGTCTACACCACTGCGTGAATCGAATTTCAAAATAAATGTGTTGTTTTATTCATAATAAAAGGTCTAATATAAAATAATTACTTAGATATCAAATGGTGGTGAACAAATTTCCAAATGTCATTCATGACAATATTCAAATCCGTTATAACTCAATAATTATTATTAGATTTATCAAATTGCGTTTCATATACAAAAATGTTGGACCTTTTATAAAGAAGAAAATGACACATTGTTTTTGAAATTTACTTGGCAAACAACCGAGTTAACAAAAAATGATTTTATAGAAATATTTGAAATAACGGATAATAATTTTAAAATTTAAAGATCCTCCTGAAATTTTGAAGTCGATTTTTATGAAAATACTCTAAATCATTGAAATTTTAAGGATCCGCTTCATCCATAGCATTCATGGACCACACGCCACTGATATATACTTATATATAATTTATTAGTTATATTACCCTCGCCACTCGAGTTCTCCTTGCGATGGGCCGTATATATATATAATATTAATTAACTATTCATATTTTTAATCTGTTGTGGAAGTGTAAGGTGTATAAAGGTTCAATTAAAATTAAATATCTGGCATAACAGACTTTCAATTAATTTAGTGTTTAAATATTTCTCTCCCCACTTCCTCTCAGTTGCTTGACAATTCAGAAGATTCCTAGGATCTTTATATAATATATAAGCATTTTATTTTAAATATAGGCAAAAATTATATGTTTGTAACTAAAAACAATTATAAAAACTTGTTAAAATGGCGTCAGAAACACACCATTCATAAATTAAATTAGGTTGGAGTTGGTGGTGTTTCACAAGGAGAAAAAATTAAAATACAAAGATTTTTTTAAGTTTACTCTATATTTTTTCTCCTTGTGAAACACCACCAACTCCAACCTAATTTAATTTTAACAATGTTTCACTATAAACCAACTACGCGTTCCCTAAAAAAAACACCATTCATAATTTATTTTACATTTCATGTACGGATAATAGATGAAATTATTAGAAGGCTCTTATTTTAGAGCCCATCAAGAGGTCAGACCGACTAATCAATACAATACTCAATTATCACAGGACATGAATAAGAATCATATCCTACTGATTATAAGCTGCTAATAAGATTATTTAGTGGATAATGCTTTCTGAAATATTATTTACTAAAGCTCAATTTTTTACAGGAATGCAGAAAAATTTAGTTATTACGTAATTCTGTAAATTTTTAAGGATTACTCTTAGATATCTTTTATTTTGTGATAAGCGCTATGAACACATTAGGTAGTTTGAAAATTTAAAACAATTAAATGATTCTGAAATATTAATCTGTCCAAAAACATAAATGTGAAAAAGGGGCCATGTTCGGTACAACGGCTTCGGCGACAAAAGAATTGAGATCTAAACAGGTACCAAGTTCCATAGCAGTTGCTTAAATCATAGCTATAGGGATGTTCTTCAATTGATTTAATAGAAAATTTGTTAGGTTCTTTGATATTAAATTTATAACTTGGCAAATTATTATAGTCAATAACTTATGTTTCACGAGATGATATTTAATACAAGCTTAAAATTTAGCTTTGCTAGTTGTTCTATTTTATACTACAAACAATTTAGTTGGATATAAAACTTGCCAAGCTATAAATTCAATATCAAAGAACGTAACAAATTTTCTTTTAAATCACTTGAATCCCTATAGCAATGATTTAAGCAACTGCTATGGAACTTGGTACCCACTTAGATCTTAACTCTTTTGTCGGCGAAGCCGTTTGTACCAAACTTGGCCCCTTTTTCACATTTATGTTTTTGGTCAGATATCATTAATTTTTGAAAAGTTTTATCCTTTAATTTATCTAAATAATTAGATTTAAACATTTATATTAATAATAAATAATAATAATAATAATAAAGCGGTTTGTTCTACAGCATGCGCCGTTTTCCGCATCCAACACGCCAATTCTCTCTATCCAGGATGTCTTGCTCTTGTAGTTGCCTACTGGTCATTGCCTCATCTACTCCCTGCTTCCACGTTCGTCTCGGTCTTCCTCTTCTCCTCCGTCTTTCCGTGGGCATCCAGGTCCATATATTAATAATGATTAAATATTTCTCATAAAATATCTCTTAAAAACATGGTCGGTTTTTCATAAATTTCACCCCTTCATTTCGGGCCTCGAAGAGAAGAAAGTTTGTGTTTTTCAATTTTCTCCTTTATTAATGTGCCAAGCTTTACCAGTATGCCAAATTTCAGCATTCTAGCTTGATTCTATTTTCACTATATGTTAATTAAGCCAATAATAAATTTCAGCCCTTCATTTTCGGTCCTGAAAAAGGGTAAGTTTCATTTTTTCGATTTTTTCCTTTAATTGTAGCCCAAACTCTACCAGTATGTGAAAAATTTCGGCATTCTAGGATCAGCGGAAGTATTTTAAGTTTTTGATATGTCAGTCAGTGATCAGTGTTAAAAATGGCAATTTCCAGAGCTTAACTCAAGAACTTTTGTAGATTTATTCATCAAATTTGGGATTCTAGGTGTTCTAGTGGGCCTTATTAGACATGGCAATTCAAGTGTGTAGGTCTAATAGTTTTTGAGTTATGGGGGGGGGGGGGTCGAAAGTAGCTCGAAATGGTTCGTGTAAATATACACATGGCCGGTGCGTCGCCCGTTTTTCCGAACTTGGCTGAGACACTGCCTTGTGTCTAGATACTTCTTCACTTAGCATCAAGTAGTATTAGTCCAGTTAAATTGTGCTCAAAAGGGCCGCTCGCGGGGAAAGTCTTGGGATAGTTTTGATTTCTTCCATCCTATATGTTTTTTGATGTGCTGAATCCGAATCTGAGCTTTGTTAATAAAATTTCGTGACGGAATATTGTAAAAAATGCAAAAAAAAGGCAAAACATCTCATTTTTCGGCGGTTTTTGCTTAGAACTCGAAAACTATCGACTTTTTGTAAATAACCATCCTAAACAAAATGAAAGTACATAAAATTTCCTACAAATTTCATTATTTAGGTTTTTTCTCCGACCAACCGTTCGGACTCAAGCGCTAGATGAAAATTGGCGTATTTTGTCTGTCTCCGCAAAAACTCACTTTTCCACACAAAAATTCAAATTTATTATTAAAGACTGTCACTTAGTGAATTCCTCCCAGTTTTCTGAACATATCTTATATAGATCGTATAAGTAAAGGTAGAGGTCATTTTTTCAAAAAATGGCATTAATATAGGTCTTTTAAAATATTATTCATTATGCTATTTTGTAATACCCTTTTAAGATATATCAGAATTTTAAACCGTAGTCGTGATCTTATTACCTTATTCGACTCGCTGTATCCTTCCTTCTCTTCTATGAATCTCAAGTAGAGGACAACTACATTGATTTCTCTTTAGGAAAAAATATTGCCAAATAATGATTTTTTTTTTTTTTTGGTGGGGGAATTTTCATCCTTTTCCTTAAATTTCTTATTTAAAAAATATGAAAGTTTATAATGAAGGGGATCATTAATTATGAAAGTGATTATAACTTATTCTTTATCTTTGTCTTTCTAAAATGATTCTTTTCAATTTTCTTCAGGGTGGTTGAGTAGATGTTATATATATAGTTTAAATTTAATGTTAACTCGCTATCTTATTTTTTCGTGATTTCCAACAAGACTTTCCCAATAGTTCACTTTTTTTGGAGATAACAAAATTCCCATAGATTTTTATCTCATTTTATTCTACATAAACTTGAAAGTTTTGATTTTGGGATGGAAACTGAAGAAACTTTTCACTTTTGAAAGGAAGAGTAGGTTCTATTGTTCTTTTAGCTATTATATCCGTTACTATTATCATCAGTTAAGAATTATATTCTTTATTTATAGATCCATTTGGACGTTTTCTTTAAACCTATATACAGACCATGGCAAAAGTTGTTTAGATTTCGGTTTAAATTAGCTCTAAAATTATGAAAAAAACATCCCCTAATGTTAGCTTGTAAATTAAGAGGCTTAGAGTATGATCGCAGAAATTTTTAATGTTATTTACGCGCTTAGAGCGAGTTGATTTGCTCTGGAACGTCGAAATAATCAGCCCTATTTGAGAAATGTTAAATTAAAGTTATACCTAGTTACATGTCTTGTAATTTTCATGTATAAATATGATAATGAACTTAGGATAATGGTGTGGACTGTATTTCTTTAATTAAGATAAAGGAAGGTGTATTTTCTCCTTCTTCAATAAATAAAAGCAAAGATTTTTTGATATGATATTAACAATGGTTTTAATGATAAAAATAATGGTTTTTTGTACATACGAATGAAATATAATACAATGGCGTTGGCGTGGCGAATTGCAGACTTCTTGTGGCAATTCGATTCACTTTGGTTTTTTATCCGACGATGAGATATGGGATGATTCAAGTTTGGTTATTTCTCCAAGTTCAATTTAAATGTTAAGGGTGATCCTTAATCAATTCACTATTTCAAATTTCTCCACTTTCAAATACAAACTTCAATTCAATATTCAATTTACGATTCTCCTTCTAAACTCAATTCAAATATAATCAAAAAAAATCTGCTGATGCAGTTATAAAAAACATTCAACTTTCATCTAAGAGACCAGAAGCGAGAATCTCAACTCAATTCAATCTGCTAACGCAGTCACCCATCAAACTAACTTCAACCTAACTCAACAGCTCATTTCAACATCAATCATCAATGAATCTACTAAGACTGGCTGGCTGGTCAGCTGGCTCGCGAGCAGAGCTCCCGGCCAGTCCACCAAACAACCCTAGAGGGCATCACTCGTCAATCTATAAATTCTAATTTATACAACATGTCTTGTAATTTTCAATCTTGAGTAATTTTATAAATAAATAATCAGACACATATGAGAAATAGTAAATTAAAGTTTATATCTACCTATCATGTAATTTTCCAAATTTCATATTTGAATCATTTTCGCTATCTTATCGAAAATACTTTGATTTTATGAGGTTGAAAGTAAATTAGTTTAGACCTGCTCTACGTCTGACTTTCATTTAAAATCTATAAATTGAATAAAAAATTAATTGTGAATGATGAACTAAAAGATGTTTTGGCATAAGTATTTGATTGCACTTAGTCGCTTTTTTAATTAATATTTTGTCTACCTTATTATAAAATTGTTTTACAGACAAACTGACGCGAAGGCTTATCTAGACATCGAGCATCACCAGACATGTTCAAACCTGGCTCGGCACGCTGTTGTTTGCCAGTAACAACATCACTCCAGCCATTTAATAGCCACACCCCCGATCCTTAAAACCCCTGGTATTTAGGCAACTAAATTGGCATATCGGTTAAGGGTATGACTACCGCACGACCGAAAGTCGCCGGCGGGTCCCTCCCTAGCATCTATTTGAAAACTCAACATCAACAAACGAATAAATAATTTATTTTTTTAATTCTTTATAATTTGGTAGACAAAATATTAATAAAAACAAAGAGGTTAAGTGCAGGCCGTACTCGCAAAACATAGCTATCGTAATTTTTTCCATATTATATCCAAACTTATTATTTTATAGCAACCAAAAAATATTTATTGAAAGTACAACCAAGCAAGTCAGAGCAACTAAGATAGCAAGGTGCATTATTTTTACTTGTTTAGAGTATTGTTTAATGTTATTTACTTGTTTAGAGTTCTTTAAACTTATATACAGGTTATGAGGTTTAAAGTAAATTAGTTTAGACCTGCTCTACGTCTGACTTTCATTTAAAATCTATAAATTGAATAAAAAATTAATTGTGAATGATGAACTAAAAGATGTTTTTGTACACTTTTAAGGCAGTTGTTTCGCGACAACTGGAAGTAGTTAAAGTGAAGATAGACTATCCGCTCTTTAATATCAAATGAAAAAAAATCTAATGTTAAATTTGAAAAATGATATTAAACGGTTATCGATGAATTATGCGAAGAATAAAATAAAATTCTCAATACTGAAGGCTTCTGTTTTGCACAACAACTACTGGCTGACAAGTCATCCCCCGCCCCCGGTATATATATATAAATATATAGGTATTTATTTATTTTTTTATTTTTTACTTTTATATAATTTTTTTTTTGAGACTAGTTTCTAAGGTTTGTCCTTCATCAACAGCCATTAGACTGTTATTTCTTATGGGGTCAATTACCTGTTTGGATATTCGTTTTGTGTTTATAGCAATCATTTTTGTGTCTAGCTTGCTATAACAACATAATGAATTTTCTAAATCCAATGAGAAAAAACAGATAAATGTTTCTAATTAAAAGACTGATGATGAAGGTCAAACCTTCAAAAATATAGACTCAAACAAATAAATTATATTATACATACTTATACCAATTTGGTATATATTTATTTATTCGCATCAAGCAGAGGACAACCTCATTGATTTTTCTTTCTTGAATCAATAAATCTGCTATTCTGGGGAAAACAAAATCTTGTCATATAAGTTAAGTAATTGATGTATTCACTTTTAAGGTAGTTGTTTCGCGACAATACTAGCAAAAAGTTGATACTAGAGTATATAGAACAGACAATAAGGATTCATAATTCATAAGCCCAAAACTTTTTGCTGTTTATGTACCACAACTAGCCAATCCCGTGCTCGTTTGACAAATCTGGCAACTCCGTCCGAGTTTGTATATATTTTATCATAGAAATGTCAGATAAAGTAAGTACATTATAAAGGGAGATTTATAAAACAAAAATTTCTTAATAAGCGAGTGAAAGCTGTTGCGACAATGGCTGAAACGTCAAAAAAAGTACTAAAGTTTTTTAGGTTAAATAAATGCGTTGTTGCCAGATTATTTTTAGTGTAAATTTTTCATTATTTATTCATTATTATCTCAGATTCTGTGTTGTAACTATGAATTACAATTTTCTTAAAAATGTAGGTATTAGTTATTGTTTAGTTTTTTTTTTTTATTTTATTTATTTTATTTGTTTAACAAAGTATACAAACATAGGACCTTAGGTCCCACCTAGTGTTTATACATAATTTAGCAACAATATTTTACAAATTTGGCAAAAGAGTTCACCAATTCACAAATTTTATGGGGAAGAAGAGAGAAAAAAATAGTAGAGAAAGATTAGAAGACATAAAGGAAATAAGAGTAAGGAGTATCAGTTATTGGGTGGGATCCATAAAGAACGAAGATCTGAGAGCACCAAGAGTCGGGTTTGCCTGAAATTTGGATGGAAGTTCATTCCAAAGCCTTGCACCCGCCAATTTGAAGGAATGAAAGAAGTGTTTAGTTTTACAGTGCACCTGCACTAGCGTTGTCTTCCTGGTGGAGCGACCGACGACAAATAGATTTTCTAAGTAAGACGGGCAAATGAATTTTTCAGAATTTAATAGCTTATAAATAATCACACAACACCGCCAAGCGTAAAATTTAGAAAGATCTGTGTTTAAGATGAGTTTTTTATCCTGGTCCGAAAGATGGCTACGTGGTTTTAGATTTAAGACATAGCGGGTGCATGAATTCAAAGCTATTTCAAGTCTTTTGCCCGATTTACTGTCGAGGGAATTCGAAAAGATTATGTCGCAGTACTGGAAAAGGGGTGCTAACAAACTCTTGCTTAAATTGAGGCGAAGATTATATGGCGTGAGATATGAGAGTTTTTTATAACAATGGTAAGAAGAGTTTCTTAATTATAATTAAATATGTATAAAAACTTTCCGATATCCCGTCTAGTGCAATGTATAAGTGTCTGAAAAACACTATCTTTGGAATTTAATATCTCCGCAACTATATTGTTCATAAATTTCGTTTTCCCACCAATTGATGCACAAGTATTTAAATAATAATCTGTATAAATTTCAAAAAAAAAAATCCTAAGAAAAATCATATGGGTGAAACAACTACCTTAATATTAGTTTTGATTAGTTTAATTTGTTGTTAATGCGAAATTCACATGAAAGTCATGTAGTGTGAAGATAAAAGTAAAAAAATATTAAATGCAATATTCATTTACTATGATTTAAGGATTCTACATTAAAAATGTGAAACAAGTGACCTAGAATCCTTAACTCATTGTAAATGAATATTGCATATAATATTTATTTATCTTTATTAAAGATGTTTCACCTTGCACCAACACCACAATCTCTACTAATTATCATGTAGTGTTGACTAAAAACACCAGAAGTATTTAAATGACAATTTATTATTATTATTTTTATTTAGGTTTGACTACTAGGTCATACCAAGACAATTTATTTTAAAAATAAATATTTTTTAAAAGAGAACAGTAGATGGATTTTTCTATTATTTCAGTTGAGACCTTGGCCAGATAGTTCTTTTTAGACGAAGTGGTGGTGTAGGTGGAGGGTGTAAGGATAGGACAAGAAAGAGGAAAGAGCAGTGGCGCATGCGCTTTGGATAGGACGTCCTATCGGGGCGCCGCAACTCAGTGGGTTCTCACCGGCCGCTCAGTGCCCTCCAAGCCGCCCACCAATTCAACCCCTTCTCTTGCTCTCCGCCTGCTCTCCACTTGTCACAATGACACATTCGAACCATCACCATCGCCTCCAAACACCGGTGCTTTTTTATTTCACCATCTCTAGTATTCTATAAATTTTTACTCTATTTTTTTTTTCTTATAATTTTTTTTTATTTAATTATTTATTATGACAATATTTTTTTTCTGTTATAAAAATGTGATTTTATTTATTTTTTATGGTGTTTTTGAACATAAAAACTACTTCTGTTGTTCTTAATATTGTTATTGTTATTGTTGTTGTTTTGATGTTGTTATTTGTATTATTCGTCGCGCCGTCATCGTCCCAGTGTACATTTAAGGTAAAAAATAAAAATATTAATTTTTAAATTAAGCGCCATTTAATTATTTTATTTGTTATTTATATGAACAATAGAATAATTTCAAAAATTATAATTATAATTATTACATCCAATCAAAATTTTTTTAATAAACTTGTAAGCTACAATCACGTCATATATATTTGTAGAATTTTTTATGTCTATATTCGGGAAAAATATAATAATTTTAAAAATTAAAATTGTTTTTAATCTAAAATATTATTCAAAATAATCCTGAAATAGCACAACCCGCCTTTTGTTAGTTTGACCTATTACCATATATATTTTAATATATAATAAAATGAATACTAAAATTCACTGAATAAATGAAATATTTAAATTGTAATAGTTTTTATTTTTATAATTTTTAAAATTTTTATAATTTGATCTAATATTATTATAAAAAGAATAGTAGAAGTTAGATATTAAATCTCCGCTGATAAAGAGGTGCCTTTCTGCCCAAGCAATATTCGAATTATTTTAAATATGTATTTTAGATTGTTATAATTTTCATTTTCAAAATCTTTAAAATTTTGATATTGTCCCTAAAGATATCATATATAAATATAAAATGATTATATATTAATATTTATACCTGTATGAGTATTGAGTAAACTAATTTATTGCTCCTCACGAAGGTGCATAGCTTAATATAAATATTTAATCACTATTACTAAAATATAAAATATTTAAAAACGACAGAATGACAAATCTTCATCAGCGGAAATCAGATATCAAAAATTTTAAATTATTTCGAATTTAAATTATCCAAAATAATCCTGAAAGGGCATCATGGCACCTCATCAACGGAAATTAATTTTCCTTAATATGAAATGAATACTACTAATCCTACTAATACATACTACTTGAATTAATATTAATGAATAGTACTAATTTCCGCTGATGAAGAGTTCCTATTGGGCCTCCTTGCAATTCGTAAATTAATTTAAATCATTTACTTAATCACAATAATTTTAATATTATAATTTTTTAAATTTTACTATTTTGTTTTTTGTCTCATTAATTTAAACATTGGTCTCTCATCTTATGACTGTTTTATTATCATTTAATTAAAAATATTAATTTAGTAATTTAAACATTTTTTATAAGTATTTATAAGAAATAAATGAAACGTTTCATCTCTTACTCTGTGGTGTTCTCCATGGACAACTTTTAATAGATCGACGGTAGTATTTTTTTATATAAACAGAAAGGAAAAGAAGATATAAATAAGATAATAAATAGAATGGGAATGAATATCGGCACCAGAATTTTCTTATATTAGATTATGTCGCTGAACTCTATACAAACAACTCCGTCTGTGCTGGATCAACCGAGAGAAAAGACAACAATCTAAAAAAAAAATTTTAAAACAAAATCACCCAAAAATTAAAATATTCAAAACCACATCTGACTTTAAGAAATGGTATAAATGAAATCTGAAGATATCGGAAATCATAAAATAAATAATATATATATATACAAATTTATGATTTCGATATATATGTGTGTATGTTTATTTACATCAAGCAGAGGACAACCTCTTTGTTTCTCTTTGTGAATCAACAACCCTGCTACTCTTGGCAAAACAAAAACTTTTCAATGAAATCAGAAGAATTCATCTATGCATATTTTGAAATAAAATACTAATTTTGAAATTAATGTGGAATAATAATACATGTCTGTGATCAATTAATTAAATGATTTACAGTATATTAAATCCAAAATTTCGGCAATTTAATAACTTATATCAGAGTTGAATTACGCTATAAAATCAATTTTACAAAAATTGACAAAAATTTTAAATAATAATTATTTCTTGTAGTATTTTTTCAAAATTTAAATAAATAAAAATAAAAACAACTGTTTTTTTAGTAAATATCACAGCTATGGTTGTTTTTACTTTATCCAATGCGAAGCATGGGAGAAAGTATTGGAATCGCTCTCGCGGAAAGCGAGACTTCAAAGGGTCCTCAGGTAAAGACTACGGAACCCATAGACTCAATTAAGGTCACAAATTGAAGTATTCAATGAGATTGAATTTTAGCACGTGACGGTTTTGCCAAAAATTACATGGAATCTCGTCGAGAGGCCAAAAAGTGCCATTTTTTTGGAAGTGCGTGCGGATGGATGGATGGATGGATGTGTGTGTGTTATCGTTTTTTTCGTCCACGATTTTTTCCACACCTTTGCGCTGATTGAAATGAAATTGAAAACCTACCATTAGTTTAACAAAATGAAGCGCTGATTAGTTTTTGGTACATATCGGTCCACAAACATTAGTACTTTATTTCAGTACTTTTTTAGTTTTTTCTAAATATCTTGAAAATGACTTAACCAATTTTGATGAAATTTAATATCCTAATTAAGTACCTTGGGGACCACAAAAAAGGTTAAATAAAGTTTTTAGTTAAATTATATTTTAAAGTACTTTACTCAAGAACATATTAATATTTCAAATGAATTTGGATTGCAGTTTATTATTTTTGAATTTAAATAATTAGACACCCCTATTTTTCAAAATTTATTTTCTGAATTTATACATAGTACCTGGAGCCACAGAGCGATGCACGGTAACCCATGACCCCCCCCCCCCCGAAACCACACACCTCGCCCCCACCCCTGCACCCCCACCCCGCCAGATCGGTTTCTCATCCTCAAAATTTGTTAACAGAATTTGTTTCATCAAAATCGGTAGAGCCGTTTTCAAAATAGAACTAAGATACAAATATATAAACAAATATACAAACAATTTTTGCTCATTTAATAAGAGTAGATTTGAAATTGATTTTTTAATTTATTTAACTGAGAGTGAGACCGAATATTAAAATACTGCAATTTTTGTTTAATATTAGCATTAACAAATCGAAAGTTCAAGCATTTGATTTAGAAGAGAATTTCCTTTTTCTTATATATAGGTTTGTCTCTTTATTTGTTTGTATATATAGAAATTTTGTGTTATACGGTATTTAAAAGCTGATTTGGAGAATATTGTATTATTGTTCTTTATTTGAAATTGGATCTCGCACTCTTGATTTTTACTCCAGTCATTTTTCAAAATAAAATTACCACATTTACTCTAATTAAGGCTTTTTTCAAGCAGTGACGTCTAAAATTTTTATTAAGATTTCTTAAGTCAATTAAGTAGATATCGATGAGGCATTCCAAAAAAAGAAGAAGATAATTTACACTATCTTTTTATTCATAAAACCGACGTTTCAGAGGCTATTCCCTCCTTCTTCAGGGTTTTTTACTACATTATAATTCTGCTGAGAATGAAATACAATATATTATTGTTACTGCCACTGAAAAGAGGAGACAGAGGGGAATGTCGCATTGGATTTCATTCACTGACTTTTCAAAACCCCGAAGAAGGAGGAATAGCCTCCGAAACTTCGGTTTTATGAATAAAAAGATAGTGTAAATTATCTCCTTCTTTTTTTGGACTGCCTCATCGATATCCACTGCCTTATTCTATATATATGTGATTTCTGTTTTGTATTAATGAAATTGTTAATATAAAAAGAAAATTTGTGTTTTTGTGATGTGCCAAATATTTTTGAAAATTGTATTCTGATGGCCTTCAATGGTAACGAAGGTAATAAGAAAATTTAGACGAATGTGTGACATGACTATTTGAAGCACTGAAGAAGTCGTCAAAGTCGACGAAACGTTTGTGGATAAATAAAAAAGTCACACATAAAAAACTTCTCCTTATTTTCCCAATATAAACTTTCAAATTAATACAAATTATGGACGGAAATGATAATAATAGTTATTAATACATTAAATTAGGGAACGAAGAAAATATTTTTATACTATATAGACAAAAGGATCAGCCGGGATTCGAACCCGGGATCATCTCTCTTATCCTTTCGGCCACTGATCCACGAACTCAAGCGGATACCTAATGTCTATATGAATTTGGAATTTCATTTTTGTTTAATCTTTTAATCTCTTCCTCGTTCATTTTTCGCAGCTCTGTAGTTGGCTTGACAAATTAAATTATATCCAAACGCCTCCCACTCGATCGAAGATTAAATAAAAATGAAATTCCAAATTCATATAGACATTATGTATCAGCTTGTGTTCAGGGATCGGTGGCCGAGAGGATAAGAGCTAAGGCTCTTATAAAGGCATCGCAGCGCACGTCCGAAGATCCCGGGTTCGAATCCCGGCTGATCTTTTGTATATAATATAAAAATCTTTTTTCGTTCTCTGAATTTAATTTAATTTATAATTGTCTTTCGACGCTGGCTCATTGTGGTTTGCGCCCTGGCGTGAAGAAGAAAATTATTTTCGACCTTTGGAGTTTCGCGATCGAGTGGGAGGCGTTTGGATACTCCAAAAACTGAAGTTGCCCGATGGAAACAGGATTTTCAGGGGAAACCGAGGAAATCGAGAAATCGAACCTTCGGCCTTATCATACCCTGTATGTTAAAAAAGTAAAAATATATATACATATTAATGAAAATACACATTAGAGTATATTTGGATCTTGCGTAAATATAAGTATACCTAAATGAAATACCTTCAAAATCCCCAAGTTGCCTGCATTGTATTCTTCAATTGTAAATTTATTTACTGTTTATTATGCTAATGAAATAAAATCAATAATCACTTTTAAAGCCTCATTTGCATGAAACACGTTATTCTCAGTTGCTAAACTCCTTCGCGGTTAAATTAGAAATTAATCGAACCAATTTATTCGTCAAATCCTTTATCTTCATCCACGCTTTCTATAAATTAGAATTCTCCCTCTCTGTTTTATCTTTAACAAATCTAACGAAACTAACTATGGTACAATTCATCAAGATCTAGGTTCATAAATATTTAAGAATCCAATTCAACTATACTAAATTTATATCTATCTATATGTATTATTATAATCGGCTTGCGCGACGACGTCGATATGATTTTTTACTTTATCAAACAGGGTATGGTCAAGTATTGTAATCGTGAATGAAAAAAATTGTTTTTTTTTCCATCTTTTTTTCAAAATATCTCAAAAACGGCTCAAACTATTTTGATTAAAAAAATTGAGCAAAACCATGGCATTTCGCTCTACAAAAAAGCCCTAATGATTGAAAATCGAAAAAATACTATATTTTTCGAGATAATAATTGTTTTGTCAAAATGTCTGTTAGTTGGTCTGTTATTCTGTGCGTTACCAAATTTTTGTGGACGTGCTAGCTCAAAAACTAGTGTGAATATCGAAACCAAATTCACACACGTAGTTTTGAGTCCCGTGAGATTAAAAGAGCTGATTAGATTTTGGTGGATATGGAACCAAAATTAAGGGAGTGGAGAGGGGTGGGTTAAAAATTAAAAATCCTGCCCGTTTCAGCAAACTCAAGCCAAATTTTGTATAGATAATCAGTGGATCCCCAGAAGTTCCAAAAAATACAAAAACTAACCGCCCAAAATGGGGGAGGAGAGAGTGTAGAGGTCAAACAATTACAAAATCTTGCCATTTATCAAACTCAACCAAATTTTGTATACATAATCAATGGGACACCAGAAGTATAAAAATGCAAAAATTAACCCTCCCCTACATGATTATAAATAATTTTAGGGGCCAGGTTGTATGGTAAATTCAAGTGGATGGCCACATCAGAACATGTCAGCTTATTTTAATTTAAAAACACACTAATATTTCATGACAAATAAATTTATTAAAATTAGGAAATTTAAATTATATTATTTTAAAACCCTCTACGGGGCGGCACAATAGTTATAGGATTTTTCATTTTATTCTATTGTTTGCTTATTTCGAAGAAATAGTTTCTTAACTTTCCACCAATTGCTTAAAATACATATTCTTTCTTACTTCTAAGAAAAGTAATTGAAATAGTTTCAACATTTCAGATAAAACTCACCATTTACTAAATCCAATATTATTTTCTCGGCTGTGTGACATAATAGATTTTAACTGGGTTCTCCTGATTTGATCGAGTAGTGAACTCAAATGTTTCAAATCTTCTTTTCTTATATTTGTGTTTGTAAATATGTGAAATGTTAAGAAAAATCATTTCTAAACATATTACTTTCCCACATATCGTATATTCTATATTATGTAATGATATAGAATATAATTTTTTGTGACTTCTAGGAAAGTTTGGAAAAACCTGAATTATAATATTTTCGATAACAGTCAATAATTCAAATCTTTTCCAATTTTGCTAAGTAGCTAAATAAACTATACATTGGAGGGTGGCATTTTTTAAAACCTAGATTTCGATTTTTGATTATTTAATGGCAAGTCGTTTTACGAACATATTATATTATTAGTGTTTTTAAAAATATTTGACTGTAAATTTTTTAAGCAATTAAAGTATTAATACAGGGTGGGGCAGAGCAACTTGCTTATTTAGAAATTCAATTAAGAAAAAGTAACGCATATATATATATTATTCTGTGTACAGCATCAAGTTAAAATGTTTAAATTTTATGTTTACACAGTTTTAAAGATGATATCATGCAGATGGCGTACATTATTCTTAATATACTGCATAAATCGAACTCAGAAGTTTCGTTCAACACTTTCCAGCATATCGTCGGGAATATTGGTGACAGCTTGACGAATTTTGTTCTTCAGGGTCCTAGGACGATCGTTGTAGACAAGTGATTTTAGATAGGCCCACAAAAAATAATGACAGGGGGATAATTCAGGTGACCGTTTTGCCCAGTGCAGAACGCCCCTCAAGGAGATGACGTAGTGCATTGAGAATAATGGACTGTAACTGTAAAACTGTGTAAGCATAAAATTTAAATGTTGTACTTGATGATGTTCAAAGAAGTAAATATATATCTGCGTTATTTTCTTTTTAATTGAATTTCTAAATAAACAAGGTACTCTGCCCCACTCTATAGAACCCTGAAACACCCTGTAAAAGGGACCAGGTCCGACAAATTTATCGCGCAAGATTCACCACGGGAAAATTCATCGCAGCCAAAAATGCCTCTATGGACCTTTTTTGTTTCTTCTTTTTTAAGTCAAAGATTTCCACTAAAAGTGTTTTTCGCAACTCGATTCCAAATTCCTTAGAAACATACCACACCCAATTAAGCTCTACTTAATTTTTGTTTTAATTAATAATAATAATAATAATTAACCTAACACTTTTAATTTGAAACAAATTATTTAATCTTATAATTGTTTTTTTTAACCGGGGGGGGGGGGGGGGGTTCTTTTTTAACAACATCATATCATTCCTTTCTAGTCTTGTTGTTCACTGATAAAAAAAAAAAAAAAAACAACAAGCGAAATTTCATTTCATTTTCAAAAATAAAAATAATATTATAAAATTATATTAAATTTCAAATGAATAAAAAAAAAAAAGAAGAATTTGTTAGAAAGATTTGCCCTTTTGTAAAAAAAAAATTAATTCCTTTAATTAAAAATTGCGAATGCTTCCATGCGTTATATTACTAGACGGTAGTAGAACGTGAAAAAGGGTTTTGTAGATTTTAAATAAAATCTAATTACATTAATTTCTCGTGAAATTTGAACGGCACACAATATATATATAAACAAGCCGAGAGAGAGGGAAAGAATACGAGCATGAGCCGAAAAGCAGCCAAGTATTTTTAATACAGAGAGAACGAATGCGCCTAGCGAGCGCCTAGCAACGCAACTTTAGAGCCCTTCACCCTTCTCCCTTTACCGCGCTCTTCAAACGAGTATGATTTTTAATTCATGCTTGTTTCTGAATAAATCGCTATATATATATATGTCACTTCTAAAAAGTGAAAGAGAGGAAAGATTCTGCTCTTGGCAATTGGCGCGCACCAGTGCTCTTTAAACTTATAATCAGATTGAACAAAATCTAAATAATCACAATGTAAAATTATTCAAGTCTTATATTACCGTTTGTATAGCTCAAAATTCAAAAATATCGTATCTATTTTATCATAATAATGGATTAATTGGAAATCCATATTTGAAAAATTCGTATCTATTCATTTGTAAAACCACAGTGACGGTTTTTATGGCAGCAAAGTTAGGGGTAGTTAAGAAACTCGTAATTGTAATTGTAACATCCATTTAAAGATTAATTTAATAATATAACCTAATAATCTACTCTTATTAAACGAGCAAAAATTGTTTATATATTTATATATTTGTATCTTAGTTCTATTTTGAAAACAAGTTTTGAGGATGAGAAAACGATCTGGCTAGGTCTGGACCTCGACAAATTTCATCTTGATTGATCTTTTCTTAATTAAAGTAATTATTGATAGATGAAAATCTCAATAAAAAAGTTTGTTTACATTTTTTTCAATTATCTTTTATTTATTAATTGGTTTTTTAATTTTAAAACCCACTAATAGGTTATAGCAAATATTAATATATATATTAAAATTAGGAATTTTTTGTTTGTTTTTAATTAACAGGTGTCTAAATCATAACATTACAGGTGTGTTTACAAATAAAGTGGATGAAGTGGCTTTTTTTTATATAATTTGGAAACAAATCTTATTTAATTTTATGTTTTTATTTCAGATCCTATACGATTATTTTTTATTATTATTATTTTTCTATTTATTTTTTTATAATGTTTATCAATATGAACGAATGTGTGCAAATTGGTGTACGAGTAAACAAATATACACATAATATGTAGACCATTAGAAAGTTAGAAATGCAAAAACTGGGTGCGGGGTAGGGATGGATGTGTGAGGCGCAGGAAGTGGGGTGCAGTTGTGTGGGATTCGGGGTGAGGCGCAGGCTGAGGTAGGGTGGGGCGGAGTGAGGGTGTAGTGGTGGGGGCGAGGTGAGGGGCGGTGGTCAGGGGTTACAGTTCATTGCTCAGTGGCTCCAGGTTCTAATAATAATAAGTATTTTCCAGCACCAGTACTCGAAAATTCAAACTCAATCCTCTACTGGGACAGGCCCGTGCTAACAGATAGAACAATCGACTACAATGAGGCCAGATTTTATGCTAATCAAAATCTTAGCAAAAACAGCACAAATAATTGAAATAGGAGTTCCTCTAACTGGGTGTCTGGTAGCAGATTTATATTTTCAAACTTAAATAAAAAACGTAATAATTGATATAAATTTTTATTGAGAGCATTGAACGAGAGAATAGAAATGCGGATTTTATTTTTTAAAGGTATGTCATCCAGATGTCTTCCGTCGATTTCTTTCTTCTCTTTCGCCAGGCCTCGAGAATTTTCGAAACAAAATGGTCCAATTATCTCATGCGTGGATAAGGCACACCAAACAGTTACCCTGGGGCAATACAATGGTTTTTGATGTTTCAATCGAGGGTTGCGGATTCTTGGAGACCAGTAACGGCAGTTTTGCTTGTTGACGTGGCCGTTTAAGTGAAAATAAGCCTCATCGATTCAAAAAATGGGATTTACAGTCAACAATTACGTAAGAATCATTACTCTTAAAAAATCTCTCCACAGCGAACGCGCGATGATCACTCGACCACTGCGACATCGTGACTGACAAATCCGCACGAACAATAATTCCAACGGCGCCACCCTCCTCCCACACCGTTTATTACTTTTTGAAATAATCGTATTTAAAAATATAAATTTGCCACCAGACACCCTGTATTAAGAAAACTGAAATGGAAAAACAAAGAAAGTATGAGGAACTCTCTATTCAATTAAAAAACATCTGGAAACTAAGCAAAGTAACAATACACCCAATAATAATCTCCGCGGAAGGTGTATCAAAACAAATAACCAAGACCATCGAGGAACTTGCATTACCATTTAGCATAGCAAGGATTGGCCAGAAAGCCATACTACTTCAAACATGTCATATAGTCCTGCAAGTTCCTCAACTAACGGCATGCGTGCCAGGGTGAATTTGCTTTTCGCATCGTTCAAGCCTAACCCTTAGAAAATAAAATAAATATCAGGGTAGGTAAAAGTTTACCAGCACTAGTGCTGAGTAAGGGCCAGTTGTATGTCTGTTGTTAAATTATTTTTAAACGTTGACAAAGAGGTAAAGCCATAGAATTTACCTTGTGCCTGACGGGATGGCCAATCAAATGAAAGTGCCTGTCATCGATTGACCATCCCACCCGGCACAAGGTGATTCTTAAGGTTTTACCCTTTGTCAACGTTTAAAAAGAGTTTATCAACCGACATATAACTGGCCCTAAGTGTAACAACTCGGATAATAATAATAACACTGATCAACAACATTTTAGCGCAAGCCTAGCAATGGATTCAGTAGAGTTATATAAGCATTATTATCGTGCAATTTACCGTTTTTTTACAACACGTCAGAGTTATGAGATATTATCGGTCAAAACGACCAAAAATACCATTTTGACCTTATTTCTGCAATCCCATTAGATATGGCAATATTTGAAATCAAAATATTTTGTCCTCGTGACTAGAAAACAGCTTGCTCTTTGATTTTCAAATCATCAGCTTGTTTGTAGCTCAATTAGAACTCGAGTTATAACTAAAAAACTAAAACTGCTTGATTATACAGGATAAAAAACATAGATAAAAACATATGGACTTTGTCTTTTAGCTATAACTCGAGTTTTAATTAAACTAAATTCAAGTGGTAATTTGAAAATCAAACAGAGATCTGTTTTCTTTATGTCAACAAAATATTTTGAATTCAAATATTTCTGTTTAATGTCAAATGGGACTCGAAAATAGGTCAAAATGGCCTTTTTTCGTCATTTTGAACTCTGACCTGTTGTAAAAAAAATCGGGATATTGCATGATAACCAGCGTATAAAACTCTACTAGAATCCATTGTTAAGTTTACGGTTACATACATTTTTGTCATCTAGTGTAAATTTTAATAAATAAAAATATATTATCTATGACGTTGGTACGCCTGTATTTAGGCAACAATATGGTCGCAGAAGAATGAAAGCTGCGTATGAGCTAGCGCGAGTCCAGTCGTTTTTACTTTATCCAATGAAGCATGGGGAAAGTATTGTAATCGATCTCGCGGCAAGCGCGACTTCAAAGGGTCCTCAGGTAAAGACTACGGAACCCATGGACTCAATTAAAGTCACAAATTGTAGTATTCAATTAGGTTGAATTTTAGCACGTGACGGTTTTGCCAAAATTACATGGGGTCTCGCGTCGAGAGGCCAACAAGTGCCATTTTTTCATTTAGTGCGTGCGGATGGATGGATGGATGTATGAATGTTATCGTTTTTTTGGCCCACGATTTTTTCAACACCGTTGCACCGATTGAAATGAAATTGGAAACCAACCATTAGTTTAACAAATTGAAAGCGCTGATTAGTTTTTGGTACATTTCGGCCCACAAACATTAGTACTTTATTAAAAATTTGGGAGGAAATTTTATAAGTAACCATAGCAACTGCGTTGTTTTCTTCTTATCCGTTACCTTTGCTGAAGACATGAGGAATCGAGTTAAAATCTTAAATAGCGATTGATTCTCATCTAATACTTGAGGAATAATAATTCTACATTAGATTTTTGACGTTTCGGTTTTTATTGGTAACTATTGCTGAAGATATAGAGGAATCGACTTAAAATCAAAAATAACTATCGATTCTTATCTAATACTAGAGGAATGACTTGATTGCATTCCAAAAATTTTGATGTTTTGACTATTAATGGCAACCCTCTACTGGAAACGTGGAAGAATCGACTTAAAATCAAATTCTTTTGTTGTAAACAACTCAAGTTTGACCATATTAATATTTCAAATGAATTTGGATAAAGTTTAGCAACGATCCGTTGGGTTATTTTTTGTCTTTCTTGGCATTAACCATTAACCATTTTATGATACTCTATATTAATTAATTTTTTCTCTATTATGTAGGATCAGATTAAACTCGGTTTGCAGCGAGTCGGGCTTGAACCCTCGCTAGCTTGATTATAGAAGGAATGTAGGTTACCCACCAACCCTGACTCTCAGTTCTACAGGAATTATCATTTTTATAATTGTTAATGGTATTTTTATTATTATAATTTTTATTTATATACTTATAAGATTGAGGTATTTTGATTTCAAATGTTGCGTTTAATATTTCATGGGACTCAAAATAGTTCAAAATGGATATTAGCCCGCCTTGCCCCACTGGCGGCTTATAGAGTTTTTGCTGTCGGGCCAGGGTTAGGTTTTGAATAAAATTAAATTCAACCACTGTAAAAATATCCTTATAAATTATTTATTTAACTAATATGATGGGAAATAATTTTTCTACAATACTACTTACCAAAACAAAGGTTTAAAAATGAGCCAACAAAATAAGAAAAAAGTCAAAATCACAAATTTTAGGTTAGAACTTCAAGCTAATATATCTATCTATCTATCATCATCATTGGGTACACATTCCTAAGACTGGTTTGATGCGACAATCCGTCTCCACACGGCTCTGTCCCCCGCCAGCTGTTTGACCTCTCTAAATGTCTGGCATCCCATATCCCCAATTATTTGGTTGAAATATTCTAATCTGGGTCTTCCCCTTCCCTCTTTCTTTCCCACCTCCCTCCAGGATATCCCTAAGCAGTCCCCCATGTCCCAGTGTGTGCCCCATCATCTGACCTCTTCTCTTCTTCAGACTCTTCCACAAGGTTCTTCTTTCTCCGATTCTTCCAAGAACTTCTTCATTTGTAATTTTATCCATCCATTTGATATTCCTTATTCTTCTGTAGCACCACATTTCGAAAGCCTCTAATCTCTTTCTCTCCGCTTCTCTAATTGTCCAGGTTTCACACCCGTACATGGCTATGCTCCATACATATGTCTTCAATAGCATCTTCCTGTTTTCTAAGCTAATTGAGGAGGAACATAGTAGTTTTTGTTTTGAATTAAACCCAATTTTTACTTGGGCAATTCTTCTATATACTTGTTAAAATCGGCTTGAGCGTCGACGCCGATGGGATTTTTTTTAATTTTAAAACCCGTTAATAGTTAATGACAAATGAGGTTTATTCAAATTTGGAAATTTAAATCATTATTTGCAACGAAATATTCTCTGGAGAGAGACGGACTGGTTGAACTTTTAATTGAATATAATGGAAGGCAGCGAGGAAAGAAAAAATTAACACATATCAAATAAGGTGTGATTTATTGGAATCCTTCCTCCTTTCCTTTCAAACCGACGTTTCGGAGGATTCTTCCCTCCTTCTTCAAGGTTTCAAGGGGTCAATGAATGAAACAAATAAAATGCTTCCTTCTTCTATTCACAGCAGTGTTCAAAACTTTCTTCTTCTTTAGCAAAGGCATAAAAAACAATTTTTTTGTTCCTCGCTTTTCTTAATGAGATCTTCCTCACTACCCTGGGCTGCCTTCCATTATATTCAATTAAATCATTATTTTAAATCCCCGTTCGGTGTCCAGGGTGCGCAGACTCCGGCCAGCATGATGTCCGCCGAAGGCGGGCTTCGCAGCTAGTATATATTATATGTATATAAAAAACAAGTCTGCAAAACAGTCAGTGACAATCAGCCACTGATCATTTTTTTTATGATAATGATGAGAGAAGGAGTTACACCAAAAGATGCAACCCCCTAAAAGGCCACGGGTTGGCCCCTCCATCAGTAAAGAAAAGAAATAATATTATGGGTTGGGCGGGGTGTCGAAGGTATCTCGTGGATACGGGTCTTAAATAGCTGAAGGTTATAAGTCGCGGGAAAGATGGTGGCAGGGAGCGAGTTCCAGTCTCTGGAGGTCATAGGGATAAAAGAGTTGGCGAAAGCGCTTGTTCGACTTTTATCCAATTTGACAGCGAAGTGGGTGCTGAGCGTTAGAAAACCTGCGTAATTTCTCGTAAAGAGGGCATTAGGGGATAATTGATTTCAGCTCAACTGAACAGACACCGTGATAGTATCTGTAGTACAGGGAAAGGGCAGAAACGGTTCTTCGGTGAGCCAGGGAGTCGAGTGAGTTGGTTAGAGCCGGGTCTCCTATTAGTTTAACTGCTCGCTTCTGAATTGCATCCAGTTAGCAAGAGAATGCTTGGAGGCACTTCCACAGATGAGAGCCATATTCGAGACAGGGGCGAATTTGAGCCTTATACAGTATAAGAAGTTGACTGGGAGTATAACAGCGTCTAGACCTAAATAGGAGACCAAGCTTGCGCGCTGCAGCTTTAGCAGTGGTTGAGATATGGTCATTCCATGAAAGGTCAGACCCTAGAGTTACGCCCTAGCATTGAAATTTTATCCCTGAATTCTAGTGAGTTTGAGTCGAATGATATGTTTGGGAGGTTTCTGTCGACGCGCCTAGAAATAAGGCAACACTGAGTTTTCCCTGCATTGAAGTTAACTAAGTTTTGGGATCCCCAGTTTTTAAGTTTGCATAAGTCTAAATTAATTGAAGAGGCAATGTCTGCACGGTTTTTATGCGATGCAGGGGCGTTATGTAGGGTGCTGTCATCTGCGTAACAATGTACCGGATTGGAGGGCAAGTTTAGAAGGTCAGTTGATATAGATAAGAAAAAGCGTAGGGGAGATAACCGATCCCTGAGGAACTCCAGCGTTGGTGTGGAAGGGGAAGATGATATTCCATCAATGACAACCTTAATACTACGGTCTGAAAGAAAACTTTCGAGCAACTTACAGAGTTTCGATGCAAGGCCGACGGAGGTCAATTTGGCAAGAAGATTTTTGTGCCAGACCAAATCGAAGGCTTTTGAAATGTCTAAAGCTACCGCGAGGGTCTCATTCCTGGCCTCCAGGGTTTTATTCCAGATATGAGCGCGGCATATGCTTGGATGTCACCGGTCGACCGGGATTGCCTGAAGCCGTATTGCCTATCGTGGATAAATTTATTTGACTCGAAGTGTCGTAGAACTTGCTCATTGATGGCTTTTTCCATGATTTTGGATAAGACAGAAGTAGATTGCTATGGGTCGATAGTTTTTTATGTAAACTAACTATTTAAACTAGCTTACTGTTTATTTATCCACACATACTTTATGTATGGATTTTTCCATATCTTCGATATACATTCATTATGATTCTTTGACTAACATCGCAATAATTACTTTTAGTTTTCGTGTTCATGATAAGTATGGCTCTCTTTCAGTCTCTCTTCTATACCTTCAAGTATTCTAAAATATTTGTATAGGCTTTATGCGTTTTCAATGTAAGCTTTCTCTTTTTTCTCGCTTTCGCTTACAAGTGCCTACCACAATTAACGAGGAGAAGCTTTGCTGGAGGAATAATGCTCCTCTGGAGGAGGGGAAGGAGTAGAGCAAACACCCACATATATTGCGCAATTGCAACCCCGCCGGGTAACAACCAACCACTCAGCCTCTTTAAACAAATTGAATTTCTTTGAATATATATAAAAAAATTTTTTTTTTTAATTTCGCATTAATTTGAGGGAGATTTATTCATTTCAGAGATGAAAAGGACATTTTTTTTCTCGATTAAATTATTTGATTTAATAAATTCACCGAGGTTTAATTTTAATGAAGTCACTTAATTGAGGGTTCATTAAAAATTACTATTATTGTAAACATGTGAAAAAAAATTAAATTTCTTAATTTCATTAAAAAAATGAATCTACATTTTTTAAATCAACTCCTGGCGTGGGCACACACACGACTTTCACATTAGTTTCTTTTCCTTATCTACTCTTGTTAAACGAGCAAACATTGTTTGTATATTTATATATTTGTATGTTGTGTTCTATTTTGAAAACGACTTCTACGGATTTGGATGAAACAAAGATACCCTCTTTTTACGGGGTTGGGTTTAAATCAACTTTGACTAAAGGTACAGTTTGGGGTTATGTTTTTAGGTGTGAATTTAACCTTTTTCCCACAGCATTTTTTAGGTCTTGCAGGAATACCTCGTCGGTATTCAGATTACCCAGATGCTTATGTTTGTTGAAATGTAGTTTCTTCTCTAGGGTCGACACGTTTGGTTTGCATTCAAAAAGGCAACTCTATTAACAAGTTTTGAGGATGAGAAAGCGATCTAGGCTAGGTCTGGACCTCAACAAATTTCATCTTAATTGATCTTTTCTTAATTAAAGTAATTATTGATAGATGAAAATCTCAATAAAAAAGTTTGTTTACATTTTTTTTTCAATTATCTTTTATTTTTAATTGGTTTTTTAATTTTAAAACCCACTAATAGGTTATAGCAAATATTAATATATTAGAGATATTAAAATTAGGCATTTTTTGATTGTTTTTAATTAACAGGTGTCTAAATCATAACAAAACAGGTGTGTTTACAAATAAAGTGGTTGAAGTGGCTTTTTTTTATATAACTTGGAAACAAATCTTATTTAATTTTGTGTTTTTATTTCAGATCCTATACGATTATTTTTTTATATTTTCCTATTTATTTTTTTATAATGTTTATCAATATGAACGAATGTGGGCAAAATTGGTGTACGAGTAAACAAATATACACATAATATGTAGACCATTGGAAAGCTAGAAATGCAAAAACTGGGTGCGGGGTGGGGTGGATGTGGGAGGTGCAGGAGGTGGGGTGCAGTTGTGGGGGATCCGGGGGTGGGAGGCGCGGTTGGGGTGGGGTGGGGCGGAGTGGGGGTGCAGTGGTGGGGGCGAGGTATGGGGTTTCGGGAGGGGGGGGGGTCAGGAGTTACCGTGCATCGCTCGGTGGCTCCAGGTACTTTGAAATTATTATACCAATGTTCTTCATTATCAAATTACTTCAATTTGAGTTTTCGCCCCAAGCTGATTTCAGAAAAATGACGAAATTGCAAAATACCGAAAAACTTCAAGTATACATCAACTTTCGGTCTTTTGATTTTGGTTATGTTTTTATAAAACAAAAAATGAGAATATATCTTCGAAAAGTTTTTACATACTAATTAGAAAAATATATACCTTTCTTAAGGGGTGGAAATTTATCTTTTGTCCGGGGCGTCGTAACCGAGAGCTAGACCGTGCGCTGTTTATGTTTTATAATATAGTAAAATAAGAATAGATCGGAATTTGATTGAAATTTGATATTTCTTGTGTGATGATCAAGTAAATTGATTCCGTTTTATTGTTTTTAAACTGTTTGATTTTGTTTATATTGTTTCTATTGTAATACTGTTTATCTAATTCAATTGTTAGTAAAAATAAGCTGACGTGTTCTGATGTGACCATCCACTTGAGTTATATTTAATATTTAATAAAATTATTAATAATCATGTAGGGCGGGGATTAGTTTTTGCATTTTTAGACTTCTGGGGTCCCACTGATTATGTATACAAAATTTGGTTGAGTTTGGTACAAGAGCCTAGATTTTCATTTTGACCCCCCCATTTTGGGTGGTTAGTTTTTGCATTTTTAGACTTCTGGGGTCCCACTGATTATGTATACAAAATTGGTTGAGTTTGCTCAAAGAGTCTAAATTTTTAATTTTTAACTCACCCACCCCCACTACCCCTTAATTTTGGCTCGACATGCACCAAAATCTAATCAGCTCTTAATCTCAATGGACTAAAACTATGTGTGAAATTTGGATTTGATATTCACACTAGTTTTTGAGCTAGCTTGTCCACAAAAATTTGGTAACGCACAGACTAACTAACAACCTGACAACCAGACAGACTAACAGACATTTTTACAAAACAATTATTATCTCGAAAAATATAGTTTTTTCGATGTTCACTTATTAGAGCTTTTTTGTAGAGCGAAAAGCCATGGTTTTGCTTAATTTGTTTAATCAAGATAGTTTCAGCCGTTTTTGAGATATTTTCGAAAAAAGAAGGAAAAAAACATTTTTTTCATGCACGATTATACCCTGTATGGTAAAGTAAAAAAGAAAAAAGAGAAAAAATTTGTCTATGTGAATTTTTTATGTTTCTGATGGTTCTTCATTGGTAACGGAGATAAAGAAAAATAATGTATTTTGTGGCTACACCTCTAACATAACATAAAATTGACAATCAAGTAATACAAAACAGTAGATTCTATAGCCAAAATGCCGTCTCCATATATTGGCGCCCCGGACAAATATCCGGGGGCGTTAACATAATTAATAATAATTTGTAATTTATTTAATCCTTGCCTTTTTTGCAGTAATGGAAATAAATTGTTTAAATATCCGAGAGGACGGTGTATGGTGGAATTACATAATATGATGTGTTCAAGTCGAGAGGTGAACCGCGACCTCAAATCGTGTACACCTACTTCCACTTCCACTTTTATTTCCAAGTAGAATACAATAGATGATAATTGATTATCTAATGAATTACAAAATAATTCAAAAAAACGATGTACACCTAATTCCAATCGCGGTTCAACCCTCGGTTCAATTCATACGAAATTTTAGTTTTTTACCATTGATTTAAAACAATATGTATTTGGTGGTAGAATTCGAAGAATATAATTTCTGTGCTAATGTTCAATTGTTGTGTAAGTTGTCCTGGCTAGACTGTAGATTAGTCTTTCGAAATAGTAAACACAAAGCGGGTGCAAACTTGACAAAAGGTCCGCAAATTCCAGCAGGCCTGAGTTTTCCAGCACGGGCCTAGCAAAAAGGCAGCCACGTCGTTGCTGGACAATGCCGAACTAACGAGGCTGTCGCAGTTAACGCTCATTACGGGCCGTGTTCACCCCCTGCAATTTGTTGTATTGTACTAGACACAGCCATCTTGTCGAATTCCCTGCCCTGCCATAGGACATGATGGCAAATCGAAAGCCATTATTAAATATTTATCCAATAGAGCCATTGCTGGCTGCGTTAATGAATGACCTTTCACTCGGATTCTCTTTTCTTTCAGAATAGCGATTCGATTAAAGTCAATAAATAATTTGTATTGAAAATAGATAATCACCTTTAGCGTAGGTAAAATCGAATTAAAATTTAACTAATAATGTTAGAGCGAGGGAGTAAAATAATTATTTTACAATTTCAAAAGAAATTAACGTTTTTTTTTTTGAGTTGTCAAGCTATTACTAGTTGAGTATTTACTTTTACTATATAATTTACTGGCTATTTAAATTAAAGGGAAAAGTTAAAACATTTTCCGCTCTTCAGTAAATTTGTTTGATTATTGTTTTGCCAATTTTTTGCTAATGAAGGGGTTAAAATATAACAAGTTTAAACTTGAAAAAAAAGTTTTGATTTAGGAGAATGGTTTTTGGTGAAACATAGGATTAATAAAATTAAAAATTTAAATTTAAAAAATATAAATGAATAGGTAGGTTTCTTTTTTTTACCTATTCTATCAATCTAAAATATTTTCAGCATTGCGACTTTTTCGGCTTCCATCGAAAAGTCGTAGCAACTTTATTTTTTTAAATGGAACACCCCGTATATTAACATGGTTTTAGAACCGCCTTTTTATTTAAATACTTTTTTGTTAATATTTTCCTATACCTATCTCTATCGGTTTTCGAGATAAAAAATAATTTGTATTAAATATGGTCCAAAACATGGCCCTAATTAAACTTAAATAAATAAGTGCTCTCAATTCATGAAAAGTTGATATTTTGGTGGTAGTTTAGACAGTCCCGAAGTATTTAATTTACGCCGAAAAATCCACTCCATTTTATACAGGGCGTGCTAAGATTACTATTATTTCCGTTATTCATAAAAGGGGTCAAAAGTTCGTTTTTTCAAATTAGACTCCCTGTATATTATTCAATAAATTGAAAAAGTTAATGAATGACCTTTCACTCGGATTCTCTTTTCTTTCAGAATAGCGATTCGATTAAAGTCAATAAATAATTTGTATTGAAAATAGATAATCACCTTTAGCGTAGGTAAAATCGAATTAAAATTTAACTAATAATGTTAGAGCGAGGAGTAAAATAATTATTTTACAATTTCAAAGAAATTAACGTTTTTTTTTTTGAGTTGTCAAGCTATTACTAGTTGAGTATTTACTTTTACTATATAATTTACTGGCTATTTAAATTAAAGGGAAAAGTTAAAACATTTTCCGCTCTTCAGTAAATTTGTTTGATTATTGTTTTGCCAATTTTTTGCTAATGAAGGGGTTAAAATATAACAAGTTTAAACTTGAAAAAAAGTTTTGATTTAGGAGAATGGTTTTTGGTGAAACATAGGATTAATAAAATTAAAAATTTAAATTTAAAAAATATAAATGAATAGGTAGGTTTCTTTTTTTACCTATTCTATCAATCTAAAATATTTTCAGCATTGAGACATTTTCGGCTTCCATCGAAAAAGTCGTAGCAACTTTATTTTTTTAAATGGAACACCCCGTATATTAACATGGTTTTAGAACCGCCTTTTTATTAAAATACTTTTTTGTTAATATTTTCCTATACCTATCTCTATCGGTTTTCGAGATAAAAAATAATTTGTATTAAATATGGTCCAAAACATAGCCCTAATTAAACTTAAATAAATAAGTGCTCTCAATTCATGAAAAGTTGATATTTTGCTGGTAGTATAGACAGTCCCGAAGTATTTAATTTACGCCGAAAAATCCACTCCATTTTATACAGGGCGTGCTAAGATTACTATTATTTCCGTTATTCATAAAAGGGGTCAAAAGTTCGTTTTTTCAAATTAGACCCCTGTATATTATTCAATAAATTGAAAAAGTTAATGAATGACCTTTCACTCGGATTCTCATTTCTTTCAGAATAGCGATTCGATTAAAGTCAATAAATAATTTGTATTGAAAATAGATAATCACCTTTAGCGTAGGTAAAATCGAATTAAAATTTAACTAATAATGTTAGAGCGAGGGAGTAAAATAATTATTTTACAATTTCAAAGAGATTAACGTTTTTTTTTTAGTTGTCAAGCTATTACCAGTTGAGTATTTACTTTTACTATATATTTTACTGGCTATTTAAATTAAAGGGAAAAGTTAAAACATTTTCCGCTCTTCAGTAAATTAGTTTGATTATTGTTTTGCCAATTTTTTGCTAATGAAGGGGTTAAAATATAACAAGTTTAAACTTGAAAAAAAGTTTTGTTTTGGTAGAATGGTGAAGGTTCTTGGTGAAACATATGGTTAATAAAATTAAAAATATAAATAAATAGGTAGGTTTCACAAATAAAGTAAAGTTTCAAGTAAAACTATGAACGAAAACACCCTCAATAAAATTACTGCCTGTCTTTCTGTATGTATGTGTGTTTGAGAGGGTTCCGTGCTAATCTTGTTTACGATTCACGTAAAAACGGCTGAAGAGATTATTATGAAATTTAATATTTGTATCAGATGTCTTGTAACTTAAAATCATTGCTATATTGATATTTTGACACCAAAAGGGGTGTCGCGGACAGGAAATGTAGTTGTAAATTTTGTTTGAAATTTTAAAGGATTTCTTTTTTTTTTAATTACCGTCACTGCACTGCAGCCAGATGTACGTAGGACGATTGAGATCCTCTCCATCAGGACTCCAATTGCTTTTAGCACCTCCCCCCCTTTCCTTTTCCGCTCTTTTTTGCCGACCCCTGGGGCCTTCGTCAAAATTATATGGTGATAGGAAATAAGTCATATATCTGAGTTGACAGTGAAAAAATGATCTTTCAAAAAAAAAAGGCTTCTAAATGAATTTTTCCAAAAAGGTCACGTGATTTTCGAAGTCACGCCCTTCTGGAAATGGGAGGGCTCAATGATTTGAAGATACTCCTTCTCATTAGAGAATTAACCAATCGAGAGTTCCAATTGTGGAAAATTGCCAGAGATGACAGTTAGCAGACAGTCAGAGTTCAGAGATGACAAACTAAATAAATGGGGCTCTCAAAATTTAGTTAACTTTAATTCAAATAAGACTCAATGTTGTCTAATTTCTAGGCGCGAAAATAGAGATTTCCCTGATATTCACTTCGATTCGAATACCCTGAAAATGTGTGACAGCCTATCCATGTTGGGCGTCTCTGTCGCATCTGACCTGTCTTGGAATGAACACATCTCCTCTGTGGCGAAATCTGCAGCAAGGAAGATTGGCTTCTTATTCAGGTCCAAGCGATTTTACAAACCCCCACAACTTCTCACCATCTACAAGGCCCAAATCCGCCCCTATCTCGAATACTGCTCTCATCTGTGGAGAGGAGCCTCAAAATATTCTCTTGCTACCCTTGATGCAATTCAGAAACGAGCCGTCAGGCTAATTGACGATTCTACCCTCACCGACTCCCTCGACTCGTTGGCTCATCGAAGAGATGTCTCTGCCCTTTCCCTTTTCTATAGATACTATCACGGCAGGTGCTCTGATGAGATAAAGTCAATAATTCCCCCAAAGCATACTTTGCACGCAGCACACGTTTTGCCGACTCCCAACACTCTTTTGCGGTCAAATTGGAAAAGTGCCGGACCACTTCATTCGCGAATACATATATCCCCATGACTTCAAGGAACTGGAACTCTCTCCCAGCCTCTATCTTTCCCAGCACCTATGATCTTCAAACCTTCAAAACCAGGGTGCATAGACTCCTACGTCTACACCCTCTCACTTAATCAACTTTCCCTTCTCTTCGGTAATGCAAGGGTCTTTCGAGATCCATAGGGGCTACACCTTTACTGGTGCACCCCTTCTTGCATTCGATTGCATTAAAAAAAAAAAAAAAAAAAAAAAAGAGATGAGAGACCGCAGTCAGTCAGTTAGCAGAGTCAGTGAGCAGCGAGTTAGCGAGTAGACAGTGAGGAGTTGAGTCTAAAAATGTACAATCCCCCTTATGCCAAATAAAAAACTATGTTAAAGAAAATGTGTTTTTTCATTAACAGCACACATCTTCCATCAAACGGCAGTCGAGACAGAGAATTCACGATCTACGAGCTTCACGATTACCATTAGTAGGCCATTATAATCCTTTCGGGACTATAATACGGCCCTCTATAAATAAAACAAATAATATGTTCGCACCCATAACCACTGGCGCGCAACAGGGGTTTTGGAAGGGCGCACTAATGGAAATTATCAAATAACTACTAAACTTTTAACTCTTCGGCAAATTTTTAATGAGAAAAATTGTAAGGATGTGATTTCTGGTAACTTTTGTTTAAAACAATTCATAAAGAACACCCCTAGTAGCACAATGATTCAAACTGTATAGTAACTATATAGGTGCTAAATAGATTCTCGAAAACTATATCTAGCCACTATATAGTTTGAAACATTGTGCTACTAGAGACCCAAAAATGTGGGAGAGGGTCAAAAAATGAAAATTCTTGAGCAAACTCAATGTCTCGTACCTCCATTTATTTGTACACATTTGATCTTGGTGGTTTTTATAAGTTCCATAGTTCCATTGATAATGTACTTATAAAGAGTGAGTCACCTCTTGTCCATTTGAAAATGTGTTTCTTTTTCTCTCCTCACTTACTCTTTCGCTTTCATAGGAGTTGAAGCTCTTACTTTTTTATAAGACCTTTATTTATATCATATTTCCGATCTCATCATTTCCTTAAATCGTATCCTCAAAGAAGTGATATTTCAAACACTATCTGCACATTCATTATTTTGCCAATTCTAAAATTGGCTGGTCCTTCAAGTCAACCTGCAGGCGAATTCAATCTGCATTCGAGAGTAAGTACATTTATCTTTTTAACCTCGCCTGTCACACTCAACCACATTTTATATACCTACATAATCTGTGGGCCACTAGAAGGCTAGAAATGCAAAACTAACCACCCAAAATGGGGGCAGTGCGTCCAGGGGGTGTAGATTCTTGGCTAGCAAGAGGGCCGTCGAAGGCGGGCCTCAAAGCTAGTTTTATATATAATTAAAAAAAAAGGAATTTTTAATTCAAGAGAATATTAATTAATTTATACTGACGATTGAGAATTAATTTGATTAAGAGAAAAGTTGAAGTGAACTTGAAGGAGAGAATCAAGAATGCGCCTGGGAGAAATGTATATTAATGAAGCGTAAGTTTGTCACTAACTAACTCGGATGTTGAGAGTTGCTGAAGGTGGCTCGCCTGACAACTGGCAAAATAAGACGGAAATGATTCGAACCGTATCTGAACTGCTCTAAACGGCACAAGTCACGGCAAACGCCTGACTAACGAGCCGACTCCTCGGCCTGTATGGCAAATGCGTTATAGCCGAACCGGTTCTGCTCGTAAAATCGCTCCAATTGAGTTATCTTCTGTACAGTTCTATTTTAATTCATCCCTTGGCGCCCAGACAGAGCGGCTGGACTCGGGGGCTGGGATTTCAGGATGGGCAGCGATGCCACACACACACCGGGGGACAGTCATTTAATTTGCTGCTGCTCGCCGCCGGATTAGCCAGCAAAAAGCCGATTATATGCCCGTGTGGAAATGACCCAGGGGGCGAGAGAAGACCGGCTGGCGTGGGTGGGTGGAGGTACTACTACTACAAGTCGCCTCGTTCTGAATTCTAGCCAGGATGATCGATGGCATCGCTCTTTTCCGGTACACAATCACCTCCACCGGATGAATCAAACCAACCAAGATTAAATATTTAATTTGAGCTTTTTGATACAAAAGTCAAACGTTAATGGGATCCGTGTTATCTCCTTTGAAGGAGAATTCATGTTAGATCAAAGCCATTTATAATTTCAAGCAAAAATTTACTTTTTTTACTATTATTTATAATCAATTTACTGATTTTCAAATTTAATAATCCTTAGCTCAACATAGTTATAAATGAAACAGACAAAAATAATACAGGCGATATTGATTCTAGGCTAGAATAATTAAGATTCTTCTTTGTGAGACATACCCTTTGTGGGCTTGTTATCCAATCCCAACAGTTAGGAAGTGTATTTGTTTGTATATGCAGGGGCAGATCACTTGCTTATGTAGAAATCGAATTAAGAAAAAAGTAACACAGATATATATTTAATTCTTTGAACAGAATTAAGTACAACGTTTAAATTTTATGTTTAAACCGTTTTAAAGATGATGATTTTATCAGACATATGACGTCCATTACTCTCAATACACTGCGTTAATCGAACTCGGAAGTTTCGTTCAACACTTTCCAGCTTATCGACGGGTATGTTGACGACAGCTTGACGAATGTTGTTCTTCAGGTGAGCCAGGATCCTAGGACGATCGTTGTAGAGAAATTATTTTAGATAGGTCCATAAAAAATGGTCGCAAGGGGCTAAAATAGGCAACCGTGCTGGCCAGTGCAGAACGGCCCTCAAGGAGATGACGCAGTGTTTTGAGAATAATGGACACTATCTGCCTGATATTATCTTTAAAACTGTGTAAACATAAAATTTAAAAGTTGAACCTACTTGATGCTGTTCAAAGAATAAAATATGTATATATCTGCGTTACTTTTTTCATAATTGAACTTCTAAATAAGCAAAAGTGCTCTGCCCCTCCATATATTTTTTTGCGCCTTAATTGCGTCTTTTAGATAATGCAAATATAGTTTAAACACATTGCAAAGATTTTTGCCCCTCTTGACCCCTTGGGGTCAAATTTCAAAAAATCCTGAAATACTTTTCTAGATATTTTCTCCCTCCATATAAATAAACTTTTATTCGAAACTTTTTCATATAATGCACTGTTTTTGAGTTATAAGGTTGTCCCAAGATAAAAAAACTCACCCGTTATATTTTTATATATATATATATATATTTGTATCTTAGTTCTATTTTGAAAACGGCTCTACCGATTTTGATGAAACAAATTCTATTAACAAGTTTTGAGGATGAGAAAGCGATCTGGCTAGGTCTGGACCTCGACAAATTTAATCTTAATTGATCTTTTCTTAATTAAAGTAATTATTGATAGATGAAAATCTCAATAAAAAGTTTGTTTACATTTTTTTCAATTATCTTTTATTTATTAATTGGTTTTTTAATTTTAAAACCCACTAATAGGTTATAGCATATATTAATATATTATATTAATACCGAAAATACATCGTCTCTTAAAAGTTTCGCATCTTTAATTTTAGAGTGGCGAGGGGGGGGGGGGGGAACAATTATCAATATATTTAATGTTTCTTAATTTAAAAAGAATTGGAGTCTTTCATTTCAAAACTCGAATTTATATATTTCAAATTTGCCTGAGTTAATGGAAATCGATTGGAGCCATCAGTTTAAAATCAGAGCTGAGAATTATATTTCAAATTTGCCTCGTTAATTAATATATATTTAATGTTTCTTAATTTAAAATCTATTGGTGTTTTTTCATTTTCATTCGAGTTCAAATGAATACAATATTATCTAGACACAGTCTAAATCAAAAATATATAGTTTTAGTAAAAGAAATCAAGATATAAATATTAATGTGACATTGGTCTAGTGGTTAGAGCTGATAACCATAGTTCAAGAGTTCGTCGGTTCGATTCTAGGCAAGAGGGTAATTTTTTTAGAGAAATTTCTCTAAGCGTTGTTACAAATTAATCTAGATGAATATAAATAGTATTAGGAATTTTTTGTTTGTTTTTAATTGTGGCTTTTTTATATAACTTGGAAACAAATCTTATTTAATTTTATATTTTTATTTCAGAACCTATAGGATTATTTTATTTTATTATTATTTTCTTATTTATTTTTTTATAATGTTTATCAATATGAACGAATGTGAGCAAATTGGTGTACGAGTAAACAAATACACACATAAAATGTAGACCATTAGAAATCTAGAAATTCAAAAACTGGGGGTGGATGTGGGAGGCGCAGTTGTGGGGGATCCGGGGGTGGGATGCACGGTTGGGATGGGGTGGGGCGGAGTGGGGGTTCAGTGGTGGGGGTGAGGTGTGTGATTTCGGGAGGGGTCAGGGGTTACCGTGCATAGCTCGGTGGCTCCAAGCACTCAATATTATTTACTCTAATAATCACATCAGTGGTTTTTCTTTCCGTTAATACATTAGATTTTATAATGTGTTCTAATTGAAAAAGTTTAAAGATCTAAATAAATATTAGTTGTAATTTTTGAAGATTAAATTTTCATAATCAAATACACTGAGAGATAAAATAATATAATTTGATGAAATGAAATAAATATATTATATCACAAGTAGAGGGAAACTAAATTTTCTTTGAAGTACCATCTTGACCATCAAAGTGAAATCAATTCAAAGGTAACAAGTAAAAAGTAAATACGCTTATCAAGAAGCTTATGAGGGTTGGCTTTTAAAAAATATACAAACTGTGGCATGTTTACTTTTTACTTACATTTATATCAATAACATTATATGATATTAGAAATATTATGTGGAAGAAATGAATTTTTAATTTTATATCGCTTTATTTTTTCTTTTCATTTTATTTAAATCGCTTCATAGTAAATCGATAAGGGTCGCTACAATGCCTACCTGTATATCTGTTCGCCTGTCAAGACCATTGTAGGGTAACTATACCTTATTTGCGGAGTTTTTTTTAAACCATTACAAATCAGGGAAATAAAGTCCGATTTATTCCAAGTAAAGTTTTTTTTGAAATGTTGAACTATTGTCTATTGCAGTTGTGAGCTAGTTTTTAAGTTAAAATCATCCTGTGAGCTAATTGTTACAAAACAATTTACTTATTGCTTATATAACTTTATTTATACATTTTTTTTATCTATCTACTCTTATTAAACGATCAAAAATTGTATACCATATATATGGTATATATATATATATATATATATATATATATATATATATATATTAGTATCTGGAGGCACCGAGCGATGCTCGGTATCCCCTGACCCCCCACCCCCTCCCGAAATCATACACCTCGCCCCCACTCCGTCCCACCCCACCCCACCCCACCCCAACCGCCCTACCCCCCCGGACCCCCACAACTGCACCCTACCTCCTACAGGAGGAAGACAATTGCAAGGATAATTGCCCGGAGAAAAGAGAATTGAATATTTAATTTTAATTAGAAGAGTGGGGTGAAAGGAATAATTATTTATATATTTAATGTTTTTGCATTTAAAATTAATTGTAATAAAAATATTCATTTTAGTAAAAGTAAAAAGCAAGGATTTTTAAAATAGTTCTTTGGTCTAATGGTAGAGTGTCGGCCTCATATGCAAGAGGTCCCAAGTTCTAATACGACTTCCGCCGAATCATTTTTTTTATAGAGATTTTCATCTATCAATAATTACTTTAATTAAGAAAAAATCAATTAAGATGAATTTTGATGAGGTCCACACTTAGCCAGATCGTTTTTTCATCCTCAAAACTTGTTAATAGATTTTGTTTCATCAAAATCGGTAGGGCCGTTTTCAAAATAGAAGCAAGATACAAATATATAAATAAATATATATATAAATAATATAATAAAGCGGTTTGTTCTACAGCATGCGCCGTTTTCCGCATCCAACACGCCAATTCTCTCTATCCAGGATGTCTTGCTCTTGTAGTTGCCTACTGGTCATTGCCTCATCTACTCCCTGCTTCCACGTTCGTCTCGGTCTTCCTCTTCTCCTCCGTCTTTCCGTGGGCATCCAGGTCCATATTTTATGAGGCCACCTATCTTCCGGCATTCTTTTGAGGTGTCCGTACCATATAAATATATATATAAATAAATATACAATTTTTGCTCGTTTAATAAGAGTAGATATATACAGGGTGATTCACGGTCGATTGGCACGTTATACGTTTATGGAAAACGGTTCGCAAGATTTTTCCGAAAATTTAGTACCTTACATTTTCTCACCTGTTCTATAGATCTAAAATATTTTCGGCATTGCGACGTTTCAGCTTCCATCGAAAAGTCGTAGCAACTTTATTTTTTTAATGGAACACCCCATATATTAACACGTTTTTAGAACCGCCCTTTTATTAAAATACTTTGTTGTTAATATTGTCCTATACCTATCTCTATCGGTTTTTGAGATAAAAAATAATTTGTATTAAATATGGTTCAAAACATGGCCCTAATTAAACTTAAATAAATTAGTGCTCTCTATTCATGAAAAGTAGATATTTTGGTGGTAGTTTCGACACACTGAAGTATTTAATTTACGCCGAAAATCCACTCCATATTATAGAGGCGTGCTAAGATTCCTATTATTTCCGTTATTCATAAGAGGTCAAAAGTTCGTTTTTCAAATTGAGACCCCTGTATATTATTCAATAAATTAAAGACGAAGAAAAATGCTTTAAGACAATTTATCATGTCCCTATACCTAAAACATCAAGTTTTCTTAATAAAGCCGCTTTTTCGTGAAAAATTACAATTCATTGAATTTAATTTTAATTAACCATGGAAATATCAAGCCATATGACAGTTTGTTGACTATTTATAAGAAACTTATAAACAGTTTCAAAAAAATCTCCCAAATGATCGCAAATATTGATTCTTCAAACGAAGTTCTTATGAAATTATTTATTTTATACTATAAGAATTTCGTTTGAATAATCAATATTTGCGATCATTTTGGGAGATTTTTTTGAACATTGTCAATAAACTGTTTATAAGTTTCTTATAAATAGTCAACAAACTCTCATATGGCTTGATATTTCCATGGTTAATTAAATTCATTAAAAAGTAATTTTTCACGAAAAATCGGCTTTATTAAGAAAACTTGATGTTTTAGGTATAGCGACATGATATATCCTCTTAAAGCATTTTTCTTCGTCTTTCAATTTATTGAATAATATACAGGGGTCTAATTTGAAAAAAACGAACTTTTGACCCCTTTTATGAATAACCGAAATAATAGGAATCTTAGCACGCCCTGTATAATATGGAGTCGATTTTTTGGCGTAAATTAAATACTTCGGGACTTATTTATTTAATTTTACTTATGGAAAGTGGTGTAGGTCTTAGGTGAAACATGATGTTAGTTAATAGAGTAAGGGTGTGTAGTTTCACAGTGAATGAAATAAAACTCAAAGAGGTTTATACAAAACTCAATATATTTCGGATTATTAGTCCATCATCAGGAGTTTACAAGTTAACTAATAATCCGAAATATATTGAGTTTTATAAACCTCTTTGAGTTTTATTTCATTCACTGTGAAACTACACACCCTATACTCTATTAACTTATTTATTTAAGTTTAATTAGGCCATGGTTTGGACCATATTTAATACAAATTATTTTTTATCTCGAAAGCCGATAGAGATAATTAAGGGGGTGGAGGGGGGTTAAAAATTAAAAAATAGGTCGTTTGGGCAAGCTCAACCAAATTTTGTATACCTAATCAGTGTGCTCCTAGGAGTCTAAAAATGCACAAACTAACCCCCTCCCTTACATGATTATAAATAATTTTATTAAATATTAATGTAAGTGAGGGGCTAGGTTGTATTGTAAAGTCAGGTGGCCACATCAGAACACGTCAGCTTCTTTAATTTGGTTAACGTGCATGGCTCGGTTGCTCCAGGTACTAATAAATATAAAGATTGTTAATGCTTATATAAAGAGAAATTAATCAAGAAGCGCCCCCTCTTGTTCTATTTCAACCTAATTTAGAGCTGTATGGAACATTTGAGATGGTGTCTGTCGTTGGGATGCCTAATGGCAATCCCAGTCAGTGCATCGTGACTGCTGGGATTATCGCTCTGTGACGACCCATCTCTACTTCTCTACAACACTCTGGAGGTTTCTCTCCCCGTTTGCACCAGAGAGAGAGAGAGAGAGAGAGAGAGGAGATAATTCCAGCTGGTGGGGGGTGGAGGAGGGGTTACTATAGCAACCAGTCGATCATTAGTGGCCTGGCCGAGTTGCTGGACAAATTGGAAGTCAGCCCCCCCCCCCCCCCCCCATCATCCTCTTTTACTTTTGATTTTTGAACATTGCCTTCACAAGAAGTTCGTCAATTTCAACAAATTAATCCACAATACGAGATTGAAAGAATCATCGCAATCTAATTTATTGTTTTACTTTATCCAATGAGAAGCATGGGTAAAGTATTGTAATCGGTCTGGCGGCAAGCGCGACTTCAAAGGGTCCTCAGGAAAAAGCTACGGAACCCATAGTCTCAATTAAAGTCACAAATTGTAGTATTCAATTAGAGTTGAATTTTAGCACGTGACGGTTTTGACAAAAATTACATGGGGTCTCGTTGAGAGGCCAAAAAGTGGGATTTTTTCATTTAGTGCGTGTGGATGGATGTATGTATGGATGGATGTTATCGTTTTTATGGCCCACGATTTTTTCCACACCATTGCACAGATTGAAATGAAATTGAAAACCTACCATTAGTTTAACAAAATGAAGCGCTGATTAGTTTTTGGTACATATCGGCCTACAAACATTAGTACTTTATTTCAGTACTTTTTTAGTTTTTTCTAAATATTTTGAAAATGACTTAACCAATTTTGATGAAATTTATTATCCTAATTAAGTACCTTGGGGACCACAAAAAAGGTTAAATAAAGTTTTTAGTAAAATTATGTTTTAATGTACTTTACTCAAGAGTAAGATAGTACTTTTTTTTTGATTTTTATATTTTAAATTCTTTAAAATTTATTCATTGGATCGTTTTAATATAGCTCATTTAACCTTGCTTAATTAAGAATGGATAGGCTTCTCTCTGTGAAATGCTAAAAATTTGGGATATAGAGAAATCGCGTTAAAATCAAAAATAACGAATGATTCTCATCGAGTACTTGAGGTATAACCATTCTATATTGGATTAAAGATAAGAGTAAATAAATATTTTATTTAATATGGATTTACTATGAGCTAGTGATATTGGGTCACTTAATATTAAAATTAAAAAATTAAAAGATATAAAATTTTTTTTTTTTTTCTTTTTCAATATATATATTTCGGGCTAACGACTCATCTTCAGGAAATACAGAAAGTAACGTATTTCTGTATTTCCTGAAGATGGGTCGATAGCCCGAAATATATATATATATATATTGAAAAAGAAAAAAAATTTTTTATATCTTTTAATTTTTTAATTTTAATGTGAAATAAGTGACCCAGTATCCTTAACTCATAGTAAATCCATATTAAATAAAATATTTATTTACTCTTATCTTTATGAAAGATGTTTCACCTTGCACCAACACCACAATCTCTACTGATTACTATATTGGATTTTTGACGTTTCGGTTTTTATTGGTAACCATCGGTGAAGACATAGAGGAATCGGGTTAAAATCAAAAATAGCGATTGATTCTCATCTATTACTTGAGGAATAACAATTCTACATTAGATTTTTGACGCTTCGATTATTATTGGTAACCATTGCTGATTTTGATTTTAAGCCGATTCCTCCATGTCTTCACCAATGGTTACCAATAATAACCGAAATGTCAAAAATCGAATGTAGAATGGTTATTCCTCGACTTTTAAATAAGAATCGATCATTATTTTTTAATTAAAGTCAACATGAACTACAAATAGCAAGTGATATCTGATTAATAATAAAGGAATAAACATCTTAATTTTTCAAATGAATTTGGATAAAGTTTAGCAACGATCCGTTGCAGTTTATTTTCTCTGGAAATTAAAAATATGCAACTATTAACTAAATAATTGATAATTATTTTATATCTTTTAGTGCATTTTATTTTATTTCTGAGTTCTTATTATTATATTTGCTGCATTTAATTTTTTTGAAGTCGGTTTTATTTTTTTTTTTATAAAAATATTTTTTAAATCATCCTCTTAATAAAACCATCCAGAGGCGTATTTTTATATCTAAGTACCTGGAGCCACTGATCGATGCACGGTAACCCCTGACCCCCCCCCCCTCCCGAAACCACACACTTCGCCTCCACCCACGCCCCATCCCACACAAACCGCGCCTCCCACCCCCGGATCCCCCACAACTGCACCCCACCTCCTGCACCTCCCACATCCACCCCAGTTTTTGCATTTCTAGCTTTCTAATGGTCCACATATATATTATGTTTATATTTATTTACTCGTACACCAATTTGCCTACATTCGTTCATATTGATAAACATTATAAAAAAATAAATAGGAAAAAAATAATAAAAAAAATAATCGTATAGGATCTGAAATAAAAACATAAAATTAAATAAGATTTGTTTCCAAGTTATATAAAAAAAGCCACTTGAACCACTTTATTTGTAAACACACCTGTAATGTTATGATTTAGACACCTGTTAATTAAAAACAAACTAAAAATTCCTAATTTTAATATAATATATTAATATTTGCTATAACCTATTAGTGGGTTTTAAAATTAAAAAACCAATTAAAAATAAAACATAATTGAAAAAAATGTAAACAAACTTTTTATTGAGATTTTCATCTATCAATAATTACTTTAATTAAGAAAAGATCAATTAAGATTAAATTTGTCGAGGTCCAGACCTAGCCAGATCGCTTTCTCATGCTCAAAACTTGTTAAAAGAATTTGTTTCATCAAAATCGGTAAAGCCCTTTTCAAAATAGAAATAAGATACAAATATATATATATATATAATATATACAAACAATTTTTGCTCGTTTAATAAGAGTAGATAAACAAGTGGATTGTTTTATGTGGCATTGCTTTTTCTCTTTATATGACGTTAGTTGGATTCGTATTGGCTAATAATGTAGTTTTCTATTTTCCTAACAAGCAAAATATTATAACATATTGTATTTTATTTTTCATTGAATAATTTTTTTTTTTTAGATTCTATTTTAGAGAGATTTGATATTATTAAGCTAATATTTGACATTATATTTGGGCATTTTTCCAGTGAACGATCTGTATATTATTTGGAATGTAAAAAATTCGAAGAGCCTATATAATGGAGAAAACATGTTTAGAGTGAGTGGATTAGCAAAAGCATATTCCATCGGGGGACAAAAAAAACCACCTCATTAATCTCAAAGGAAATATAGAGGTTGATACAGTGAATATAGGAAATTTAAATCTTCTAATGAGTAAAAAATACATGTAGATATATCAAAATCGAGGGGTGAACTGTGATTGGATTTACGTGTACACCGAGGGGTGAACAGCGACCTAAATTCGTGTACACCTACTACCACTTCCACATTCATTTCCAACTAGAAGACAATAAATGACAAGATTATCTAAGAATTCCAAAGTAATTCCAAAGACGGTGTACACCTACCTAATTCCAATCGCCGTTCACCTCTCTGCGTACACCGTCTTTGAAATTATGTGGAATTATTTTAGAATTCATTGGATAATCTATTGTCATCTATTGTCTTCTACTTGGAAATGAAGGGGAAGTGGAAGTAGGTGTACATGATAATAGGTCGCGGTTCACCCCTCGATTGAAAGGTTCTTTTTGTCGAGAGTAGCAGAATTTTGATAAATTGCAGGAGACAATAAAAGAGTGTGTCATCTGCTGGAAAAATAAATTTTTAATTTATTTACAAGGAATTATCGTTATAATCGTTATAAATCAATTAAGAATTTATTTTTCCAGCAGATGACACACTCTTTTATTGTCTCCTTCTACTTTGAATTTTATTGAAATATTTGGAAATATTTGGAACTACTTGGAAATATTTGGAATTACTTGGAAATATTTGGAACTACTTGAAAATTTTTGGAATTACTTGGAAATATTTGGAATTAGTTGGAAATATTTGTAATTACTTGGAAATATTTGGAACTACTTGAAAATATTTGGAATTGCTTGGAAATATTTGGAATTACTTGGAAATATTTGGAACTACTTGGAAATATTTGGAATTACTTGGAAATATTTGGAACTACTTGAAAATTTTTGGAATTATTTGGAAATATTTGGAATTACTTGGAAATATTTGGAATTATTTGGAAATATTTGGAATTACTTGGAAATATTTGGAATTATTTGAAAATATTTGGAACTACTTGAAAATTTTTGGAATTGCTTGGAAATATTTGGAATTACTTGGAAATATTTGGAACTACTTGAAAATTTTTGGAATTGCTTGGAAATATTTGGAATTGCTTGGAAATATTTGGAATTACTTGAAAATATTTGGAATTATTTGAAAATATTTGGAATTATTTGAAAATATTTGGAACTACTTGAAAATATTTGGAATTACTTGGAAATATTTGGAATTACTTGGAAATATTTGGAACTACTTGAAAATTTTTGGAATTGCTTGGAAATATTTGGAATTACTTGGAAATATTTGGAACTACTTGAAAATTTTTGGAATTGCTTGGAAATATTTGGAATTACTTGGAAATATTTGGAATTATTTGGAAATATTTGGAATTACTTGGAAATATTTGGAATTATTTGAAAATTAATATTGAAATACTTGAAAAATATTGCAAGTTATTTGAAAATATTTGGAATTACTTGGAAATATTTGGAATTACTTGGAAATATTTGGAATTACTTGGAAATATTTGGAATTATTTGAAAATATTTGGAATTACTTGGAAATATTTGGAATTACTTGAAATATTTAAAATTAAAAACTTGAAAATGAATTTGGAAGTTATTTGAAAATATTTGGAATTGCTTGGAAATATTTGGAATTACTTGGAAATATTTGGAAGCATTTGGAAATATTTGGAATTACTTGAAAATTAAAATTAAAAACTTGAAAAAGAATGCAAGTTATTTGAAAATATTTGGAATTACTTGGAAATATTTGGAATTACTTGGAAATATTTGGAATTACTTGGAAATATTTGGAATTACTTGGAAATATTTGGAATTACTTGGAAGTATTTGGAATTACTTGGAAATATTTGGAAGTACTTGGAAATATTTGGAATTACTTGGAAATATTTGGAATTAACTTGAAAATATTTGGAATTATTTGAAAATATTTGGAATTACTTGAAATATTTGGAATTATTTGGAAATATTTGGAAGTACTTGGAAATATTTGGAATTACTTTGAAATATTTGAAATTAAAAACTTGGAAAAATATTTGGAATTACTTGAAAATATTTGGAATTACTTGGAAATATTTGGAATTACTTGGAAATATTTGGAATTACTTGGAAATATTTGGAATTACTTGGAAATATTTGGAAATACTTGGAAATATTTTGGAATTATTTGAAAATATTTGGAAGTACTTGGAAATATTTGGAATTACTTGGAAATATTTGAAATTACTTGGAAATATTTGGAAGTTACTTGAAAATATTTGGAATTACTTGGAAATATTTGGAATTATTTGGAAATATTTGGAATTACTTGGAAATATTTGGAATTACTTGAAAATTAAATATTGGAATTACTTGAAAATATTTGGAATTACTTGAAAATATTTGGAATTACTTGGAAATATTTGGAATTACTTGGAAATATTTGGAATTACTTGGAAATATTTGGAATTATTTGAAAATATTTGGAATTACTTGGAAATATTTGGAATTACTTAGAGTTTCCATTTAAAAAACAGAACTTGACCTTTAAATATCCTTGAAAGCTTGTTCTAGGTCGACAAACAATAGCGTAGTTTAGTTTCCCCCTGATATAAATAAACTTTTATTTGAAACTTTTTTTTCATATAATATTCAGTGTTTTTGACTTATAAAATAATCTCAACATAAAAAAACTCGCCCGGTATCTTAATTTTTAGATTTTCTTACTTTTACGAGGAAATTATTATTAGTTAGATTAAATTTTTGTCATTTATTTTGAAAAATATCTTTTTCTGACTGTATTATAAGAAAAAATTGAGAAAAAATTTTGAAGAATAGAAAATACTTGTATTTGGATCTTCAAATTTAACTTCGAATAACTCTTGAAGAAGTGAATTTATCAAAAAATCATAAGAGAGCTTTCTTGTAGAGGGTTCAATTTACTATAAGAATATGTATTTCTTCTTTCTATATGTTCACTTGTTCAAATGGGATTTAAGGGATCTTGGAGTCTATCTGAACGGGCGGCTCACCTGGGGCGACCACGTGACACAGGTCTGCCGTAAGAGTGTATGGGGTTCTGGTTCCCCTGCGTCGACTGGCGGCATTCACGCCAATCGAGATCCGGCGGAAGATAATTGTAGCCGTTGTTCTTCCCCGCTTCCTTTATTGTGATACAGTGCATTATAACCTGGACAGTATAAGTAGTCGACGTTTGTCGGTTGCCTTCAATGCCTGTGCAAGGTACATATACAATCTTGAGCCTGAGAGCTAGTGTGTCCGGGTTCGCGGCCAGGATTGTGGGGATGAGCCTTGGTGCATATCGTATCTATAGATATGCGAAGTTTGTGCATGGGGTCCTCTCGGGACGTGCGCCCGACTACCTCGGTCGTGCGCTAGTCTGTGGGACCTCGGACCGGGCGCGTGCACTGGTCTGTCCACCCCACAGGAGCAAGATGGTGGGCGGATTCTTTCAAAGTGACGGCGACGAAAGTGTGGAACGCGTTGCCGGTTGAATTGAGGAGGATAGTGCGCCCTGATCGTTTTGAGACAGAACTCCACCGGCATTTAGCCTAGCATTCAGCGAGGTTTAAACTAGCAACCAACCAGTACACTTCGCCCTGAAGAAGCAGAGCTACGGAGGCACCTAGCCTAATATTTATATATGTTTGTTTTTATATTCTATATATTGTTATTTTTTGTTTTTATATCCTGTTTATTGTAATTTTTTTGTTTTTATATCATACATATTGTAATTTTTTTCTTATATCCTATATATTGTATTTTTTTTTCTTTTTCTCCTCCTCTCATTCTATATATTTTGTATCTTTTTTATTTTTGTTTCATATATTAAGTATGTATTTTCTTCTTTTTGATTTTTGTTTTTTCTTGTATTGTTTTAATTAATTTTTTTTTTGTAAATATTTTGGTCTAAAATTGTACATTAAAGGGGCCAGATGGCCCTATAGATACACTGTTTTAATAAATATAAAAAAAATGAAAAAAGTTGAAAAATCCCATGTTATTTAAATGGGGCCACGGGGAGCAGTGCCCCGGCCAAGTTCGATTCGAGCTGGGATGTGTGCACTGCCAGACTACCCTTTACAGGAAACATTTCAGGCCATTTCGACGCCTCTGTAACTTCGTAATGGAATCCTCTACATGGCTGAAATCTTTTCCAGAATACTGGTCCATAAGGTTAACTAAATTACAAAATTTCATATTTCTACTGTTTATACCATCCAAGTTACAAGAAGCCAAAGATAGGCTTTTTCGTCACTGACTGACTGACTGACTGACTGACTCACTCATCAAAATTCTAGAGTACTTCCGCTAACCCTAGAATGCTGAAATTTGGCAGGCAGGTAGAATTTGGGGGTACAATTAATGGGAAAAATCCAACTTTCCCTTCTTCAGGACCTAAAATGAAGGGGTGAAAGTTATAGAGTTAACTAACATATACTAAAAATTCAATAAACCTAGAATGCTGAAATTTGGCATACTGGTAAAGCTTGACACATTAATAAAGAACGAAATTGAAAAATCGAAACTTTTCCTTCTTCAGGGCCCGAAATGAAGGGTTAAATTTATAGGATAAATCCAACTTACAAAAAGAAGTGTAATCTCAACAAAAACACTTGTGTAAAAAAAGGCCAAGTTCGATTAATAAAATCCGTTTGCCAAAAAAAGTAGTGAGATCTAATGTGCTGCCAAGTTCAACATCATCAATTTATTAAATGAGTCGAGAATATATTAGTAACTTCAATTAAAACGCATGTTTTTCATTTCACATGTCCCTCTATATTTTTTATTGATTTCACATTTTTAGTTGAAACTATTTTCAAAAAACTTGGCTTTTACGCATTATTATGTATGTCACGAAATTACTAGTTACCATATCATGGGATCTTAATAAGAGGGGAGTGGTGGAGGCCCCTATCAAACAATAATAATAATAATTTAATGCGTAAAAGCCAAGTTTTAGGAAAATAATTTCAATTAAAAATGTGAAATCAATAAAAAATATGGAGGGACATGTGCGTTTTATTGAGTTACTAATATATTCTCGACTCATTTAATAAATTGATGATGTTGAACTTGGCAAGCGCGCTAGATCTCACTACTTGTTTCTGCAAACGGATTTTATTAACTCAAACTTGGCCTTTTTTTACACAGAGTGTTTTTGTTGAGATCGTCTTTAGGTCACAGTTTAATATGAATATTAAGATTTGTTTTTGGGCTAATATTTTTTTATAAACCATAAACTAAAAATTTAGTGGGCATAACTTTGTAAATAACGGACACCCTAATATATACCCTTAAATCTCAAAAATAAGCAAAATAATTTAATGTGAATGTTTGATGGAAATGCAGACCAAAAGGAAAAATATGATTGGCAACTAAGTAATTGCGGATGTTTTTTTATTTTTGAAAATCAGTTGACAATTTTTTCATGGAACTAAACAACGTTATTCTGTAATGTATGCCCATTTTGATCAACTGACCTTTCTGCCATCTTTCAGGCGGCATCATCATCCCACGTTCATAAAACTTCTGGCTTTTTTCATTAGCAAAAAACTGAATCAGGTACGATTTGACATCATCAACATTTATTGAAATTTTTACCATTCAAGGAGTTTTTGTAAAGATCGAAATAAAAGTAATCAGATGGTGCACGGTCAGGACTATATGGTGGATGTGGCAAAACATCCCAACCAAGCTCCAATAATTTTGCCGAGTGACCAAAGATGTGTGGCCTTGATTGTCATGATGGAATACAACACCTTTTCGATTTGTCAATTCGGCCCGCTTTTCTTTCAACTGCATTGTTTAATTTCGTTAGCTGTTCGATGTAGACATCAGAATTGATCGTTCGGTTGGGTGGTAAGAGTTCAAAGTAGACAATTCCTTTGTAATTCCACCAAACTGATAACAAAACCTTCTTTTGATGAATACCAGCTTTTGATGTTGTTTGAGCTGGTTCACCTGGCCTGCTCCACGATCTTTTCCGCTTGATATTGTTGTAAACAACCCATTTTTCATCGCCAGTTATCAGTCGTTTTAAAAATGGATCATTTTCATTACGTTTCTTTAGCAAATCGCAGCTGTTAATGCGTTGCGTTAAATGCGTTTCTTTCAGTTCGTGAGGAACCCATGTATCGAGTTTTTGAACATAGCCAAGTTGTTTTAAGTGATTTTCAATGCATGTATGTGATACATGAAGCTTCTCTGCAATCTCACGTGTTGTACTGTGACGATCCGAATCGATTATTGCTTTGATTAGGTCGTCATCAACTTCAACTGGACGACCAGAGCGTTTTCATCTTTGAGTGAAAAATCACCAGAACGAAATTTGGCAAACCAATTTTGACACTGCCGTTCTTTAAAGGCTTCGTCGCCATAAACAGCACATAACGTTTTGTGAGCTTGCGATGCGTTTTTCCCTTTGCGGAAATAAAAAAGCAAAATATGACGAAAATGTTCCTTTTGATTTTCCATTTTTCAGCGAACGCCAAACGAAAACTACGCAACCGATCAAAAAAATTTTTTTACTGATTGACAGCTGAATTGCCAACTATCAAATAACAAAATGTGTTTTTACATTTTGAACTACGCCAGCAAACCTAAAAATTCAACTGAAGCCATCTATGAGTGAAATCCGCAATTACTTAGTTGCCAACCTTATAAATAAAAAAAAATTATTGGAATTTTTTTATAACAGAGGTTTCGGATAAAATCTTCCTCTGTTCTTAAGGATTTAAAGCTCTAACTTCTCCTATTTCTGTCCCTATTAATATTAGGTAGGTACTTGTTTGGTTTTATAGCTTGCCATTAACATTAAAGGAGACAAAAAAGAGGAGGTTACTTTTCATTGTCCTTTGGGCTGTTTCTCCATCAAAAATCCATTGAGTTTTCTACCAGCCCATCTACAAAAGAAAATACTTCTAAAATAGTCTAAATTATTTTGATAAAAAACAATTAAGCTGAGGCTACAGGCCTACAAAAAAACCCTCAATAGATAATATCGACAATAAACTGATGTGGCCAACCACATGAATTTACCATAGACCTGGCCTCTCTCTTATATTTAATATTAATTTAATAAAATAATTTATAATTATATACGAAAGACCCCGCCCCCACCCTTTGGCCCCATTAGCAATTAATAATTTCACATTTTAAATATGAGAATATTCTATTGCTAAATACGATGTTGCCGCCATGTGGTAGAAATTGAAACTAACGCAATTGGGTCGCTGTCACAAATGTCATAATGCAGAATAAAAGAATATTATTGTGGGAATTAAAATTAAAAATAATTTTTATAAAAAAAAAAACCAACTCCAAAAAACTTAAATGCAACAAATAAAATAATAATAACTTAAAAATAAAATAAAACCCGCTAAAAGGTATAAAATAATTATCTTATTTAGTTACAACTAAACGACGAAATATTAACATGAAATTACTTTTTGAAGTCGGCGCCAAACAAACTATACCTATAAGCGAGCGTACCCGCCAAACGAACTAAGTAAGATCCGCCAAGTGCGATTCATAAAATGTATATGTTTGGCACCGACTTCAAAAAGTGATTTCATGTTAATATTTCGTCGTTTAGTTGTAGCTGAATAGGATAATAATTATTTTATACCTTTTAGTGGATTTTATTTTATTTTTAAGTTATTATTATTTTATTTGTTGCATTTAATTTTTTTGAAGTCGGTTTTATTTTTTTTTATAAAAATTATTTTTATTTTTCTCTTTTTAGTGATGTTATTAATAGTGACTTAATATAATACCTTGCATGCATCTCGTAAGAGAAAGCGTCAGGCGAATGAATCAGAAAATGATAACAAAATTCAATTCATAAATATAGAAATTCTCTCGAAACGTTTGCGGGTTTTAAATGAATGTTATAAGATTTTTTTATAAAATATTTTATTTATCATAGTTTCGATTATTTGCTCATAAGAATTAGAGATTTACGTTATTTCGTCGTTGATCATATCATCAGAACTTGATCAAATTAATATGCCACCATACCTAAGATACCCCCTTCCCAATAAAAAAAGAATCATCGAAATCGGTTCATAAACAAAGAAGTTAGGCCTGAACAAACCTAACAAAAAAGGTCGAAAACGAAAACGGAACTAAACGGAAGCTAGACTGAACCCAATGCAAAATTTTATTTCAAAATCGGTTAACAATTGGCGGAGATATGAAGTAACATAAACACAACAAAAAAAATTCAGTCGAATAGAGAACCTCCTTCTTTTTTTGGAGTCGGTTAAAAAGAGTGACAAACATATATTGAAAATTAATCCTGAAAAGGACAAATTGTAGCCATGATAATGACCGTTGATTAAAATGCTTTGCTTAGATTTTTAAAAGACCGAATGGTAGCCATAACAAGGGCTATTGTATAAAAAATGCTTTTTCAAAATAATTTTTAAGAAAAAAATAAAAACCGACTTCAAAAATTAAATGCAACAAATAAAATACACTAATTAGTTACAACTAAACGACGAAATATTAACATGAAATTACTTTTTGAAATCGGTACCAAACAAACTATACCTATGTGCACTTTTTATGAATCACACCGGTTACTTGACCACTCAGGATTCTATGTTTCAAATTTCAAATCAATCGGTTAAGCCGGTTAACTTGGAGATCGGTGAACATAGAGATATAGAATCCGAAAACTATTAGATTTATTGAAAGTTAATAATAATCAACTTGGGCTAGGACGCCGACATGATTTTTTTCATTTTAAAATCCACTAATAGTTCATGGCAATACAAATATGTTTATAGTGCATATTAAATTATTTTCTACTATACCCGATTGGACTGAATTATTGCGAATTTCTGATTTATAAGACACACTAGAGAATTTAAAGAAACATATGAAACAACAATTTGCTATAAGGTCACAAAGGTTCTGGATTTGACTTAGATAGTGGGATGGACAGAAGCAAAGTCATTTCCAAGCACCTCATCCTCCAGAACGGCCGCCCCTTCCCAATGGTCCTCCTAAGAAATCGAATTTCCCGTCGGAAGGAAAAACAATGGAAAGGAAATAAAATGGGGAGGGTTTATAGAGAGAAAAAACTCTGATGAAAGCGGGGGTGGGTGTCCGTGGGCAGTGTTTGGGCGCCGACAGGTCTACAACATCACCCCTATAGTATGGGGTAGTCATTAACACTAAGTTCGCACACCATGAGGGTGCCGATTTCAACAAAAAACTAATCAGCACTTAATCTCATTAAGAATCGACTAAGGATGACATTTCATTTTCATATTAATAATATTTTCCGCCCACGAAAAGTCACAAATTACAGATATTTTATCAAAATAATTAATATGACTATTTAAAGTCCTGAAGAAGTCGGAAAAGTCGACGAAACGTTGGCTGATAAATAAAAAAAGCCACACATTAACATTTGTCCTTATTTTCCTATTAAGGGGCCCATACGCTGGTTCGAGACTGAGTCTCGGGTGATCACATATTTGCAGTCGCCTCCTCTTGGAAAGCAATGGCAACCTACCAAGAGTACAATTGCCTGGTAACCTCTCCAAACTAGCCGTTCGGAACCGGCCTTAAAAAGTAGGTCTCGTATATCTGTGTAAAAACAGTTAAACACACTCAGCACAGGTATATGTGGAGAGGAGCCAAAACCTCGGGAGACCTGATATGGCACTTAAAAAAACACTGTCAAACAAATTTCGCAAATCGCGCGTTCCTTAAATGTTTGACAAGTTTCAAAAATGTTTGAAATCTTTTGCACAACGGGAGCGTTTGCACAACGCGTTGTATTGTGTATGGGCGAGTTGCGCAATATTTTTCAGTTCTCTGCCGGTTTCCTTGGTGAAAGGTTCACTTGAGCAACGCTTTTTTGGGTAATTTCTCTGGCAACATTGTACATCGCTTTGTTGCGCAATTTGTTTGTCAGTGTATGGGGCCCTTTATAAACTTTCAAATTAATACAAATTATGGACGGAAATGATAATAATAATAATTAATATCTGTTAGAATATTGTTTTTTTCAAGTTTCAAAAATGTTTGAAATCTTTTGCACAACGGGAGCGTTTGCACAACGCGTTGTATTGTGTATGGGCGAGTTGCGCAATATTTTTAAGTTCTCTGCCGGTTTTCTTGGTGAAATGTTGACTTGAGCAACGCTTTGTTGAGCAATTTTTCTGACAATGTATGGGCCCCGGCAAACGATGAGCACCGCAACATTGTACATCGCTTTGTTGCCCAATTTGTTTGTCAGTGTATGGGGCCCTTTATAAACTTTCAAATTAATACAAATTATGGACGGAAATGATAATAATAATAATTAATATCTGTTAGAATATTGTTTTTTTCAAGTTTCAAAAATGTTTGAAATCTTTTGCACAACGGGAGCGTTTGCACAACGCGTTGTATTGTGTATGGGCGAGTTGCGCAATATTTTTAAGTTCTCTGCCGGTTTTCTTGGTGAAATGTTGACTTGAGCAACGCTTTGTTGAGCAATTTTTCTGACAATGTATGGGCCCCGGCAAACGATGAGCACCGCAACATTGTACATCGCTTTGTTGCGCAATTTGTTTGTCAGTGTATGGGGCCCTTTATAAACTTTCAAATTAATACAAATTATGGACGGAAATGATAATAATAATAATTAATATCTGTTAGAATATTGTTTTTTTCAAGTTTCAAAAATGTTTGAAATCTTTTGCACAACGGGAGCGTTTGCACAACGCGTTGTATTGTGTATGGGCGAGTTGCGCAATATTTTTAAGTTCTCTGCCGGTTTTCTTGGTGAAATGTTGACTTGAGCAACGCTTTGTTGAGCAATTTTTCTGACAATGTATGGGCCCCGGCAAACGATGAGCACCGCAACATTGTACATCGCTTTGTTGCGCAATTTGTTTGTCAGTGTATGGGGCCCTTTATAAACTTTCAAATTAATACAAATTATGGACGGAAATGATAATAATAATAATTAATATCTGTTAGAATATTGTTTTTTTCAAGTTTCAAAAATGTTTGAAATCTTTTGCACAACGGGAGCGTTTGCACAACGCGTTGTATTGTGTATGGGCGAGTTGCGCAATATTTTTAAGTTCTCTGCCGGTTTTCTTGGTGAAATGTTGACTTGAGCAACGCTTTGTTGAGCAATTTTTCTGACAATGTATGGGCCCCGGCAAACGATGAGCACCGCAACATTGTACATCGCTTTGTTCCTCAATTTGTTTTACAGTGTGTGGGCCCCTTTATCAACTTTCAAATTAATACAAATTATGGACTGAAATGATAATAATAATAATTTTTATTTGTTACAATATCGTTTTAATTTTACCATACAGTGTATATGGTCAAGTTTGTAATCATGAATAAAAAAAGTGTTTTTGTTGCTTCATTTTTTCAAAATATCTCAAAAACGACTGAAACTATTTTGTTAAAAAAAATTAATCAAAATCATGACGTTTTGATCTATAAAAAAACTTAAATAAGTGAATATCGAAAAAATTATATTTTACGAGATATTAATTATTTTGTCAAAGTAAGCTTCTAAAACTAAAACTCAAAAACTAGTGTGAATATCAAAATGAAATTTCATAGATAGTTTTGGTGCATTGAGATTAAGAGATGATTAGATTTTGGTTGAAATGAAACCAAAAATTAAGGGGGTGGGGGGGGGTTAAAAAATTTTCAAACTAAAAAAAACAAACAAGAAAAATGAAATGAAATGTAAAATGAACCTATAATAAAAAAAAGAAATTTTTATTTTTATCGGGAGTCAAAATTGGGGAGGGTTCAAAAAATAGAACTATATAATAACAAAATAAATCTTAGATCATTTGATCGATTTCTATGAAATTTCGCATAGTTAGGCACCCTGTACGACCTTATCAAAATGTGAAGTTGATAGTTAACCCAAAAACAAGAAGGGGGGCGGGGGTCAAAAATAGTTTAAAATAACAAAAATCTAAGATACCTGATATCTCGCCGTTTCTCTGTAAGTACTCATGCAGGTGCTTCTTTCAGGCAGTCTTGTTTTAACCTTTGAATGGTAAACTTGACTCGAACGCCGTCACATTCATTGAGTCTATTTTCATTTCAACGTCTAAAGGTAAGTGGATTTTCATTAATCTATATTTCATTAGATTTTAGCATAAGGGTGAATACATATATTGTAACATCATTCTTATTTTTAACCGACTTCAAAAAAGTCACTTGAACCACTTTATTTGTAAAACATACCTGTAATGTTATGATTCAGACACCTATTAATTAAAAACAAACAAAAAATTCCTAATTTTAATATAATATATATTAATATTTGCTATAACCTATTAGTGGGTTTTAAAATTAAAAAACCAATTAAAAATAAAACATAATTGAAAAAAATGTAAACAAACTTTTTTATTGAGATTTTCATCTATCAATAATTACTTTAATTAAGAAAAGATCAATTAAGATGAAATTTGTCGAGAACTAGCCAGATCGTTTTTTCATCCTCAAAACTTGTTAATAGAATTTGTTTCATCAAAATCAGTAAAGCCGTTTTCAAAATAGAACAATGATACAAATATATATATACAAACAATTTTTGCTCGTTTAATAAGAGTAGATATAGATGTTTTCGATAATAGTCAAGTGGAAACAGGAGGTTCTGCAGTTCCACAGGGCCTATACGTGAGCCACACTGAGTAGGACGCAAATTAAAACTAATTATTTTTTTTTGTGTACCTTACTCAGGATTGTAAACTCTTGGCCAATCCTACCACCTTATTTTTCTTATATCTGAAAGCCAGGAAAGTTTTAAGAAGCAATATGAATTGTATCAAAAGATCCTCCCCTCTAAAAAAAATTTCTGAATAGAGGCCAAAGAAAAAGTCCATCTCCTAATAACAGTACTTTTTTATAATCATAAAGAAAGATGGCCAATCCCGGTGAAAAGGTGTACTTTAAGACCATCACGGGGTTTCCTGCCGTACTGAATCTCTCTTCCAATTTTCTTGAATAACGCACATTGACTTGTCAGCCTTCCCAATTCCTTTTTGTTCAAACATACTGCTCTATATATACCTATACCTTTGGTTGTCACCTCTTTGAAGCCTATTATACATAGTCTCATTCTGGTTCCAAGCAATTCCATTTTTCCCCTTTTTCCATCGCATTACTTTCTCGTCTTTTTTTTTTGCTCTCTCTTTCCAACCAATTGTTTGTAGTTTGACTTTTCCATTCTGCCCTAATGGCAAGCGCAAGTCCTTGTGGAATCTTCTCTAGAGAACTACTTCTATTCACCATTCAAATGTTTCATTTCATTTCTAGTCTGTATTTCCGTCAAAAATAACTTTTCTCTTTCGTCCATTAGTAAAATATAGTAGATAATAATTGCACCGTGAAATAAGCTGACGTGTTCTGATGTGGCCATCCACTTGACTTTACCATACAACCTGGCCCCTCACTTATATTTAATATTTAATAAAATTATTTATAATCATGTAGGGGAGGAGGGTTAGTTTTTGCATTTTTAGATTCCTGGGGTCCCACTGATTATGTATACAAAATTTGGTTGAGTTTGATAAATGGCCAAGATTTTAATTTTTTGACGCTGCACCCCCCCCCCCCGCCCCCGAATTTTGGACGGTTAGTTTTTCTTTTACTTATGGAAAGTGGTGTAGGTTTTAGGTGAAACATGATGTTAATTAATAGAGTAAAGGGTGTGTAGTTTCACAGTGAATGAAATAAAACTCAAAGAGGTTTATACAAACTCAATATATTTCGGATTATTAGTCCATCATCAGGAGTTTACAAGTTAATACAGTATTAACTTGTAAACTCCTGATGATGGACTAATAATCCGAAATATATTGAGTTTGTATAAACCTCTTTGAGTTTTATTTCATTCACTGTGAAACTACACACCCTTTACTCTATTAATTAACATCATGTTTCACCTAAAACCTACACCACTTTCCATAAGTAAAATAAGTCACTATTCTTAACATCACTAAAAAGAGAAAAAAACCGACTCCAAAAAAATTAAATGCAACAAATAAAATAATAAGAAATCAAAAATCAAATAAAATGCACTAAAAGTTATAAAATAATTATCTTATTCAGTTACGACTAATCGATGAAATTGTTACATCCCGTATAGCACAAAGTAAAACCCAAATTCAACTTTTTTGATTGGTTGAATTATAGTCATTATATAGTTTTAATTAGGTTGAATTATGGTTTCTAAACGGTAGTTATGTCTCGTTTTTTTCCGTTTTGCAACTGTTGGATTATCGTTAAATTATAGTCGCAAAGATTATAATGAAAACGTTACAAAAAGGTTGTCGCCAACATTTTTGGCACCGATTTGCAACTGTTTATTTATAATTAAATATTTCTTTGATTTTATTAATATAATGAACGAGCTTTTCGTGCGTGCCTTCGGCACGCCCTCGAAACTCGGCCCTCCGGGCTGGTGCCCTGGCGGGCGGAGTCTCGGTCCAAAATTTTTATTCCTCTTAAAAAACCACACTCACCAATGTAGGTATACCTGTAAACTCCCGGAAATACATAGTCTCTTTAAAGTTTCTCCTCATTTTCGTCCTGACACAGCTACAGAAATGAGGCTCTAGATATGAATCTGGTAGTATTTTTTCTCTATAATCTACAGCATTGTGATATTTTTTGTGTGGAAATATGTTCATTTATTTAAATAAGTGGGATCGTGTGAGGAGGAGAATTATATTATATCATTTTTTTAAAATTCGATAATGAATATAAGGCTCCAAATATTTAAAAGAGATCAGGTGTTTTTTGTATGATATGACAGGCTGCTCCATTCAGTATTGCCATGAGAAAATCATATGGGCATGCGTGTCTTAAGTCGTTTAATTTTGTAAAAATCAAAAAATAAGAATATCAAAATTTAGATTTTTAAAAAATTATAAAAAAGTGGCAAATTATTAAAAAATAAACAAATAATATATAAAATATAAATCAAATAAGATGTGATTAATTTCTTCTTCTGTTCGCAAAGGAAAGCGAATTGAATATTTAATTTTTGAGTGGTGAGGGGGGCGGGGAGGAGGAATAATTATCAATATATTTAATGTTTCTTAACGCGAGAACTTATACGGTAGTGTCGATGGCCGGGATTTGGAGATGTGCGCGGGAGCAAAGAACTCATATAATTGGATGGTGCGCCCAGGAGTAATCAAAAACAATACTTTTATAGAATTTTGTAGGCTGAGATCGGGGTCCCTTCCTTCAGCCGTAAGAACCAGCAGGGGAAGACGGCCGGAGGGGCCCCCGATGTGCCGGGCTGGGTGCAGACGAACTGAGACAACGGCGCACATCATCCAATGTTGTGATAGGACCGCGGATGGGCGGGTTAAAAGGCATGAGGCGGTGGTACGATGTCTGGCCGATGATTTGATCAAAAAGGGAATGCGTGTCGAGTTGGAGTACTTGTACTCCAGCTCGGCAGGCAATAGAAAGCCAGACATCGTGGCAAAGGATGCGTCGGGGTGGTGTGGGTTTTGGACGTCCAGATCGTCTCCGCGCTTGCAGGACTGGGTGTTGCCCACCGAAACAAAATAGAAAAATATAGGGGCAACTCCAGTCTGGTGGACAATATTGCGGAGCGATTTGGCGTCGGGGCGGGCTCGGTCAGGGTCGAGGCCATCACACTCTCGTGGAAGGGAGTGTGGTGGCATAAAGCGGTGGGGCCCCTCATCGCCCTGGGTATGTCGCAAAAAACAATAAATAATATGACATATAGAGCGATGAGGGGATCTCTCCTTAATTTTTACACTTTCGGCAGAAGAACATATAGAGCGGGTGGCGTATGATTGTTAATTGTTAATACAAAAAAAAAAGAAATGTGAAATGTGAGTCAGGATTAATCCTGGCTCTCTCATCCACCCGCTCTGAATCTGAATTTATTTGTTCTGAAGCTGAAAGTGTGAAGTTTGTGTGGTGAACTTTTGTCTTTGTAAGAGGCGGCCCGCTCCTCGGAGGCCCAATAAACAAAATAAAATCAATTGGAGTGTTTCATTTCAAAATACGAGTTCAAATTACGATTATATTTTAAATTTGCCGCAAATATACTTACGGCATCAGCGCTCTCTCTCTCTATATATAATGTTGATTATTGTTCTTTATTAAAGAATTGTGTAATTATTCATTATATTAATCAAATCAATGAAATATTTAATATACTATATATATTTGTCTAGATTAATTTGTAACAACGCTAAGAGAAATTTCTCTAAAAAATTTCCCTCTTGCCTAGAATTGAACCTACGAACTCTTGAACTAAGGTCATTAGCTTTAACCACTAGACCAATCTAACATTAATATTTATACCATGATTTCTGTTATTAAAACTATAAATTTTTGATTTAGACTTTGTGTCGAGATAATATTGTATTCATTTGAACTCGAATGAAAATGAAAAACACCAATAGATTTTAAATTAAAAAACATTAAATATATATTAATTAACGAGGCAAATTTGAAATATAATTGTCAGCTCGGATTTTAAACTGACAGCTCCAATTGATTTTCATTAACCAGGCAAATTTGAAATATAATTTTAATTTGCACTCGAATTTTGAAATGAAAGACTCAATAGATTTTAGAATTAAGAAACATTAAATATATATTAACGAGGCAAATTTGAAATATAATTGTCAGCTCGGATTTTAAACTGATGGCTCCAATCGATTTTCATTAACCAGGCAAATTTGAAATATAATTGTAATTTTGAAATGAAAGACTCAATTCATTTTAAATTAAGAAACATTAAATATATTCATAATTATTCCTCCCCCCCCCCCCCGCCACTCAAAAATTAAAGAGGAGAAACTTTTAAGAGACGATGTATTTTCGGTAGTTTACTGGTATACATTTGGAGTGTGGTTTTTTAAGAGGAATAAAATTTTTGGACTGAGACGCTGCCCGCCAGGGCATGCTCGGAGCGCCGAGCTTCGAGGACGTGCCGAAGGCTCGTTATAAATAAACATGCAAATCGGTGCCAAAAATGTTGGCGACAACCTTTTTGGAAAGTTTGCATTATAATCTTTGCAACTATAATTTAACGATAATCCAACAGTTGCAAAACGGAAAAAAAGGAGACATAACTACCGTTTATAAATCGTAATTCAACCTAAATAAAACTATATAAAGACTATAATTCAACAAATCAAAAAAGTTGAATTTGGGTTTTTATTTTGGTCTTTTTGCTATACGGAATCAAATCACTCTTTGAAGTCGGTGCCAAACAAACTATACAGGGTGGTCCCGAATTCATGGTACAAACGTTAATGGTAGGTACAGGACATTGTAACAATGAGTTATTGTACCGGGTGATTCAATAAGGGTGACGAGGTACCGTATCTCAGGAACTAATAATCGTAGAAGTTTGGGAAAAAATCCTTCAGAGGAAATCGACCAAGAAAAATTGCTGGAAATATTTTTCAAGTTCATACGTCCACCGCTAGGTATCTAAATAGCTTCGATTGTATAAAAAAATGCAATTTTCTCAAAAAATTTTCCAATATAAGTTTAGAAATGAATACTATCACGTTAATGCCGCTATAATAGTCCATCTTTTTGATAAATGACTTTTTATTGTAGGACGTAAAATAAAGGCGGGAGGGGATGCTAAACTTTTTATGGACTCTCAGAGTCTATAACTTAAGTTTGACTTAACAGAAAATTGTTAACAAGGTCTGGTTCAAGAAAGGAAGGTTTGGTGAATAAAATAAAAAAACATCCATGCCAATTCTAGTTTTTGCCGTCCTCGCTAAGGGGCGTGTTTTATAAAGTTAAACGTTTTGTTGATTTTGCTCCTAAAATCTTCAAATAGAACTGCTATAATTATTTTATTAGATTCAGAAAGTAGATCAAATTTGCAACAAAATAAGTTCAAACCGAATGTCTATATCTTCATTCGTTTAACAGTTATTGCTTAAAGAATATTTTATTAATGAATTTATTAAAAACAAAATAGGTAATTGAGTTTTCAATTTTTTTAAGTTTCGTAGTCATAGCATGCCCTGGACAGACAAAAAAACAGTTTAAAACTTTGTTCTTATTTTCATCTAATCACAACAATAATGATACAATCTAACAAATATTAAAATAACAATTAAAACATTAACATCTATTTGTGAAAAATCGCCGTTTTCATAGAAACTGTCAACCAAGTCTTTCACGGCCTTCTCAAGAAATTAGACAATTTTGAAATTTCTACTCAGAGGCAACACAGAAAAGCGTTATTATCATTATTATTGTGATTAAATGAAAATAAGAAGAAAGTTTTAAATTGTTTTTTTATTTGTCCATGGCATGCTTGACTACGAAATTTAAAAAAAAAATTGAAAACTCAATTACCTATTTTGTTTCTTTAATAAATTCGTTAATAAAATATTCTTTAAGCAATAACTGTTAAACGAAAAAAGATATCGACATGCGGTTTGAACATATTTTGTTGCAAATTTGGTCTACTTTCGGAATCTAATAAAATAATTATACCGTTCCATTTAAGATTTTGGAGCAAAAATTAATAAATCGGTTAACTTTATAAAACACGCCCACTTAGCGAGGGCGGCAGAACTAGAATGGCATGGATGGTTTTTTATTTTATTCACCAAACCTTCCTTTCTTGAACCAGACCTTGATTAACAAATTTCTGTTAAGTCAAACTTAAAGATGATAGACTCTAGAGTCCATAAAAAGTTTAGCATCCCCTCCTGCCTTTATTTTACGTCCTACAATAAAAAGTCATTTATCAAAAAGATGTACTATTATAGCGGCATTAACGTGAGAGTATTTATTTCTAAACTTATATTGGAAAATTTTGAAAATTGCATTTTTATCCGATCGAAGCTGTTTAGCCACCTAGCGGTGGATGTATGAACTTAAAAAATATTTCCAGCAATTTTTTCTTGGCCGATTTTCTCTGAGGATTTTTTTCAAACTTCTACGATTGTTAGTTCTGAGATACGGTACCTCGTCACCCTTATTGAATCACCCGGTATAGAAATGTATAGTCGTAAGTGACACGGTGAGGCGTAAACAGGCGAAATAACGGCTATACATTATACATACATTATACACTATATTACTATTACACTATACATACATATACATATTACATATACTTATTACACTATACATTCCTATACAATAACTCATTGTTACAATGTCCTGTACCTACCATTAAAGTTTGTACCATGAATTCAGGATTACCCTGTATAAGCGAGCTTAGGCGATGTTTTCTTCATTACCAGCCAAACGTTCTAAGTAAGATCCGTCGAGTGCGATTTATAAAATGTATATGTTTTGGCACCGACTTCAAAAAGTGATTTCATGTAACAATTACATCGTTTAGTTGTAACTAAATAAGATAATTATTTTATACCTTTTAGTGGATTTTATAAATAAATAAAATAAATAAATCTTTATTCCTCGACCTGCTTAGAGGCACAAGTCCTCGTGTGGCTAGGTCCTCCAAACATCAATACAATCTAGCTACAATACATTAATAAACATCAATACAAATTAATTACAACAATAAAACAAAAACAAAAAAAAAAAAAAAAAATATTTTATTTTTGAGTTGTTATTATTTTATTTGTTGCATTTAATTTTTTGAAGTCGGTTTTTTCTATTTTTATTAATGCATGGTAAGTAAAAAGTAATGATCAATAAAATGACAGTTTTTCTATCTAGAACAATCTATTTTTAATATAAATATATTGAGTCAAAGGAATATTAGATCATTATTATTTTGTGGCTTGATTATTATAGCTATATGTAGTATGTGTACTTTGTTTGAATAGGTATGATATGTGCTTTGTGAAGCATCCACGGCAGATTGCACTTGCTTTTTTTCCTCTCTTCATCTCAAGCATTCATTTTGAAGCTAATAATAATGGCCATGGTTAAGTGCTTGGTAAATTTAAACAGAGATATATCATGAGCTGGGTGAGTTGATAAACACAAAAATGACCTATACCTCCTGTAAGAGAACCGCTAAAAATTATTTAGGTCAATTTTAATTAAAAGTTTTGAGCTTAAATAATTCAAAAATCAAAAAAATAATTTATAAAATCTATTTTTTTTTTTACTTTACCATACAGGGTATGGTCAAGTATTGTAATCGTGCATGATAAAAGTGGGTTTTTTCCTTCTTTTTTTCAAAATATCTAAAAAACGGCTTAAACTATTTTGAGTAAAAAAATTGAGCAAAACCATGGCATTTTGCTCTACAAAAAGCTCTTATAAGTGAACATTGAAAAAATTATATTTTTCGAGATAATAATTATTTTGTCAAAATGTCTCTTAGTCTGTTAGTTAGTCTGTGCGTTACCAAATTTTGTGGACGAGCTAGCTCAAAGACTAGTATGAATATCAAAACCAAATTTCACAAGTAGTTTTGGTCCATTGAGATTAAGAGCTGCTTAGATTTTGGTGCATATCGACCCAAAATTAAGGGGATGGAGGGGGGTTAAAAATATAAAATCGTGGTCATTTCAGCAAACTCAACCAAATTTTGTATACATAATCAGTGGGACCCCCAGAAGTCTAAAAATGCAAAAACTAGCCGCCCAAAATGGGGGGGGGGTGCATGGGTCAAAAAATATAATATCTTAGCCATTTACCAAACGCAACCAAATTTTGTATACATAATCAGTGGGACCCCAGAAGACTAAAAATGCAAAAACTAGCCGCCCAAAATGGGGGGGGGGTGCAGGGTCAAAAATATAAAATCTTGGCCATTTACCAAACTCAACCAAATTTTGTATACATAATCAGTGGGACCCCAGAAGTCTAAAAATGCAAAAACTAGCCGCCCAAAATGGGGGGGGAGGTAGAGTCAAAAATATAAAATCTTGGCCATTTACCAAACTCAACCAAATTTTGTATACATAATCACTGGGTCCCCAGAAGTCTAAAAATGCAAAAACTAGCCCCCAAAAATGGGGGTGGGTGCAAAGGTCTAGGGTCTAGGCCCTTGTACCAAACTCAACTAAATTTTGTATACATAATCAGTGGGCTCCCAGGAGTCTAAAAATGCAAAAACTAACCTCCCCCCTCCCCTACAAGATTATAAATAATTTAATTAAATATTAATTATAAGTGAGGGGCCAGGCTGTATGGTAAAGTCAAGTGGATGGCCACATCAGATACACGTCATCTTATTTTTTTTTATTTAATTGGGTGTTTCAGGGCACATTGATTTCTATGGTCATTAGCACTTTAAAGATGATATGTGTATTAAATTTCAATGAAATGCTTGATTTTAATTAAAATGTGTTGTGTATTTATCTATTTTTCATAAGCTTTCCGTCACCCCAAATTAATAAAATGCCGTTTTTAAAGATTTTAAAAACAACATTTTTTAAAAATATTATAAATTCGAATGTTTCAAGGATCTTAGGCCATTATTTACGGAGATAGAGATGTTTAAAATTTTTAAAGTTGATAAGGGTCCCCCCCCCCCTTTGAAACAGTGTCACTTTTTAGAGAGTGTTCAAAAACTATTTTTTTTTTCGAGAAATCCAAACGAAAATAGGTATTTCATTTTCTCTATAAAATACTATTTAAAATGCGTTAAATTTTGTGAAAATTAATATTTTTTTCCATTTAAATTTTCAAAAAAGTTGGTAAGGGTCCCCCTTTGTATCAAGTACCCTTCGTAGATAATGTTAAAATCTAATTTTTTCGAGATATTCAAACGAAGATTCGTATTTCAATCTCTCTATAACATATACTATTTAAAATGCGTTTAATTATTTGAAAATTAATAATTTTCTTCCTCTGAAATTTTCAAAAAGTTGATAAGGGTCCCCCTTTGTATTAAGTACCCTTCGTAGAGGGACTTCAAAAACTTATTGTTTTCGAGATATTCAAACGAAAATATATATTTTAGACTCTCTATAAAATACACTATTTAAAATGGGTTTAATTTTTTGAAAATTAATATTTTTTTTCCCATTGAAATTTTCAAAAGTTGATAAGGGTCCCCCTTTGTATCAATGTCGCTTTTTAGAGAGTGTTAATAATCTAATTTTTTCGAGATATTCAAACGAAGATACGTATTTCAATCTCTCTATAAAATATCTACTCTTATTAAACGAGAAAAAATTGTTTGTATATTTTTATATATTTATATTTATATATATATATATATATATATATATATATATATATATATAGATATTTGTTTGTATCTTAGTTCTATTTTGAAAACGGGTTTACCGATTTTGATGAAACAAATTCTATTAACAAGTTTTGAGGATGAGAAAGCGATCTGGCTAGGTCTGGACCTCGACAAATTTAATCTTAATTGATCTTTTCTTATTTAAAGTAATTATTGATAGATGAAAATCTCAATAAAAAAGTTTGTTTACATTTTTTTTCAATTATGTTTTATTTTTAATTGGTTTTTTAATTTTTAAAACCCACTAATAGGTTATAGCAAATATTAATATATATTATATTAAAATTAGGAATTTTTTGTTTGTTTTTAATTAACAGGTGTCTAAATCATAACAAAACAGGTTTGTTTACAAATAAAGTGGTTCAAGTGGATTTTTTTTATATAACTTGGAAACAAATCTTATTTAATTTTATGTTTTTATTTCAGATCCTATACGATTATTTTCTTCATTATTTTTTCCTATTTATTTTTTATAATGTTTATCAATATGAGAATGGAGGTGGATTATAATGGAATTGGAATAATTATCGGAAAAGAGGTTTTTTTCTATAATTGGAGTTTTTCCTCTTATTAAAAACAAGGACTAAAAGATGATCAAGGATCACTCGATGGTGGAGAAGTAATCTTTCGGAATCGAAGCTCAAAAACTATTTATGCATAAATTCATGTAAAATAATTGGTTTAATAATAAAATTTATCAATATGAACAAATGTGGGCAAATTGGTGTACGAGTAAACAAATATAATATATATGTGGACCATTAGAAAGCTTGAAATGCAAAAACTGGGTGCAGGGTGGGGTGATTGTGGGAGGTGCAGGAGGTGGGGTGCAGTTGTGGTGGATCCGGGGGTGGGAGGCGCGGTTGTGGTGGGGTGGGGGCGGGGTGGGGGTGCATTGGTGGGGGACGAGGTGTGTGGTTTCGTGAGGGGGGGTCAGAGGTTACCGTGCATCGCTCGGTGGCTCCAGGTACTACTATTTAAAATGCGTTAAATTTTGTGAAAATTAATATTTATTTTCCATTGAAATTTTCAATGAAGTTGATGAGATTGTAAAACTGTCGCTTTTTAGAGCTGTTAAAAATTTTTTTTTCGAGAATTCAAACGAAAATACGTATTTCAATCTCTCTATAAAATATATGCTATTTAAAATGCGTTTAATAAGTATAGATAGATATAGATTTTATGCAATAAATTAACTCCATTTTATTATAAAAACTTTACTAGAAAACTTGGCTAATTTTTTTGTAGAAATTTCTAATATATTTTAAAAAGTTTTCAGGTTACCAATGGTCTTCTCTTCTTGATTGGTTTTAAAAGAATCTATAAAGTTTCCTATAACGTCTCAACAACTAGTTGCCAAGACGTTTTCTAATTAAAAGCCGGAAACGGGAGGAGGGTTGGTTGTTTGTGTCCTGCGCCAGAACAGGTTGCTTAGGGACCCTCTCTCTTTCCCCCTAAAGATTCTTGTAAAGCGCGCAGTCCCAGATTTCCTGCGGGAACGCAATAAGTCCCTGACGCATGCTTTGTTTATCGAGAACAATGCATTTGACTGAGCTGAAAAGGGGTGTACGGAGAAATTCTTAATGGATATCCCATGCCAGCCAGGAGACTTTCTTTTGGCTTAACCTCAACCATCAGGATTAGAATGGAATGGCAGGTCAACTAACTTTGCTATCCGACAACAACTCCAAAGTACTTCACTGTAATCCTACACTGAAAAAACGAAATATTTATATTTTTTGTTGTTAAGGATAAATAAATTGAATTTGCTTCTTTCCAGTAATTTATTTTGTTTTTCAAATGGTTAATCCAAATATTTCGAGAGCGTTCTCAGCATCTCTTCCTCAGTGGAAACTGTGGGAACCACACAATAGGCAAGTCAGTGAGTTATTATAATTACAGGTGTCAAAAAAGTACTCACCCACTCCCCCACCAATGTGCCGACCCCATCAGTTTGTACAGAACATTGATAAAAGCTCGATCACACAACACACACATACATATATATACAAATTTAAAATGAGATAACATACGAATATATAATTATTTACATCTCTTTATAATGAAGTCCAATGAAATTTAAAAAATCGAAAAAATAATCAGTACCCGAGCTGGTTTAAATTTAACTAACTAATTACTGTTAATGACCAGTCGAGGGAAGGTCAACGACCACAAAATTGTCTACGTTTTCTGGCACGCGCAATTAATTAATAAAAAAGTATAAATGTTTATTTATTTGTCATTTCTATTAAAATTTTATATTCCCTCATTAAAAAGCCCGTGTCTACCTTGTAATTTACTGTGTTTTTTAGGCTTTGTTGGATGAAACACGATTCCTTGAAAAAACGTTTTGTTTTATTTTTTTCATAGTCAATTATATTAAAATTTTCAAAATCAAAATTATGACCCTCAGTCCGCGCATGTTGTGCTAATGCTGTCATTAACAGTAATTAGTTAGTTAAATTTAAACCAGCTCGGGTACTGATTATTTTTCGATTTTTTAAATTTCATTGGACTTCATTATAAAGAGATGTAAATAATTATATATTCGTATGTTATCTCATTTTAAATTTGTATATATATGTATGTGTGTGTTGTGTGATCGAGCTTTTATCAATGTTCTGTACAAACTGATGGGGTCGGCACATTGGTGGGGGAGTGAGTACTTTTTTGACACCTGTAATTATAATAACTCACTGACTTGCCTATTGTGTGGTCCCACAGTTTCCACTGAGGAAGAGATGCTGAGAACGCTCTCGAAATATTTGGATTAACCATTTGAAAAACAAAATAAATTACTGGAAAGAAGCAAATTCAATTTATTTATCACTTAACAACAAAAAATTAATATATCCAATACACACCAAGCCAGCAAAATTCTTATGAGATATATTTATAGTTAAGATATTATATTTGATATGAATATATGGTGATGACGAAGTCGATCTCTGTTCAATATGAATAAATGATATACGTATTTTAAATATTCTCATATTTTTGGAGTAACTCTAAATTTTTTTTAATGAAAATGATGAGAGAAGGAGTTATACCAAAAAGGTGCATCCACCAAAGGCCTGGGTTGGCCACTCCATCGTGAAAAGAGGAAGAAGAAGGGTTTTTATGGGGTGGGCAGGGGTCAGAAGGTATCTGTGGATACGGGTCTTAAAAATCTGAAGTTTATAAGTCGCGGGGAAGACGGTGGGTGGGGGCGAGTTCCAGTCTCTGGAGGTCATAGGGATAAAAGAGATATCGAAAGCGGTTGTTCGATTTTTATCCAATTTGACAGCGAAGGAGTGCTGAGATTTCGAAAACCGCGTGTTACTCTTAAAGAAGGGTTTAGGGGGATAATTGATTTCAGCTCGACTGAACAGACAAATATTTATTTTTATTATCATTTGGAACAACGTTTTAAACAATTTAAAACATTTAATTGTAACATTTAACTTAAAATTATTTTTTAATTGTTAAAAACATATTTTTAAATAAAAAATAGTTCTTTGCTTTTCACGATTTTTTTTTATAAGAATCTTTGAATATGTGAAATAATCAAGTAGGCTTTGTCTTTTTCCAAAAAAAGAAAGTTTGTTTTGTTTATTATTAGTGAAAATGACTTGTGGAAAGGTTGTTGATGAAAAAATTCGCTCAATTAATATCAATTTATTTAAAAAGGGGAAATCAAACGCGGAAATTGGCGATCTAGTTAATTTATGAAAGTTTACTGTCAGAAATATTATTCGAGTTTATAAAACAACGGGTACAATAGCTACAAAACCTTGGTATGCGTCGAAATCCGAAGATATCAGATGCTGATAGACGGGCATTGAAGAAGATTATTAGAAAAAACAGGCGTTCGAACTACGGTGAATTATCTGTTCTTTGGAGCGATGCTGTGGGGCGAAGTGTTTCAAGATCCACGTGCCATAGAGAAGCCCTTAAGACTAACTTATTCTAAATTTTTTTTTATAATTTTACTAATTTTTTTTAGGCGAAAGAAAAGCAACTCTTGACATTAAAACAAAAAGATTGGGCTAAAGGTCACATTAATTGGAGGAGTGATGAATGGAATAGTGTCCATTGGAGTGATGAGTCTCGTTTTGAAGTTTGTGTTGGGGACAATTGAAGCAGAGTTATTCGTCTGAAAAATGAAGCTTTCAATTCAGATTGTTTAAAAAGAAAGTAAAATTTCCTTCTTCAGTTATGGTATGGGGTTCAATGTCTGTTAGAGGTCTTGGAAAACTTCACCTCATTGATGGAATTGTAAACACGAATAAAATTTAGAGATTTTAAAAAAATTGTTACTTCCAACAATGGCAGATGCATTGCAGAATAATAATAATTTTGTGTTCCAACAAGACCGGGCGGCCTGCCATACATCAAGAAAATCTTTAAAATGGCTTTCTGATCATAATGTTCCACTTTTGGAGTGGGTGGCAAACAGTTCCGACTTGTCACCAATATAAACTCTTTGGCAGACAATGAAAAAGCTATTACGAATACAACCAGCTAGAAATGTCAATCAAACATTCAAAATATTTGGGATACTTTCACTCAAGATGAGTGTCAAAACTTAATAAGTACGTTGGCCAAAAGAATTCAAGCCGTAATTAAAAATAAAAGCGACGTCACACAGTGGTAAAGGTTTATTTTGTATGTTTTCTTTGTTTTTAAAAATTAAAATATAATTTTTAGTTAAATGTTATAATAAAATGTTTTAAATTGTTTAAAATGTTGTTCCAAATGATAATAAAAATAAATATTTAAATTAAATTTACTGTGAATTAGCATAATTTTATTTAAAAAAGAAAAAATATTGGTGGGCCAATTGAGATGGGACGGGGCTCGTATATTGCGTAGGTATGAGATATATAATTACATAAAAATTAATTAAAGAAAATAAATAGCATCATATATTTTTAATTTAGAATAGGAAAACAATTTATATAAGGATTAATTATAATAAATATTATCTACTCTTATTAAACGAGCAAAAATTGTATATTTATTTGTTTGTTTATATATTTGTATCTTAGTTCTATTTTGAAAACGGCTTTACCAATTTTGATGAAATTCACGGGTTAGGGGGTTTTTGGGGTGACAATTCAATCTCTCACGGTCTCTTCTTCGACAAAATTGTTTTAGATGAGTTTTTTCGTAATCAAATTAATTATTCTCAGGTAGACAAATCCCATTCTTAGGGTTTTAAAAAAGTTTTCCACTTTTCCTTTTATACCCAGGCAGACAATGGGTTGTTTGTTTCGTTTCATTGTTCTAAAAGGCCTTGAAGAAGTATTGTGATTGTGGATTTTAACATATTTTGTCCTTCCTAAACGTTAGAAATATTAATAAACGTTTTATAATTGTTTTTATAAAGAAATTTATTTATTTAATAGAATAAAAAATAATCAAGAATTTATTTAAAAATATATTTCGCATAAGCAGGTCTCAATCTGAAAAAACAACACATTTTGATAGGTTTTATTTATTAACAATTGGATGAATAAAAATGAATCATATGGTTGAATCAAAACAGGTGCAGAAGGTGGGGCGCAATGTTGGGGAATCCGGGGGTAGGAAGAGGTTTCGGGGGTGGAGGGGGGGCTACATTGGGCGACTATAGTATTATATATTTTTTTGTATTTTTTTTAATTTGGAAACGGCTCTCAAATAAAAATCGATCTTTTTATCAGAATTTTAAATTAAAAATAATATTAAAATAAAGCTTTTAACCGAAGGAAGAAGTTACCGATGCCTCCGAGGTAGTTGTATCTTAAAAGGAAAGGCGATGCAACAAAAAGGGGGGACCCTTATCAACTTAATTGAGAATTTCTAGTAAAAATAAAATATTAATTTTCAAAAAACTAAACTCATTTTAAATACTGTTACATTTTTTTGGACGGCAGTTTATTTGATGCCCCCCCCCCCCACCCATCCGAGAACAAAACTGTTAAATCATATAATTTATAAGAAGACTTATTATTTATATAAAAAAAACATGTCAAAGACGCACTTAATAATAATAATCGCTTCTTTTGAAAAAGAATAAACCACATCAGAAAATTATTTCAATCTAAAAGGTGACTTTTAGTTTAGTGAATAGAAATTTACTTCATCGCGTGACTTTATATGATTCCGGGTGCCGCATTTTACTTCTCATCCCTATAGGAAATGGAACGCTAGTCACGGGCTATTATTTGAACAAAACGGATATGGCAACTATGAATAGAAGTTACTATGGGGGCTGGAAATGCATGAAGCAAATAATGTTGCCTGATTAAAAAAAAAAAAAAAAATGTTTTGTTAATATTTTAGAAGAGAATCACGAAAAATAATCATTAAAAATTTTACTGTGAAGAGAATCAGATTGTTCAAAATTGCCACTAATTTCCTTTCATTGCTAACTTACGAATATCCATTCCCCTCAGCGCACCCCCCCTTTCCTGCTCATCTCTCTTTGTGGCTGATATAAACTGCAACTGCTGCAGACATCTTTCTTTTCCGATCAATCCTCAGAGATATCAACAGCTACTAAATTCCTTTGCAAGCACCAAGCCATTATATGCTAGCTTCATAAATTCAAACAGCGTTTATATGCACAAGCATTTGTTTATTTAAAAAATAATTTTTTAAGAAAAAAATAAAAACCGACTTCAAAAAATTAAATGCAACAAATAAAATAAACTAAAAGGTAGAAAAATAATTATTATCTTATTTAGTTACAACTAAACGACGAAATATTAACATGAAATTACTTTTTGAAGTCGGTGCCAAACAAACTATACCTATAAGCGAGCGTACCCGTCAAACGTACTAAGTAAGATCCGTCGAGTGCGATTCATAAAAGGTATATGTTTGGCACCGACTTCAAAAGTAATTTCATGTTAATATTTCGTCGTTTAATTGCAACAAAATGAATGATTATTTTATACCTTTTAGTGTATTTTATTTGTTGCATTCCCGAAGTCGGTTTTTTATTTTTCTTAAAAATTATTTTTATTTTTCTCTTTTTAGTGATGTTATTAATAGTGATCATATCATCAGAACTTGACCAAATTAATATGACACCATCCCTAAGACACCCCTTTCGGATAAAAAAAGAACCATCGAAATCGGTTCATAAACAAAGAGGTTAGGTCTAAACTAACCTAATTAAAAAGGTCTAATACCTATGGAAAAAAAAACGAAAAAAATGGGACCAATCGGAAGCTAGACTGGACCCAATGCAAAAAAATTTTCAAAATCGGTTCACAATTGGCGGAGATATGAGGTAACATAGTCACAAAAAAAAAAAAAAAAATTCAGTCGAATAGAGGACCTCCTCCTTTTTTGAAGTCGGTTAAAAATAATAAGAACTCAAAAATCAAATAAAATGCACTAAAAGGTATAAAATATTTATCTAATTTAGTTACAACTAAACGACGAAATACCTTTTGAAGTCGATGCCAAAAATATACATTTAATGAATCGAATTCGACGGATCTTACTTAGTACGTTTGGCGGGTAGGCTGGCTTATACAGTTTGTTTAGCACCGTCTTCAAAAACTCAATGATCGTATCATCAGAACTTGACAAATTAATATGACATACCTCCTTTTGAATAAAAAAAGAATCATTGAAATCGGTCCACGTGGCAAAAAATTCTCGCTGGACATACATAAATTAAATAAATAGTTAGGTATCTTGACTATCTTGGCTGATCCAAACCCAGAAAGAATCATTAAAATCGGTTCATAAACAAAGAAGATATGTTTGAACAAACGTAACAAAAAAGATCCAATACCATTGAAAAAAAACAGGACCAATCGGAATCTATACTGAAACCAATGCAAAAAAAACATCAAAATCGGTTCACAATTTGCGAAGATATCAGGTAACATAGAAGCAAAAAAAAACTGCAACGGATCGTTGCCAAACTTTATCCAAATTCATTTTTAATATTAATATGTATATTCCTCTATTATTAATCAGATATCACTTGCTATTTGCAGTCCATGTTGACTTAAATTCAAAAATAGCGATTGATTCTCATTTAACAGTCGAGGAATAAGCATTCTACATTAGATTTTTGACGCTTCGATTATTATTGGTAACCATTGCTGAAGACATGGAGGAATCGACTTAAAATCAAAAAAACGATCGACTAATTTTTTTTTTTTTTTTTTTTTTTTTAATGCAATCGAATGCAAGAAGGGGTGCACCAGTAAAGATGCAGCCCCTATGGATCTCGAAAGACCCTTGCATTACCGAAGAGAAGAAAGTTGATTAAGTGAGAGGGTGTAGACGTAGGTGTCTATGCACTCCGGTTTTGAAGGTTTGAAGATTATAGGTGCTGGGAAAGATAGAGGCTGGAAGAGAGTTCCAGTTCGCTTGAAGTCATGGGGATTATCTAATACTAGAGGAATAACCTTATTGCATTCCATTTTTGATGTTTTGACTATTAATGGCTACCTCTACTGAAAACGTGGAAGAATCGACTTAAAGTCGATTTTAAGTCTATTCTTCCACGTTTTCAGAAGAAGTAGCCATTAATAGTCAAAACATCAAAAATGGAATGCAATAAGGTATTCCTCTAGTATTAGATAAGAATCGATCGTTTTTTATTTTAAGCCGATTCCTCCATGTCTTCAGAGGTAACGAATAAGAAAACAACGCAGTTGCTATGGTTACTTATAAAATTTCCTCCCAAATTTTTAGCATTTCACAGAGAGAAGCCTATCCATTCTTACTTAAGTCACGTTAAATGAGCTATATTAAAACGATCCAATGAATAAATTTTAAAGAATTTAAAATATAAAAATAAAAAAAACTACTATCTTACTTTAGAGTAAAGTACTTTAAAATATAATTTTACTAAAAACTTTATTTAACCTTTTTTGTGGTCTCCAAGATACTTACTATAATTAGGATATTAAATTTCATCAAAATTGGTTAAGTCATTTTCAAGATATTTAGAAAAAACTAAAAAAGTACTGAAATAAAGTACTAATGTTTGTAGACCGATATGTACCAAAAACTAATCAGCGCTTCATTTTGTTAAAAGAATGGTAGGCTTTCAATTTCAATTTAATCGGTGAAACGGTGTGGAAAAAATCGAGTGCCAAAAAAACGATAACATACATCCATACCTACATCCATCCATCCATCCATCCCCACACACTTCCAATAAAACGGCACTTTTTGGCCTCTCGACGAGATCCCAGGTAATTTTTGGCAAAACCGTCACGTGCTAAACTTCAATCTAATTGAATACTTCAATTTGTGACCTTAATTGAGTCCATGGGTTCCGTAGTCTTTACCTGACGACCCTTTGAAGTCGCGCTTGCCGCGAGACCGATTACAATACTTTCCCCATGCTTCGTATTGGATATAGTAAAAAATTCAGTCGAATTGAGAACCTCCTCCTTTTTTGAAGTAGGTTAAAAATTTGGAATATGAAGGGCCAGAGTACATACTTCCAGTAAAATTTTTAGATATCTTTGACTGCCAGATTTGCGTGTAATCACCTAAATTTAAAGCTAAAAGGACTATAATTTGGCAGCTATTTTGTCCAGGGGCTGTTAACTCTTTTGTTCTTTTGGCGGACGATGTTATAGTTCGGAGCAAATGATGGAGGCGCTAGTTTGTGAATTTTAAAGAAGTGCAAGTTTTTCAAGAATAGAAGTAATAAGAAAAGTTGATGATTTGATTGCGTTGATTTTTTGAGGGAATTGAACAACTGCTTACAATTAATTACATCAACATTCATTGACCTTACCTGAAGATATATTTTTAACCTTAATTGGTTAATGTATTTTTTATTTATACAATTTATAGATATTTATTCAATTCGCCACCTCCACCCCGGACCCCCCCCCCCCCCCCCGACCCACATCTGGCTCCCGCCCCCTCACCCAGTTTTTGCATTTCTAGTCTTCTAGTGACCCACAGACTATGTGTATTTAGGCATATAAATAAATACCGTATAATAATTTTTTTTAATTAAATAACAATTTGTCGAGTTTTATAATTAATTAAATTGTTAAATTCTAATACTTAATATTTGTAGGTTTTAAAATTTGATTTTTAATCAATTAAATTGCCCAATATATATATAATAATATTTGTAATGATCTATTAGTGGAATTTAAAATTGAAAAACCAATTAATTATTTAAAGGAAATTGAATAAAAATGTATAATTATATCGAGACAACCACCTGTGAATAATTATTTCAATTAACATCAAAAACAACTTAGCCGAAGATGAGACAGTGACAATATCTATATAACTAAAAATGTACTGTTACGCTTAAGTGATACGTTGAAGGATCTCCGAATGTTCTTTACCGATTTCTTTGAAAAAATTGACACAGCATTCCATTCAAATACACGAGTGTTTTTATAGATATCACACCTGTGGCATGTAAAAAAAAAAATTTTTCGAGGAAACAACGCCAGAGCCTCTCTGGCGGGTAAGAGCAAACAAACAAGATGACCGATAATAACTTTTTGGAAATCTTTCAACTGTCAATATTATTTTGACACGTAATATATAATTCATTTACTGTTTTAATACTAATTCTATAATTATTTGCATTTTCAATTTATTTTCAAAACTATTATTATTTTTTAAATTAGTCACAGCAGCGCGTGGTCGGTTCAGTTATTATCTATATACATTTTAAACATAAAACGAGACGCTCCCCGCCAGGGGTTAGGTGATGCTGGGCCGAAGGCTGAAATAAATGATAAATCTTATATATCATCATCAGCCTGTCGATAGCGACAATCCACTGCTGAATATAGGCCTCTTCCATCAAATGGAAGCAGGTTGGCATTAAGTCACCACGCTTGCCAGACGGATTGGTGACTAGGAATCAGATTATAGCCGGTCAAATATCAACGCAGGGACTCGGACTCGAACCCGGGACTCCTGCTTAGAAGGCTAGTGTCTTTAAGCTCTCGGCTAATCCGATTCCTAATCTTATATATATATAATAGGAAATGATTAAGATGATGGATGATTTTATTATGTTTGGCTCGAAGGGTTAGTTGGAAGGAGATTCGCCGGGCTTGGATGGGAGATAATCTTCAGAGATTTGAATCTCTCTTGTCGGCGTAAAGTCAGAAAAATGCTATTTTAAAATAAGAATTTGCACTAGGCAGTTAAAAATATGCTTTTCCAAAATACGAACTTGCCAGAGTCAATTGGAAACATGCTTTAAATAAAATAATGGCACAAGGCCCGCATTTATTGCTTCTTCGTTACAGAACGTGTATACTTCTTCGCTTCATAACATAGACACAAACCGTCTCTCAATCACCTCGGGGAGCTGTCTCATTCAATGAGTTTCAACAACTGACAACTCACAAATGACAACTGAATGACAACTGAGTTCGAGGAGCTGGCTGCTTTTATAACTCTGGCTCTAATTATCAATTAAGCTGATTGGTTAATTATTCCCACCTTTAGGATGACGAGTGCATAACTTTTGGAGCGCTTGCTCCTTTATAAAGGGGCGTGTCCTTGCTGTTCACCTATCAATTTATCGAAGGATTCTGACCGGCAAACAGCACGCAAACGCCTTTCTCAAGGCGAAAACAAATCTTTATTTTCAAAAGCATTTTACATTGAAAGGAGCGGAGAATAAAATCCTACATATATATATTTAATATAATAAGATTTATCAATTATTTCAATGTTTTATTTGTATTTCAACTTTTTAAATTTGAATCGGTCATGGTCACTAGAGGCGCTCAAACTCGCATATTTTTTATTAACATAGTCTCTTATGGGAGCATTCCCCTAAATCTCATTCTCTTTGGTTACAATGTGATAAATAAATTATATAATCAAAAAAAAAAAAATGACTAAAATTGACAATTCTTTTTTTTGTATAATATTCTAAGATATTCGTTTCAATCAAGATATATAAAAAAGGCAATTTATTTTTTTTATTTTTAAAAAAAAAAAGAAAGAGAATCGGAGCGCAAAGAAAATTGCAAATTATATCTTAAAGCCATCATTGATTAACCCATAGGGCGGGTGTGTTCATTGAGCGTAAAAAAATTCCATCGGTCCCGCTAGCTTTTATTTATTGACTTGAAACCAGGATGAGATAGAAATTGGGGTGGGGTGGGGGGGACCTCAGCCTCCGGAGGTGCATGTTCTGCTACCAGCACAAATGAGCTTCAAGATTGATGAGTTTGTGACGTCATCAATCATGATGTATTAAAATAGCCGCCGCGCTCATATGTAGATGGCATGGCCTTTAGGGCGACCACAGGGCCAATTTGGGGGATGAAGTTGAGCCTTGGGGGTGGTTTCTGCGTTAAAGGTGTCAGCTGACGGCGACAGTTGACAGGGCCCGGGATCCTAGAGACTGGCCGGCTGACCAGTATCCCTTAGCGTCATCGTCATGACCGACACCTGCAGATGAAGAGGGCGAGTGACAGTCGCAACCTGCCCTCAAGTGCATAAAGAGCTCAGGTTAGGTGAGGAAATGACAGTTTAGATATATTATATTAAGTGATAATTATTATCAAATATTAGGAAATTATTTTTATCCTCTGTCGAAAATTGAATTTACGTATAAATATCAAATATGGAATACGGTTTTGTTTTTTAGCCATAAATAAAACAAATATTAAAAATCAAAAACTTCTAATCGTAATTATAAACAATCATATATTTACGTTTTACATATTAACAATCTTGTATTATATTTATTAATTATAAGTGTTCAAAATTGACACAATTTTTCACCATAGCCAAATCGGTAACTTCGCCATCTCACTCGGACCTCTATTGTCGACATTTGAAACTTCACTACCCACCACCTTTTTGCTCTCGAGACCCTGGCGACCGCGCCAAACTAGTTCTTATACTCTCAACCAACATGGGGTAAACATCACTTAGAATTACTCTATGTGTGTTATTCGCTAAACTTGTATGGGCCTGAAAGGTAAGAATATTCTGATAGCAAAAATTCATATCTTATACGTGTTCATATCTTTAATTATTTGTCTCTTTTATCCTGAAAGGTTCTTCAATGTATATGTTTTGATCGTCCGCTCGATTGACGAAGCACAAAACATATACAAACCCTCGCTCAATTCCTTTGAAAGGTGCTTCACTACTAAGTCCAGAAACCACTCAAGGTTTTTCTTCAACATAACTAAGCCACGCTTAGCCAAATGTATGTTTCGTTCACCCGAATCGCTTGGCAAACAACAACATATATATTCCCTTGCCCACACAGGCTGCAAAAAACCAACCTTTTTCTTTCTGAACAGCTTCAGAAAAGGGCATTTTTGCGCTCCATCTTGAGATATTGGGATCGTGGACTTGAGAAAATAATTAAAAGCTAAATTTCCAAAAATTCCAACACGTTTCGATGGACGAATAGGTGGACGATAACAACCAAAGACTTCTTGTCATCACTCTTCAAAGACAACGGTTTCTTAATCTTCACAATAGCGACATCAGAAATATGTCTTCGGCTCACACTAACGAAGCCAAACACAACTGGGCGGGTCATCTTGTGAGGAGAGAGGATAATCGGTAGAGTACCGCTACCCAGCTGTGGATCCCCAGAGACAAAGTGAGACCGCTTGAGCGTCCGCCAATTCGATGGCGGAACTCTCTAAACTACAAAAACACGGTTGGTCACAAAGTAATCCAGCACGTATACGACAATGGCAAGAGACAGAAGGGCATGGCGTAGTAATTGGGACCCGCGTGCACCAAACAGACGCACTGAGCATTTAAGTAAGCAAGTTCTCAACTTGAATGATAGAAGAATGAGAAGTTAATCAAGGGCTAAATGTGACCTGTCATTTTGAGAAATGGTTTTCTTGGCTTTCCTAGGGATCTATGATCTATGTAAGTACAGCAAAAACTTGCCATACTTATTTTTTAGCTAAATTATTATTCATCCACTCTTTTTCCTTTTTCTTATATCTATTCCGTCTAATGAGAGGTCTAAAAATGTAATCAAATCCAAAGAAAATGTCGCGCAAACACGCTGGCAGAGGACGAGGTCATTATTTTTGCAATTCACTACACAACACGAAGTATGACCCATTTTTAAAATAATTCTCTATCAATGCTGTTGAATATTTCTGGATTTGTTTACTTTTTCACCACCTTGTGCGCTTCGGCCGATTTTCTTATCCACACCAGGGAGCATGCACTGAGCCAAATACTCATTTTTTTACTTTACCATACAGAGTATGGTCAAGTATTGTAATCGTGCATGAAAAAAGTGGTTTTTTCCTTCTTTTTTTCAAAATATCTCAAAAACGGCTTAAACTATTTCGATTAAAAAAATTGAGCGAAACCATGGCATTTCGCTCTACAAAAAAGCTCTAATAAGTGAACATCGAAAAAATTATATTTTTCGAGATAATAATTGTTTTGTCAAAATGTCTTTTAGTTAGTTAGTCTGTGTGTTACCAAATTTTGTGGACGAGCTAGCTCAAAAACTAGTGTGAATATCGAAACCAAATTTCACACGTAGTTTTGGTCCATTGATTTTTCGTTTATTGGGCCACGCAGGTGGGGGCCTCCACTAACAAGAAATATTTACATAGTCGGGTGAATTTAATTATAGGAGTATTTACATAATTATAGGAACATCATTTACATAATATATTTACAATTTTTTTTTCCTTTTTTTATATACAATTTCTAGCGCATTGCGATTTCCCTATAAGTTCTCCTGTTGAAGCTATAAAAATTCATCAAAGAACCCCTCATCGCCCTGAAGGTCATATCGCATAAAGTTCTCTGGGAAATTCCCAGGGCGATAAGGGAAGGCACCGGTTTATGCCACCACACTCCCTTCCACGAGAGTGTGATAGCTTCAACTCTCACAGAGATTAAGAGCTGATTAGATTTTGGTGCATATCGACCCAAAATTGGGAGGGGAGGTTAAAAATTAAAAATCTAGGTCGTTTGAGCAAATTCAACCAAATTTCGTATACATAATCAGTGGCCCTCCAGAAGTCTAAAAATGCAAAAACTAACCCCCAAAATGGGAGGAGGGGAGGGGGGACAAAAAATGAAAATCTTGGCAATTTACCAAACTCAACCAAATTTTGTATACATAATCAGTGTGCCCCTAGGAGTTTAAAAATGCAAAAACTAAACCCCCCCTCCCTCCCCTACATGATTATAAATAATTTTATTAAATATTAATGTAAATGAGGGGCCAGGTTGTATGGTAAAGTCAAGTGGATGGCCACATCAGAACACGTCAGCTTATTTATTTTTAAGAGAGAATCAATTAAATAAAATTCGTGTCATCACACAATGAAAGTATTTACAATGTAAAAAATGTATATTTTTCGCCTATTATAAATTATGATCTTTCAAAAAAAAAAAATGACTCATGAAATATTCGCTTTTTTTTTAAGGACACCATTATTATAAATGATTTTTAGTTGTCAATAAAACGTCGTCGTTGTAAATGATTAATCAAGGTGTCGTCAGGTGGAGAATGAAAAAAAAACACTTGAACCATTTTTGAATGTTGGTTACACATTATTATTAATGTCTTGAAAAAAAAATGTTCCAAACCCGAGGCCTCTGAGGTCCACTTCACTCAAGAAGGTCTCCATTCAGAGACGACGAGACTCAACAACATTTTGTTTTAGCTATTCGCTTTCAATTTTTGTTTTTTTGTTTCCAGAAGTCTTTTATCATAAAAGAAAAAAATCTAATGTTGAAGCACCTTAAATTGGAATCCTGATTTCAAAAAAAAAAAGTCTTAAATTATTAACATATTTTTTCTTTCTTCCTCATTAAAAGCCGATCAATAATATCTATATATATAAAATTAAGGTTTTGTCTGTACATTGGTCCAAATCACGCCAAATTTTGGTTGCACACGTTTCAAGCAAAGTTATGAACGAAAACACCCTCAACAAAATTCCTGTCTGTCTGTCTGTCTGTCTGTTTCAGTGGTTTCCGCGAAAAGTTGCTCACGATTCACGTCAAAACGGCTGAAGGGATTATTATGAAATTTCATATTTGTATCAGAGGTCTTCTAACTTACGTTTTTAGCTATATAACGTTTTGATATTTTGACCCCAAAAGGGGTTTGGGGGGTGCACGAATGAAAATTATCAAATAACTCTTAAACTATTAACTCTACGGGAAATTTTATAATGAGCAAAGTTGTAGGGGTATGTGATTTCTGACAACTTTTGTTTAAAAAAATTCCCCCCAAAAACCACCCAAAAAGGGGGGGAAGGAGAAAAATATATAAATTCTTGCCCTTGGAGCAAACTCAACCAAATTTTGTATACATAATCTGTAGGCCTCTAGAGAGCTAGAAATGCAAAAACTAACCACCCAAAATGGGGGGGGGTCAAAAAATGAAAATTCTTGCTCTTGGACCAAACTCAACCAAATTTTGTATACATAATCTGTGGGCCTCTAGAGAGCTAGAAATGCAAAAACTAACCACCCAAAATGGGGGGGGGGTCAAAAAATGAAAATTCTTGCTCTTTGGACCAAACTCAACCAAATTTTGTATACATAATCTGTGGGCCTCTAGAGAGCTAGAAATGCAAAAACTAACCACTTAAAAAAGGGGGGGTCAAAAAATGAAAATTCTTGCCTTTTGGAGCAAACTCAACCAAATTTTGTATACATAATCTGTGGGACTCTAGAGAGCTAGAAATGCAAAAACTAACCACCTAAAATGGGGGGGGGGGTCAAAAAATGAAAATTCTTGCTCTTGGACCAAACTCAACCAAATTTTGTTTACATAATCTGTGGGTCACTAGAAGGCTAGAAATGCAAAAACTGGGTGCGGGGGTGGAGTGGGGGTGGGTTAGGGCATGGGATGCGCGGAGTGGAATGGCGGTGGAGTGAGGGAGTATGGCGGAGTAGGGGGGGGGCACGGGGGTGGTGCAAGGTTGGTGGATGGGGGGTTCAGGTGAGGGTCCAGTGGCGTAGTGGGGTGGTACGGGGTGGGGGTCCGAGGTGGGGGTGCAGGTTAGAGTGTTGAAGTGGTGGTGTGGGGGCGGGGGTTGGGGTGCTGGGTGGGTTTCGTGGAGTGTGGTGGGTTGGAGTGGGGGGTGAGGTTGGGGTTCGTGGGTTGGGGGCCCGAGGTGGGGGGGGTGAGGGTTGGGGTGGTGGTGTGGGGGCGGGGGTTGGGGTGCTGGGTGGGTTTCGGGGAGTGTGGTGGGTTGGAGTGGGGGGTGAGGTTTGGGTTCTGTGGTATGGGGGCGGGGGTTGGGCACGGGTTCATGGTGCGGGGGTAGGGGTGCTGGATGGGTCGGGGGGGAGTGTAGTGTGAGGGTGGGATTCGTGGGTTGGGGGTCCAGGGGGCGTGCCCCCTGGCTAGCAAGAGGGCCGCCGAAGGCGGGCCTTGCAGCTAGTACGGATATAAAATTATTGTTAAATTGGACAAAAATTAATTTCTATTTAACAAACGAGAAACTAAAATTTAAAAATGTTTTTATCATGAATACATTAGATATTAAAGATTTAATTAAGAAATTTGTAGACTGAGAAAATTATATGTTTATAGTTAAGAAATTTTATTTGATATAAATAGTGAAGTTAATTATGTCGAAATCGATCTCTGTTCAATATGATTAAATGTTAGGTATACGTATTTTAAGTATTCTACATATTTTGGAGCAACTCTAGATATATTAATAGTTAAGATGCCGCTATTCCAAGCACCAATAAGTTAATTATGAAAATATTGTTATTTGAGTAAAATAGTGGAATAGTTAAATTTAATAGTTGGGTATTTAAATGGAATAATACATAATTACAACAAGAAATGAAATAAACTTGAAAAATCATTTATTTATATGTATTTCTGACTCAAGATGAGTATATTTATTTGATGTAGAATCTATATTCAATCAAATGAATTGTATAAATGTTTATTTTATTTATTCATTTGCTTGAATTAATTAGATAAAAATTTGAATTAATTATTATATATGATTTGAGGTACAAGGTAATCTAATTATAATATATATTAATATTTCTTATAATCTTATAGAGGTTTAAAATTAAAAAAAAAACAATTACTTAATAATGTAAACAAAATTTTTGTTAATTTTTTTTTAATATCTTAATTATTAATATATCACTATTTGCAGAAAATCTAAATCGTTTTATGATAACAAGATATTCATTTGATATTAAGATATATCTATTAGAATAAAATAGATAGATAATAGAATTATATATTATTAGTGAAAATAAGCAACAGCTAGAGGTTTTTTCTCATAAAAATAAATTTTGCTATTTTTTTAATCCCAGTTATAGAGTACCTCCATAAATTACAAATAGGTACCATATATGGTATCTCTTGAATGATGATTTTACAGTGGATTATTAATTCTATATATTATATCCTGAAAAGATGTCCCCTTTATGATGATTTCGCCAATATATTAAAATTAGAATAGGGAGCCGACTGGACGGGAATACAGGCCCGAGTTGAGGCCCCGTTCACTTAAAGATTTATATAATTCGGTTTCTACACTAATTTACTATACCTTAAATAAATTGCACAAATATAAAAGGCATAAAATGAAAAGTACTACAGAACAACAACACCACATAGAGTCTCTAATAATTAACCCTAATACCTATTGAGATTAAAAAAATCACCTAAAATATTTTTTTTTATATATATAAATCGTGTTCTATTTGTTACTTTAATTTTTATTTTTATTATTATTATTTTATTTTTGAAATAATTGGGAGAGTTAATTCTAGAATAGTCAAATTTGTCAAATAGAAATCAGTTATTGCTAGATGCAAGCAACATGACTGGAATGAAGACTGATGTCACTTTGTTCAAAAGCAAAACAAGTAGGTATATAATATATTTGGATTAAATACTTAAAAATTTGTAGTAATAAACTTTTTCACTCAAAATGTTAAGGAACACTATTGAAATATGTAACACTTTTGGACCACCAAACACTAAAACTGCTTCTATTAAAACAAATATTGAGCTATGCAGAAGACGCGTGTCGTCAGTTCAAACATGAAGTTAGCTAATAGAGAGCTAGTTTTCCAGGCCTGACTCGGGCCTCGTCCCATGGCACTGTAGCCTGGCTTCAATCAAGGCTTGGTTCAAGCTGGGCAATGACGATTAGCTAAGCCTAGATCCAGGACTTGGGAGGCAGACCTGGTTTTCCAGGCCTGACTCGGGCCTCTTCCCATTGTTAACTCCTGGCATTTCCTACCAGGGTTGGTCATGTTCTGATGATATGATCACTATTAATAACATCACTAAAAAAGAGAAAAATAAAAATAATTTTTAAGAAAAAAATAAAACCGACTTCAAAAAATGTAACAAATAAATAACAATCAAAATAATTATTATCCTATTTCAACACGAATATTAACATGAAATTACTTTTTGAAGTCGGTACCAAACAAAGCGAGCGTACCCTCCAAACGTACTAAGTAAGATCCGTCGAGTGCGATTCATAAAATTTATATGTTTGGCACCGACTTAAAAAAGTAATTTCATGTTAATATTTCGTCGTTTAGTTGTAACTAAATAAGATAATAATTATTTTAAACCTTTTAGTGTATTTTATTTGTTGAATTTAATTTTTGGAAGTCGGTTTTATTTTTTTCTTAAAAATTATTTTTATTTCAGTTTAGCTATGGTTGGGCTCTTCTCTGAAACTTCAGATTATGACGGAAAGGCTTGTTAGTTCAACATATATCCGGGTTTTTTGAAAGTTTAAATAGACTTTTGACAATTTATCCAACTTTTTAAACAATTTTTTTTTTAATTTTAAACAATGATGAAAGAGAACAAATGATGTGACAAACAAGCAAGTAACAATGCGGATAGGGGTATAAGGAAGTAATAAGGCGGAAGGACGTGTGAAATGAGAACAAATGGTCATATAAGAGATAGAAATATGTCCAAGGGAGGAAGCCAGCCAGCATTCTACATCTTGCAGATAGTTAAGAAATTAAAACAAATGATGTATCGTGTGAAATGCACCCCCATCGTCCTCCTGACAAAGAATCCCGGTAACTGAGGTGAGGAATAAAAGAGGGGGTTGGGCTCCACAAGGTAGACAGACAATGGCTGTGAACAAAAGCCCCCCTGTGTGGCACATGGTGGAAAGTTAAACGAGGCAGAGTTAGCCGCCACTATTGTGATCTGCTACCGCGAGTGAACTCATATTAAACAAGAGCTTGCTTGCTGTGGGAATGAGTCAGCAGCTTCACCCGATATTAATGGCGATAACCTACTTTGTGTTTTACTTAAGGACAAGGAGCAAGCAATTCAAGGAAGGTAATTTCTTACTAACACTATGCAATTGCATTTCATATTACGAATGCATTTAGACTATTTGTTATCTGGTTTAGGAATTAATTATGGTAAAATAAATTACACAGAAAAGTTGTGATTAAAATTTATTGAATAACTAAAATAAATAGATGTTATCTCTATTACAAACATAACACATTTGTATTTATAGAGTACTAACTGCAAGCCCTTCGGCGGCCCTATTACTGACTAGGGGCCCACGCCCCTGGACCCCCAATCCACGGACATCACCCTCACACCCACTCCCCGAATATCCTTATAATAATAGATATCCTTCAGAATTTTTACAGATTTTTAGCTATTATTATTTTGGAGTCTATAACTTACTAAAGCTAAGATATAACAGTATTTTATATAGCTGTAGCTCGAAAATTAGAATAGCGAAAAATTTATAAAACTCTTGATGGTTATAAGGATAAAGTTTACAGAGTTTCAAATTTTTGAACGATTACTTTGGCCGGAATAAAAAATTTATTGTTCAATTACAAAAACACCATCATGTTATTTAGATGGCAAGCAATACTCACTTCCTTTATCTGGTCACGACCACTAGATGGCATTTGTGTCAATACGCAGCCTTCCCGACTATCTCATTCTCTTTAATGGCCTCCTAATGCCTCCATTTTGAATGATGAGCCTTGTGGGAGAGAAGGGATTGGAGAGAGCCAATCCTAACCTTGGGTTTCAGAGCATGGCTGGACTGGCTGGGACTGAGGGGCGGGGCTTAAGCCTGATTGGCAGTCTCAAGGCCAAAAGTCTCCACTCTCTTTTTCCAGAAAGGTGGAGCCGAGGCTTCCTGTACTACTGGTTGCCGATATTCAAGGGGCTTCTACAAATCATTAAAATGATACCTAAATCTTATCGCCCGCAGAAATGTTTCAAGAAATTCATCAATATAAATATTTCTAGTTTGATTGAAAAGATCTAGTTTGACGAGACAGGAATGCATCAAAATTAACCAAGAAAACCTAGAAAGAGTTAAGGAAATCCGCTACCTAGGAAGTAAAATAACATGGGATGGGTGGAGCGAAAACGAAATTAAATCAAGAATTTGCCAAGCAAAAATGGGGTTTAATTCAAAACAAAAACTACTATGCTCCTCCTGGTTAGAAAATAGGAAGATGCTATCGAAGACATATGTATGGAGCATAGTACGGGTGTGAAACCTGGACAGTTAGAGAAGCGGAGAGAAAGAGATTAGAGGCTTTCGAAATGTGGTGCTACAGAAGAATAAGGAATATCAAATGGATGGATAAAATTACAAATGAAGAAGCTCTTGGAAGAAATCGGAGAAAGAAGAACCTTGTGGAAGAGTCTGAAGAAGAGAAGAGGTCAGATGATGGGGCACACACTGAGACATGGGGGACTGCTTAGGGATATCTTGGAGGGGTAGGGGGAAAGAAAAGGGGAAGGCCCAGATCAAAATATTTCGACCAAATTATGGGATGCAAGACATTTAGAGAGGTCAAACAGCAGGCGGGGGACAGAGTCGAGTGGAGACGGGTGGTTGCGTCAAACAAGTCTTAGGACTGTATACTCAATGATGATGAGCAGAGTTAATGATTCACATGGAGAAATCACTGAGTTTGTCCTGAGTTGTTATGAGCGAAGTTAGCAAAAAGATTTGTAGTTTAATGAAATTTATTCATATAGCTATAGGTATTTTAAATAAGATAGAAATAAAATTATGGCCAAATTCCCCGAGTAACATAGGCATCTATTTATTCAGCCTTCTGCCGACGCCGACGTGCCAATTAGGTGCCCCAATGGTATTCTTCTTCAAGGCAGAGGCCTTCAACACGACTTTCTCATTCTACTTCTTGGAGGATTGTAGGTGTTCTAGTGTTTTATATTTGCTTGCTAGCCTCTCTTTGAAGAAGGATACTTGGAGCTGCATATACTACAGCTTTCTATTTTTTTATATATTTAAAAACATTGATTTAATAAAATCCAAAGATTTTCAAAATTCGAAAAACCCCGCGCGAATTCTTAATCTATAATTAAAAATATATCTAAACTTTATTAATATATTTAAACATTCATTCCGTATTATCTTCGAAATAATTTTTTTTTTTATAAATTTTATTAAACCAATTATTTTACTTAATAGGTAAAGGGTGTGTAGTTTCACAGTGTATGAAATAAAACTCAAAGAGGTTTATACAAACTCAATATATTTCGATTATTAGTCCATCATCAGGAGTTTACAAGTTAACTTGTAAACTCCTGATGATGGACTAATAATCCGAAATATATTGAGTTTGTATAAACCTCTTTGAGTTTTTATTTCATTCACTGTGAAACTACACACCCTTTACTCTATTAACTAACATCATGTTTCACCTAAAACCCACACCTCTTTCCATAAGTAAAATCAATTATTTTACATTAATTAATGTATACATTGTATTTTTTGCTTCGATTCCGAGATTACTTCTCCACCATTGGAGTGTCCTTATTCATCTTTAGTCCTTGTTTTTAATAAGAGGAAAATCTAATTAGATAAAAAAACCTCTTTTCCGATAATTATTTCAATTCCATTATTCCCCAATCAAGTCGATTGGATATCTTCCCCCATCCATTCTCTTCGAAATAACTATTTCCAAAATCATTTAATATAATAAATTCAATTAAAAACATTGACCGGGAAATACCAAAATGATTATTCAAATATTTATTTTGACCCTAGGAAACCTTATTTAAGCCGAGATCCCATTCCAACCAGCCTCTTTCTCAAATCCAGTCTTTTCTGTATACATATGTCCTTTAGATTGTATGAGTTTTGAGCATAATGATCGGACGATAAGGTAGGTCTTTAATTGATATTATTTAGTGTTTAGAAATTCTTTATGTTGTTATCTTTACTTATAAATGTTCTGTATATAAAGGTCCGACTTCATTCCGGGAATGATTAGCCAGAAATAAATTATCTTCGAGGGACCGTCTTCATTAACGACAACGATATCAAGACTTGAGGGATAATTACCTCCTCCAGGCTTTCGTTGCAAACAGACGAGACTGACTACCCACACAAACTTTAGATCTTTATCTTAAGAATCAATTTCACTAAATTTTTTATGGTTTTCTTCAAACTTTACTTGTTTTTCCATCATTTAAACCAAATTACTTTCTTTTTAATTTCTTTACCTGATAATCTAAACATATTCATTTAACACCTTTTGAAAGACATTTAATTCCTAAAAATAACAGTCCACTAACTATCCATATCGAAACCACAACAATTTTAATTGAACACTTAATTTTTTTTTAAACCCGAGCTTCAGAAACTTAATTTTTTAGAACCTTGCAGCTCCACTATACTAAGACTGAAAAAATCACATCGAGATTTTGGCCAAAATCTTATTTCTATCTCAAGTGTAGGTAACTAAAATTTATAAAAATATAACGTTTTCTCCATTTTCAGATATTAATTCAAATTAATTAAATAATTATATTGTTTTAGGGATGCGGAACTTCTAGAGAAGTGAAAGGGATTGGATGGGTCGGGTATTAGACGTTAGGCTCTGATGGCTGGATGACACAAACCTATCTATCTACTTATGTCTATATTTAATAATAAGCGGCTTACACGACGACGTCGACGTGATTTTTTTTTAATTTTAAAACCCATTAATATAGTTCCTAACAAATAAAATGTATTAAAATTAGGAAATTTAAATTATGTTGTATCATTTCGTATCCATAATAAAAATTTCTAACAGGAATAGCATGGAATTGGATAAAAATTGAAAAACGCCGAGTATATATTAAATTGGCCAGACGTTTCGACAATTTATTTTGACTTCCTCAGTGGCTAAAATGATTTATAACCTTATTATCTAATTTAAATTTATTTGTAATCAATGTTTCTGATTTTCCTGTTTTATAATTCTAGCCACTGAAGAGGTCAAAATAAATTGACGAAACGTCTGGCCCATTTAATATAAACTCGGTGTTTTTAATTTTTATCCAATTCCCAGCTATTCCTGTTAAATTATTAATTAACTAATAGCTAATGACAAATAAAGGTAATACTAGTTGCAAGGCCCGCCTTCGGCGGCCCTCTTGCTAGCCAGGAACACGCCTCCTGGACCCCCAACCCACGAACCGTACCCTCACCCCCCACTCCAACCCACCACCACACCCCCCGAAACCCACCCAGCACCCCAACCCCCGCCCCCACAATACCACCATGAACTCCACCCCGTGCCCCCAAACCCCGCCCCAACACAACCACACCACTACGCCTCTGGACCCCTCACCTAAACCCAGGCGCGGATCCAGACCTCTGATTTGGGGGGGGCCGCCGGTATATAAGATCTACTTTTGATTTCGGAAGTGTGTCGCGGTCGAATTGTCCACAGGGGGTGGGGGTCAGAGACACCGCCGCCCCCCCCCTCCACATAGAACTTTATTTTCTTAAATTTTAAAATTTAATGTTATATATAAAAAAAAAAAAAGATTAAAAAACATATAAAAATTGTTGATCTCCAATGCTTTGGGGGGTCGCCCCATCGCCCTCCCCCCCTGGATCCGCGCATGCCTGAACCCCCGACTCAGCCTTTCCCCCGCGCCTAGGCTCCTGGACCCCACCCCCGCTAGGCCCCCGGACTTCACCTTGCACCACCCCCAGACACTCATACCACCCCGGATCCCATACCATAACTCACCCCCTACTCCATTCCACCCCACGCACCCCTACTCCATTCCACCCCTGGCACCCACCTCCCCCCCGAACCCAGTTTTTGCATTTCTAGCCTTCTAGTGACCCACATATTCTATATACAAAATTTTGGTTAGTTGGCTCTAAGTGGTAAGAATTTTTTTTTTGACCCCCCCCCCATTTTGGTTTGTTAGTTTTTGCATTTCTAGGCTTCTAGTGACCCACAGATTATGTATACAAAATTTGGTTGAGTTTTTTGGTAGAATTTTTTTAAACAAAAGTTCTCAGAATTCACATCCCCTATAACTTTTCTAATAATAAAATTAAAAAATTACAACTATTATTTTAAAAATCTGCTGCTGAGTCCAGAGAGCGAGTAATAGCTCTCCTCCCAACTCCCGGCCAGCAAGATGGGCGCCGAAGACGTTCTTCGTATCTGGTCTTAGAATGATATAGACTTGAGATTATATTATTAATTCTTTCAATGATACAATCAAGAGCATTTTATTCATATTTTTTTTTACTTTACTATACAGACCATACAGGGTATGGTCAAGTATTATAATCATGCATGAAAAAAGGTGGTTTTTTCTTCTTTTTTTCAAAATATTCTCAAAAACGGCTTAAACTATTTTGATGAAAAAATTGAGCGACACCATGACATTTCGATCTACAAAAAAGCTCAAATAAGTAAACATCGAAAAAATTATATTTTTCGAGATAATAATTGTTTTGTAGTTAGTTAGTTAGTTCAGTGCGTTACCAAATTTTTGTGGAGGAGCTAGGTCAAATACTAGTGTGAATATCGAAACCAAATTTCACACGGAGTTTTGGTTCATTGAGATTAAGGGTTGATTATTTTAATGATGTGTTAGCATAGAGATATGTATTTTTAAAATGGAGAATTAATTCATCTTACACCAACAATATATTATTAAGTTTTAGGTTTTAGGAAGTTTGTTTCCGAAAAGGATCAAAAGATTCAAGTTGACGTTAACGACTTAGATTAATGATGCTGGGGTGTGTGCCAAAGAGTTTAATATTTTAAAAAGAAAATTTGATTAAGAAAATATTAAAAGTGGCAAGCAGAGCAGCAAAAAAGAATTCAGTTGGAAAATGGAAAACTGTGAGACTGAATGAGCGCGCGCGCTTTACGGTTGGGGGGCAAAGTTTCACTTCAATTAAGCTTTTAAAATAGTTGAAAATTTTAAATTAAAATTCTCTTACTTGGAATATTTTATTTTTTATGATCTTGCAAACTTTAAAAAGAAAAAAATATTACTTAGTATATAAATAATAATAAAATTATGATATGAACTTAATTAATTTTTACTTTATCCAATGCGAAGCATGGGAGAAAGTATTGGAATCGCTCTCGAGGCAAGCGCGACTTCAAAGGGTCCTCAGGTAAAGACTACGGAACCCATGGACTCAATTAAGGTCACAAATTGAAGTATTCAATGAGATTGAATTTTAGCACGTGACGGTTTTGCCAAAAATTACCTGGAATCTCGTCGAGAGGCCAAAAAGTGCCATTTTTTTTGGAAGTGCGTGGGGATGGATGGATGTATGTATGTACGTGTGTGTGTTATCGTTTTTTTCGTCCACGATTTTTTCCACACCTTTGCGCTGATTGAAATGAAATTGAAAACCTACCATTAGTTTAACAAAATGAAGCGCTGATTAGTTTTTGGTACATATCGGTCCACAAACATTAGTACTTTATTTCAGTACTTTTTTAGTTTTTTCTAAATATCTTGAAAATGACTTAACCAATTTTGATGAAATTTAATATCCTAATTAAGTACCTTGGGGACCACAAAAAAGGTTAAATAAAGTTTTTAGTAAAATAATATTTTAAAGTAATTTACTCTATAGTAAAATAGAACTTTTTTAAATTTTAAATTCTTTAAAATTTATTCAGCTTTATTCAAGCTTGAGTTGTTTACCAAAAAGAATTTAGTCTTTTTGATTTTAAGTCGATTCTTCCACGTTTTCAGTAGAGCTTGCCATTAATAGTCAAAATATCAAAAATGGAATGCAACAAGGTTATTCCTCTAGTATTAGATAAGAATCGATCGTTATTTTTGATTTTAAGCCGATTCCTCCACGTCTTCAGCAATGGTTAACAATAATAATCGAAACGTCAAAAATCCAATGTAGAATTGTTATTCCTCGATTGTTGAATGAAAATCGATCATTTTTTTTGAATTAAAGTCAACATGAACTACAAATTGCAAGTGATATCTGATTTATATAAAGGAATAAACATATTAATATTTCAAATTAATTTGGATAAAGTTTAGCAACGATCCGTTGCAGTTTATTATTTATATATATATATATATATATATATATATATATATATATATATATATATATATATATATATATAACTATATATAACCAAACTTCTTGAGGATACAAATTCTCTTTTAAATAGCTGTTGGTTTTATTCTTTTTTGACAAAAAAAACACATTTTTATCTTTTATTTTATTTTATTGTTACCCAGGAACGTTTCGACATTTACAAATATGTCATCATCAGCCTAAAACATTTCAATCATTACACAATTTATATATGTAGAAGGGCGGGTTTCGCCCTCTTCGCTCATTAGAGGTGAAATAACATACTTATTTATTTCTTTATAGGTATATATTTATTTACAAAAAGGGGGGTAATACATTGTCGTGTCTAGGGGTCATCGTTAAACGTCATAATACACATCGTTAATTAATACATCGTTTTGGTTACAACCATCTTTAAGCAAAGCCCGTATTCAACTGTAAACTATAAACTAAAAATAATTTTAAAAAAAAATAAAAACCGACTTCAAAAAATTAAATGCAACAAATAAAATACACTAAAAGGTATAAAATAATTATTATCTTATTTACAACTAAACGACGAAATATTAACATGAAATTACTTTTTGAAGTCGGTGCCAAACAAACTATACCTATAAGCGAGCATACCCTCCAAACGTACTAAGTAAGATCCGTCGAGTGCGATTCATAAAAGTTATATGTTTGGCACCAACTTCAAAAAGTAATTTCATGTTAATATTTCGTCGTTTAGTTGTAACTAAATAAGATAATAATTATTTTATACCTTTTAGTGTATTTTATTTGTTGCATTTAATTTTTGAAGTCGGTTTTTATTTTTTTCTTAAAAATTATTTTATTTTTCTCTTTTTAGTGATGTTATTAATAGTGATCATATCATCAGAACTTGACCAAATTAATATGACACCATCCCCAAGACACCCCTATCGGATAAAAAAAGAACCATCGAAATCGTTCATAAACAAAGAGGTTAGGTCTAAACAAACCTAATAAAAAAGGTCTAATACCTATGAAAAAAAAACGAAAAAAAATGGGACCAATCGGAAGCTAGACTGGACCCAATGCAAAAAAATTTTACAAAATCGGTTGACAATTGGCGGAGATATGAGGTAACATAGGCACAAAAAAAAAAAAAAAAAAATTCAATCGAATAGAGAACCTCCTCCTTTTTTGAAGTCGGTTAACAAATCGACAAACTGCACTTAACTTATATCTAAATCAAGGCGATATTAGGCGGGCTCTCATTGGCTCACAGAGCTCAAGCGTCTCAGTCTCTTTTCGCGTAAATATTTCGTGAACGTGCCAACATCTGTCATTCTTGCTCCGACCTCCGAACAAAGAACATCTCTATGGGAAATTTCTCTCCCAGGCGGCCCAACGCCTGCAAGAGCCTTATCCCGGTAACAAGATGCGCTTTCGCAGATATTAGCTTTGAATTCACTAGCAAGGCGGTCCTATTTTAAAGTAAGTGGATTTTTCATTATTTCATTGGCGAACACGAACACATATATATTGAGACATCATTCTTATTTTTTAAAGCATTTGAACAACTGTTCTTTTAAGAACTAACCTTATTATTTTAAAAAAGCATTTTCATCAATAGTCTTTTTAAAGACTAACTCTGTTTTAATATACTGTATGTGTTTGCAACTTCTTTTAATTTTAACTTCCTACATATACAATGACAATTTCTCTTCACACAACAACAACTCTCAAAAATAACAACAAAATGACTGTTGAAAGTATCGCTCCTTTTTGTTATGAGGGTTATGAGGCCTCAAGGAAGCTGTTATTTACATTATATTGAAAGAAATGTTTCGATAGGGGCTATTGTGATTATCTAGTTAATTAATGCTATATGTATAATCTTGAAATTTCCTGATCATATGAGAATGACCAAAGGATAAATTCCAAACTAATCTTCTAGCTGGCTGGAAAGCTCTGGCTTGAAGATCCGGGTTTAATAAGGGTGTGGACTGTATATCTTAAATTAAGAATAAAAGGAAGGTGTATTTCTTCTTCTTCAATAAATAAAAGGCAAAGATTTGTGATATGAATATTAACAATGGTTTTAATGAGAGAAAATAATGCTGATTTTGTACATACGAAAATGAGATATTATACAAATGGCGATGGCGGTGATCGAATGCAGACTTCTTGTGGCTATTCGGTTCACTTGGGTTTTTTCTCCGATGATATGATAATGAATTCAAGTTTGGTTTCTTCTCCAAATTCAATAAAAGATTAAAATTACTTTTAATCAATCCACAATTCTCAATTTAGTTCATCATCATTGAGTATACAGTCCTAAGACTGGTTTGATGCAACAATCCGTCTCCACTCGACTCTGTCCCCCGCCAGCTGTTTGACCTCTCTAAATGTCTGGCATCCCATATCCCCAATTATTTGGTTGAAATATTCTAATCTGGTTCTTCCCCTTCCCCTTTTCTTTCCCACCTCCCCCTCCAAGATATCCCTAAGCAGTCCCCCATGTCTCAGTGTGTGCCCCATCATCTGACCTCTTCTCTTCTTCAGACTCTTCCACAAGGTTCTTCTTTCTCCGATTCTTCCAAGAACTTCTTCATTTGTAATTTTATCCATCCATTTGATATTCATCATTCTTCTGTAGCACCACATTTCGAAAGCCTCCAATCTCTTTCTCTCCGCTTTTCCAATTGTCCAGGTTTCACACCCGTACATGGCTATGCTCCATACATATGTCTTCAATAGCAACTTCCTGTTTGCTAAGCTGATTGAGGAGGAGCATAGTAGTTTTTGTTTTGAATTAAACCCCATTTTTGCTTGGGCAATTCTTGATTTAATTTCGTTTTTGCTCCTCCCATCCCATGTTATTTTACTTCCTAGTTAGCGGAATTCCTTAACTCCTTCTAGGTTTTCTTGGTTAATTTTGATGCATTCCTGTCTCGTTTGTTCTTTTTTTGTACATACTAGGACCTTGGTTTTATTCTTGTTTATTTTCATTTTGATTTCTTCTATTAGGATTTGGTTAATTCCATTCAAGGCGTCCTCTAATTCTTTTTTATTGCTTCCTAGAAGGGCAATTTTAGTTGTTTAAATCAAATTAAATAAGAAACAATTGAGATTTAAGTACCAAATAATTTAAATCAAAATAAATTAACTTCTCAATGGCTAACGAGCGTTTTTACTCAAAAAATATCAATAAATTCTCTCCACTCAATCAAGATCAAGATGAAAACGAAGCAGTCACCAACCAACTGGCTGGCTGGCTAAGGAGCCCTGCTCCCTGCCAGTTTACAAAATATTCCTTTAGAGGGCATCACTCGTCATTTATTAATTCAAATTTATACAGTATACATATATGATATCCTGTAAAAGAACAAAAATGGAGGGAAGATAAGGTTAGTTCTCTTCAAAATTATATGAAATAAAAAGGTAAAACAATTTAACGTTTATATAAAATTTATTCAGCAATTAACAAAGGGGAAGTTTTGGATATTGTGGAGTGTGTTGTAGATGGATTAAGAAGAGTGTTTAGGAAAGGTACAGGCCATTTGGAGCCTGGTTCCCGTTCCACGATGCCTTGCGTAAAATTGAATACGCCGTGTGTGGGCTGTGGGCTGTGGGCGCTGCTCATTGAGCGCCAAAATGCCCTTTTCTGAATCTGTTCAGAAAGAAAAAGGTTGGTTATTTGCCACCTGGGTGGGCAAGGGAATATATAGGTTTTGAAGGTCACCAAGCGAGCGGGCGCCAAAAAACATATTTTTGCTAAGCGCGGCTTAGCGATATTGAAGAAAAGCCCTGAGTGGTTTCTCGACCTAGTAGTGAAGGACCTTTCAGGATAAAAGAGAAAAACAATTAAAGAAATGAACAAGTAAGGATATGAATTTTAGCTATCAGAACATTCTTACCTTTCAGGCCCATACAACTAGCGAATAACACACATTCTAAGAGATGCTTACCCTGTGGCAGTTGTATGAATAAGAACGATTGGGAGCATAAGCCAGGGCCTCGAGAGCAAAAAGGTGGTGGGGGGTGAAGTTGCGAAATGCCGACAATAGGGGGCCGAGTGCGATGGCGTAATTACTGATTGGACTTGTGAAAAATTGTGGCAATTTTGAACAATGACATACCTTGAAACAATCTTAAGATGGGAAAAATTCCCTCACATCGAAATTATTACAGTATGTAACATTGTTCTTCTGCTCAACAATTATTTTTCTATAACCATTCAAAGTTAATGACTCATTCATAAATCACTGACCGTTAATCTGATTCAAATTCTATTTGTCAACTTAAACTTCATTGCCAACTCAACACACCAAATCCCCCAACGGACCTCAAATACTTTAATGATTTTTAATTTTATTTAAAATTCCGAGTAATATTTACTATTATTTTCCGTGTCTACCTTAAAATTCACAGTTTCAGTTAAGTTCTTAAAGATAAGATTTATAAGAAAGAACTTAACTGAAACTGTGAATTTTAAGGTAGACACGGAAAATAATAGTAAATATTACTTGGGAATTTTAAAGATAAGATTTATAAGAAAGAACTTAACTGAAACTGTGAATTTTAAGGTAGACACGGAAAATAATAGTAAATATTACTTGGGAATTTTAAAGATAAGATTTATAAGAAAGAACTTAACTGAAACTGTGAATTTTAAGGTAGACACGGAAAATAATAGTAAATATTACTTGGGAATTTTAAAGATAAGATTTATAAGAAAGAACTTAACTGAAACTGTGAATTTTAAGGTAGACACGGAAAATAATAGTAAATATTACTTGGGAATTTTAAATAAAATTAAAAATCATTAAAGTATTTGAGGTCCGTTGGGGGGATTTGGTGTGTTGAGTTGGCAATGGAGTTTAAGTTGACAAATAGAATTTGAATCAGATTAACGGTCAGTGATTTATGAAAGAGTCATTAACTTTGAATGTTTATACAAAAATAATTGTTGAGCAGAAGAACAATGTTGAATAGGAAGGTTATTTAAGAAAAGTTGATAGTTTTCGAGTTATAAGCAAAAAACCGCCAAAAAATGAGATGTTTTTACATTTTTTTGCATTTTTGACAATGTTCCGTCACGAAATTTTTTTAGCAAACCATAGATTCGCACGTCCACAAACATAGAGGTCGAAGAAATCAAAATTACCCCAAAACATTACGGGTAAAGACACAATTTAACTGGACTATTTGTTTTAATAAAAAAAAATTCCCACTAAATATTTTGCTTTGTGAATTGACCCCCCCCCCCCTCCCCCATGAAAATTTTCTGGCTAGGCCACTGAGTAAATTTGACCAAAATTTATGATTTTACTTTACAATACAGGGTATGGTCAAGTATTGTAATCGTGCATGAAAAAAGTGGTTTTTTTCCTTCTTTTTTTCAAAATATCTCAAAAACGGCTTAAACTATTTCGATTAAAAAAATTGAGCGAAACCATGGCATTTCGCTCTACAAAAAAAGCCCTAATAAGAGAACATCAAAAAATTATATTTTTCGAGATAATAATTGTTTTGTCTAAATGTCTGTTAGTCTGTCTGGTTGTTAGTTAGTCTGTGCGTTACCAAATTTTTGTGGACGAGCTAGCTCAAAAACTAGTGTGAATGTCGAAACCAAATTTCACACGTAGTTTTGGTCAATTGAGATTAAGAGTTGATTCCATTTTGGTGCATATCGACCCAAAATTAAGGGCTCTGGAGGGGGGGGGGTTAAAAATTAAAAATCTAGGTCGTTTGAGCAAACTCAACCAAATTTTGTATACATAATCAGTGGACCCGCAGAAGTCTAAAAATGCAAAATCTAACCCCCAAAAATGGGGGTGGGGGGTCAAAAAATGAAAATCTTGGCCATTTACCAAACTCAACCAAATTTTGTATACATAATCAGGGTGCCCCTAGGAGTTTAAAAATGCAAAAACTAACCCCCCCTCCCCTACAGGATTATAAATAATTTGATTGAATATTAATGTAAGTGAGGTGCCAGGTTGTATGGTAAAGTCAAGTGGATGGCCACATCAGAACACGTCAACTTATTTATAATAGTTTTCAAGAAATTAAAGAAATGTTTTTTGTTCTCCGACTTCTAAACGCTGATTAAGTTTTATCAAACTCTTGTTAAGATAAGAAAGTTCAATATTTTTTTTTTTTGTTTCTCAAATGGTACCTACCTTAAATTATAGCTCTGTTTTGATTGGGCTCTTAAATGATGGCAAGCAAACCACCCCCACAAGTTGGAATGAATAGGCTAAACGTATCCGAAACTATAGAACTCTGTATATGTGTGGAGGGGATCCATTCGTGAGAAAGGAAAAGGAATGGGCTGTTCTCCTGCGTCGTTAACGTCCCTGTTGTTTGTTCTTCGGGGGCCGAACGAGGGCCGCACGAAGACTGGCTGCCTCTTCCTTCTGTTTTGACAAAACAAGCATCAGTTGTTGGTGACGCCCAGAGTTCTCGCGAGCAAATTAACGAGCTCTGCTTGCTCCTTCCATTCCCCTGTTTGCTTTGAAGTAAGTGGCATTTCGAACCACACACACTCTCTTATAAACCTGCGGACAATAGACAAATGATAAGGTAAAAAAAATAATAAGAAAAATTTTTGCTAATGAGGATACGAAGAATGGAATTCAATACTCAGAATAATGAATGAAAAGAATATTAAGAATTAACAATATACAGGGTGGTGACTTGGCCGACGCAGTATAGCGATTACAATGTTAATTTTTGAATGTGCATTTATTTGCTCCCCTAATTATTTTAGAGTTAAAGTTCATATAGGTTTTTTTTTTTTTTTTTGGCTTTTCGGCCATGGTAGCCATAAGCCATTTACGATACTATTTATTTTTATTTTTAAATTTGTCTCTACCTCGGGGGTCAGATTTTAGCCGGATGCCTCGAGCCGGATTCGAACTCGGGTCCTCTTGGTTAGCTGGCTGACATGCTACCGCCTAGCCTACCCGACCCCCCCATTCATATAGGTTTTTTGTAGAGAAAAAAATACTGAATCCGAACATTATTTTTGTTTTCAAATTTTGAAATTTCAGAACCGTAATAATCAACATTATAAATAATTGTATTTTTACAAAAATATGGAATTATTAAAACAAACAAGGCATTTTCATTTGTTGTTATTCATTTGTTGTTTTTAAGTGACGTTTGTTATATTTGAACTTTTTAAAATCATTTCTTATTAGAATTTATTGATTACCATAATGAGAAACTCATTAAATTTGAATGGGCTGAGTCTTGTATTCGTCATTGATAAATAAAAATAGTAGATTCACGTAGATGAAGTTTAGAACGAGCTTTTAAATTTTCACAAGAATAATCAACAAAATTATAAGTAATATTTTTAAACGTAATTAAAACAATAAAATTAGTAAGGTAAACAGAATTTAATTTTTTAACATAATTAACAAATGCATAAAATTATAACAAAAAATAACAATCATAGCAAATGTTCGAATAAACCACCATTTACCACTAAACAATGGCCCAACCTTTCGTAAAATTCTCGTCCGACATTCAACTAGTATAAACAATAGCTTTATTCGTTTTGGAAATGGCGTGTGTGCCTTAAGTTGAGTCAAGTGCTCCATCTGGTGTCACTTTTTTCAGCTGGGGCACTTCAGGTGTGCCCCAGGTTGGACCATTCTAAAAAGAATGCATCTAAAGCACATGGCTATATTCGAATAACGAAATTAAAAAAAAAAAATATTATTTTTATTATAGTGGAATAATTAAAAGTGGTAGGTATACATATATAATAAGTTATTTATTTATATAATTTATTTATTTAATAATTATTTTAAATAAATAATATATTTACAAATAAATAATGGATACTTTTATGGAAAAAGAATTTTCCATTCTAAAAAGTCTTGTTGCTGAAATAGACCACTGGAGACACGCTTGAGACTGACCTGGTTAAAGCATGAAGATTAATAGAAAAAATAATTTTTAAGAAAAAATATAATGCAACAAATAAAATACACTAAAAGGTATAAAATAATTATTATCTTATTTAGTTACAACTAAACGACGAAATATTAACATGAAATTACTTTTGAAGTCGGTGCCAAACAAACTATACCTATAAGCGAGCGTACCCGCCAAACGTACTATAAGATCCGTCGAGTGCAATTTCATAAAAGGTATATGTTTGGCACCAACTTCAAAAAGTAATTTCATGTTAATATTTCGTCGTTTAGTTGTAACTAAATAAGATAATAATTATTTTATACTTTTTAGTGTATTTTATTTGTTGCATTTAATTTTTGAAGTCGGTTTATATTTTTTCCTTAAAAATTATTTTTATTTTCTCTTTAGTGATGTTATTAATAGTGATCATATCATCAGAACTTGACCAAACTTAATATGACACCATCCCTAAGACACCCCCTTTCGGATAAAAAAGAACCATCGAAATCGGTTCATAAACAAAGAGGTTAGGTCTAAACAAACCTAATAAAAAAGGTCTAATACCTATGGAAAAAAATCGAAAAAAAAATGGGACCAATCGGAAGCTAGACTGGACCCAAAGCAAAAAAAATTTTCAAAATCGGTTGACAATTGGCGGAGATATGAGGTAACATAGGCCAACAAAAAAAAAAAAAAAAAAAAATTCAATCGAATAGAGAACCTCCTCCTTTTTGAAGTCGGTTAAATATGCAGATTAATCGGATTCGAAACAATATATAATTTAATTAATTTCACCTTCCCTCATCCTGAAATTCATTGTCCCCAACATCGCCTTCAGCAGAGCATCCTAAACTGAAAACCTATCACCAATTTTTTATTAATTTGAGGTGTATTTTATTTATAAAGAATAAATTCAGTTGTGCCTCTACGATGCTTGGAAATATAACTTATTGTTTTTTTATGGCTTTTCGGCCCTTCTATGTCCGTCCAAATTTAATTCAAGTAGAAGACACTGTTTAATTATTCCCTTTATTATTATTGTTATTATATATAAATAAATACAAATCTTTTATGAAAATCAATCTCCAAACACATTTTTATAAGACGTATGAATATTGTTTTTTATTAAAGATTTGCATTTATTATACATATATCAAAACATTATAATATAATTATAATAGAATATGTTTTTTTTATTATTATTAAAGGAGACAATAAAAAATGTTGTCACCCCCGGGGGGGGGGGGGGGGATAGAAACTTATTTAATAAAAAATAATTAGTATCGTAAATTGGCTAATGGCTAGAAAGGTCGAAAAGCCAAAAAAAATGTGTCTTCTTCTAGAAAAATAAATTTTGCCCTTAAAACTGTAGTCTCTTTATAAATAAGTTAAAAAATGTATTTAATTTTATTTATTTTCTTTCATTATAACCTCTTATTAAAAAATTATTTTTCCAGCAGAAGAAACTAATATTGTCTCCTTTAATTTATAAAAATTCTGCTTCTTTTGGCAAAAAATAAGCTTTCAATTTAATTTTTTTTTTATAATCAATGTAATAATAAGAAAATCCTGAAATTACTTTTTAGATATTTGTATTTAGAATTTTATTAAGTAAAAATCAAGTAGATATCTTATAGTTCTTAATTGAAAATGCATAATTAGTGTAAACACATTGCAAAGATATTTTGCCCCTTTTGACCCATTTAGGGTTCGAATTTCAAAAAATCCTGAAACAAATTTTTAGATATTTTAATTCAGTAATTTTTTAAGTAAAAAGCAAGTAGATATTTTATCGTCCTTAAGAGATATCGCATAATAAGTGAAAACACACTTTGCCCCCTTTGACCCCCTTAGGGGTCGAATTTCGAAAAATCCTTTCTTAGTGAGCCCCTATGTCATAGATGTAATATCCTCTCCGAATTTCATGTTTCTATGTCTAGTTGTTCTGGCTGTTTTGATGATGAGTGAGTGAGTGAGTGAGTAAGTGAGTGAGTGAATGTATCGGGCAAAGAATTTTATATATTTATATAGATAAGTATTTGTATTTTTTTTTTTTTTTTTTTTAACGGCTCTAACGATTTTGATGAAACAAACTCTATTAACAAGTTTTGAGGATGAGAAAGCGAACTTGATGCTGAGCTGGGGTGGATGTGGTGGATGTGGGGGTAGGTGCAGAAGGTGGGTGGCAGTGGTGGCGGATCCGGGGGTGGGGTCGAGCAGGGTAGAGGTGGTGGGTACAGTGGTCGAATACTATATAGATATATTTGTATTTTTTAATTTGAAAACGGCTCTCAAATAAAAATCGACCTTTTTATCAGAATTTTAAATTAAAAATAATATTAAAATAAAGATTTTAACTTAAGGAAGAAGTTACCAGGTACTTAATTTATTAACAGAATCAAACATTTGAAATAAAATGACTAAACAGTCAACAAAGGATGGTAAGCATTTAATGAAAGTCATAGAATATTATCTAAGTCACCAGATGTGGTTGATATTTGGGAAAATCCTTGAACAAACAAAAATATATGACGAGAAAGAGATGAAAGTTTGGTACGGACAACTTGTGATGATAATAATTATGACGCTTAATAATCGAAGTTATAATGCAAGTCACTGGGATTGGAAATCCGCGTGAAATGAATTGGACAACCCTCCCCTTGGCTTAAGAGAAAGGGTTGAGAAATGGGGGGTTGCAAGGATGAGAGGGTGTCTACGCAATTTGCTCCAGATTAAGCCGCCTCGGTCATTTCGTGTGGCTCAAATCGAAATACTCCTCCATATTATATATTTATTGGGGTCGTACATAACTCTATAAGATTACAACAGGAGAAGTTGATAACTTGTGTCGCGCGACTAATGAGACTTCGTCCACGATTAATCCTCTTTTCTCTCACTTGCTTAATAATTGGAAACATGGGTTCAGAATAGAGGATGTACGCCGGTTTAAGAGATAATAACAATTACCAGAGCCGCCGCCGTCGACAATGTACTTTCTGCCTTTCCACTTGGATTTCTCATTTGTTTAAATCAAATGTCTAATTTGACATGGGGAACTCATATAGAAAAAACTACAATAATTCCATTTAGATAGAGAAATTGATGAAATCTACTATTATAAAGCGCTTAACGACGACGACGGACTGATCTCTCTAATTGGACGTGCTTAGGCGTTAAATAAATACAGCCTGGGGTTCCCCCTTCCCCCCCCCCCGGGATTTCTCGTTCCCGATTTCTCCGGAAATCCGCAAAAATGGCAAGGCTATATAGCCTTGTGAAATTTCTGATTTTGACAAAAAATTTAAAATACCCAAATGATAGAAATTTTAGTAAATTTGAAATCAGACGGTCCTAGAGAATTAAAAAATATATTTTATTTGAAATATCTAAAAAAAAATTGTCGAAAAACTAAAAAATGGCAAGGCTATATATATATAACATTGTGAAATTTTGGATTTTGACAAAAAATTTGAAATACCCAAATTATAAAAATTTTAGTATAATTGAGATCAGAGGGTCCTGGAGAATTGAAAAATAAATATTTTATTTAAAATATCTATCCCGATTTCGAGAAAAAATGTCATTTCTGTGGATTATTTATAACATTTATCATGATATATAAATAAAAAAAAAATATTCCAAAACCACTTGTTTTATTTAAAAATATTTGAAAACAAAGTAACCAGTGACTTCTTGTATTCGTGATTATTCAGCTGCGCAACACAAATATTTGAAAACTCATAGCGTGTGTGTGTGTGTGTGTGTCTTAACTCTTTATATTTTAATTAATAAAGTAAAGGGTGTGTAGTTTCACAGTGAATGAAATAAAACTCAAAAATGTTTATACAAACTCAATATATTTCGGATTATTAGTCCATCATCAGGAGTTTACAAGTTAAAACTAATAATAATTGAACCAGTGATCACAATTTTTAACATCATGTAATCACTCGTTCAATTATTATTAGTTTTAACTTGTAAACTCCTGATGATGGACTAATAATCCGAAATATATTGAGTTTGTATAAACCTCTTTGAGTTTTATTTCATTCACAGTGAAACTACACACCCTTTACTTTATTAATTAATATCATGTTTCACCTAAAACCTACACCACTTTCCATAAGTAAAATCTATATATTTTAAAAAGTTACAACAAGAATAAATTTAAAGTTTAAATAATTAATCGATTGCAGTTTCTTTGTGAATTAAAATAAGTTTCATTCAATTTCAATAACACTTAGCTATTATTTCACTGATATAAAATTTTAAATATTAATATTAAAGGGATATTAAAGAAAAAGAATGTCGTCAGAAAGAAAGGAGATTTTATTAAGACTATATTAAAAGAATAAACTACTTTCGAGAATAATTAAACAAAGATGATACAATTTTGTAATTGTAATTTTACATGTGTGCTCTATCGCTTTTTTCAGCTCTTAGGAACTGATGATGGCATTATTTAATTAAAGCCGAAACGTTTTCTATAATTGGAAGTTTTTTATTCAGCAGAGGCTACCCATTGGCTAAATCCCTCTCCATTACTTAATTAAACAAAGATTTGTAACCGTAAACCTAACAATGGATTCCAGTAGAAGTTTATACGCTGACTATCATGTAATTCATAGGTCATAGTTTAGAGATATTATAGGTCTGGAGCTATCAGCTTCTTAAAAAAATTAAGTTTCTGAAGCTCGGGTTTAAAAAAGTTAGTGTTCAATTAAATTGTTGTGTTTTCGATTAATTAGTGGACTGTAGATTAATAGGAATTAAATATCTTTCAAAAGGTGTAAAATGAATATGTTTAGATTATCAGGTAAAGAAATTAAAAGAAAGCAGTTTGGTTTTAAATGATTTTATTAACAAATGGAAAACAAGAAAATTTGAAGAAAACGATAAAAATGAAAATTTAGTTAAATTGATTTTTTATGATCAATGTCTTCGTTTTTGTGTGGGTAGCCAATATCCCAGTTTGCAACGAAAGCTTGAATATCGTTGCAGGTGGATACGGTCCCTTGGAGATCTTGTGTGTGGGTAGCCAATATCCCAGTTTGCAACGAAAACTTGAATATCGTTGCAGGTGGATACGGTCCCTTGGAGATCTTGTGTGTGGGTAGCCAATATCCCAGTTTGCAACGAAAGCTTGAATATCGTTGCAGGTGGATACGGTCCCTTGGAGATCTTGTGTGTGGTAGCCAATATCCCAGTTTGCAACGAAAGCTTGAATATCGTTGCAGGTGGATACGGTCCCTTGGAGATCTTGTGTGTGGGTAGCCAATATCCCAGTTTGCAACGAAAACTTGAATATCGTTGCAGGTGGATACGGTCCCTTGGAGATCTTGTGTGTGGGTAGCCAATATCCCAGTTTGCAACGAAAACTTGAATATCGTTGCAGGTGGATACGGTCCCTTGGAGATCTTGTGTGTGGGTAGCCAATATCCCAGTTTGCAACGAAAACTTGAATATCGTTGCAGGTGGATACGGTCCCTTGGAGATCTTGTGTGTGGGTAGCCAATATCCCAGTTTGCAACGAAAGCTTGAATATCGTTGCAGGTGGATACGGTCCCTTGGAGATCTTGTATGTGGGTAGCCAATATCCCAGTTTGCAAAGAAAACTTGAATATCGTTGCAGGTGGGTACGGTCCCTTGGAGATCTTGTATGTGGGTAGCCAATATCCCAGTTTGCAACGAAAGCTTGAATATCGTTGCAGGTGGATACGGTCCCTTGGAGATCTTGTGTGTGGGTAGCCAATATCCCAGTTTGCAACGAAAGCTTGAATATCGTTGCAGGTGGATACGGTCCCTTGGAGATCTTGTGTGTGGGTAGCCAATATCCCAGTTTGCAACGAAAACTTGAATATCGTTGCAGGTGGATACGGTCCCTTGGAGATCTGTTTAATTTGGGTTTATCCCGGTAAGATGTCGGACCTTATACACAAAAAAATAAAACATTTATAAGAAAAGATTACAATATAAAAAATTTCTAAACACAAGTAATATCAATTAAAGACCTACCTTATCGTCCGATCATTATGCTCAACTCATTCAATCTAAAAGTAACGCGACAAAATTATGGTCCGCATTGGTAGGACCTGTACACGGAAAGATTGGTTTTTGAGTAAGAGGGCTTGGCGGGTGGCATCTCTGCTTAAATAAGGTTTCCGGGAGTCAAAATAAATATTTGAATAATCATTTGGTATTTCCCGGTCAATGTTTTTAATTGAATTTATTATAGTAATCATTTTAGAAATAATTATATCGAATTTTAGGCCGAATAAATGTTAAATGTATATTTTGAAATTAATTAAAAAAGCGCGGCGTATTTGAATTTTGAAAATCTTTGGACTTGCAATTTTGAATTTTTTTTAATAAAAATTTGAGCTCATTTCGCAGCTCCAGGTCAAAATGACGAAAAAGGCCATTTTGATCTATTTTCCAGTCCCATTGGATAAATATTTGAAATTAAAATATTTTAATGGCCCAATAGAAAACAGTTTCTTCTTTGATTTTAAAATACCAATTATTTTTAACTCACTTATAACTCGAATTATAGCTAAAAATCTAAATCGTATGATTATAAAGGTTAATAAACATAGATAAAAACACTAGTTTTATAATTATTACTCGAGTTCTACTGAGCTAAAAACAAGTGGTAATTTGAAAATCAAAGAGAAAACTGTTTTCTATTCTGTTCTTCGTTTTCTTCCTGATGGTAGTCGTGCCCCAGACTTCTGTCTAATAAGACCTGGCATTTGATGTTGCTTGCTGTAGACTGGTGCCCAGACCAGCTCGTATCTGTTTGTCCATCTGGCTGGTGATCTGCCACACCTACGAGATCCTTCCACTCTCCCCTGAATGACGATCCTCTCAAAATCAGTGTTAGATCTTGTCAGGTGGCCAAAATATTTAATAACCCTTCTGAGCACTATGCTGGAGAGACGTTGTCCCGTATGGACTTCTCGAAAGACGGTGATATTAGACCGATGTGCCGTCCAAGGGATTTGAAGCATTCTTCTCCAGCACCACAGCTCAAAGGCGTCTATTTTTTTGCGGATGTTCTGCTTTAGGGTCCACGTTTCAGCTGCACATAACATGATAGGTAAGACCAGAGTAGTGAGGATTAACTTTTTGTATTGATGATTAAGCTGTTGTCTACCATATCTTCTTTAATTTTGTCATTGCTGATCTTCCCATTTGTATTCGACAAGTTACCTCGTCATCGCAACCACATTTGTTCCATACTGTAGACCCCAGATAGGTAAAGTGGTCCTCCGCATCATAACCAGCGAGACACAGGGTCTCCGGACTAGTGTTCCGGGCAATAAGTTTTCTATTACGTCATCAAAATATTTTCATTTCAAATACTGCTGTTTAATCTTTTTTCGCCTTTTTCGTCGTTTTGATCGATAATATCTCAAAACTCTGACCTGTTGTAAAAAATCAGGATATTGCATGAAAATCAGCGTATAAAAGTCTACTGTAATTCATTGTTAGGTTTACGCTTAGAAATTTTTGTCGACCAGTGTAATTCTTCAGCTATACAGAGAAATCCATTGCTTGCTGCTTAAAAACGCCGAGATCTCGTTCACATTAACTATCGAGTTCTATCGCAAAAGCGTCTACTAACTTTAAGGAGGTTAGAGACAGATTATCTATCTAGTTAATCTACGAAAAAATCTTTTGTATTTCTGCAGAGTGACAACTTCTGACAACTAAATTTTTTAATAAAAAATTGTTAATAATGAGGTTAATTTCGAATAAAAATCTTTGTTTTGATAACACTGCCCAACAATAAAAATGCCTCGGGCTCAAAAATACCTGATTCTTATGTATCTCCACCTGCTGAATTCAAATATCACAATAAAAATTACCGATTAGCTGTTGTTTTGGAGATATTGTGCTGGCTGGAATATCGCCAGTTAACACTTTGCCCTTTTAAGGGAAAATAAATATTATAACAAATGTTTATTGTTTAAAATATTATAATTATTCAAACCGGGTCTTGTATATATGTATAACAATGTAGTTAACAATCTTAGGTTTTACTAATTAAATATAGTTATATAATTTAAAATTGAACAACAAATAATTATATTATTAAAACAATATTTGTATTTGAATTAGGCAATCGGCCATTTCTATAAATAAATAACTTGAATATTTGATGATATTTAAGATATAAGATATATATATTTATATATATAAATTATTGTTGAATTATCTTTCCACGATAACAACAATACTCAAACACACTATAAACAACAATATTAACGGCACACGGTACGCGCTATAATAAATAACTTAAATATTTGATGATATTTAAGATTATAAGATATATATATTTATATATATAAATTATTGTTGAATTATCTTTCCACGATAACAACAACACTCAACACACTATAAACAACAATATTAACGGCACACGGTACGCGCTAAACAAAAACGAAACGAAAATAGATCCGAGCAAGCCTACTATTACTTGACAAATCGGCATCCATATATCATCTGTCTTGCCACATGTTCATTAGTCATCACTCACTCCTCTAGCCTCCACGTCATAGTCATTCCTGCTCGAATAATTCACTGTTCCGACACTAGGCTCCCGGAATATAGCCGCGGGAAATATATTTTGGTTACATATCCCCCCCCAGCGGGGAAGTTCCGGGAGCTCGGGAAGGTTCTGGGTCGAGCACACCTTCCTCCGATAGTTTCTATATACCCGGATCAAAAGGTAAAGGATGTGGATAGGGTAAGCTAAACGTGAAAAAGGGGCACGGGACATAAATGGGAAATGGCACTGGGACTGGAAAATTTAAATTGTATTTATCTCTATTTTGTACATCAGTTGTCTCATCATCTCTAGAATACATTTCTTCAGCTGTTTCTAGAGGCTGATCAATTACAGTTTCAGGGCTTACTTCAGTTATCACTGTGTCAGATTCCTCTTCTTCTTCAACGGATTGAATATTTGGTTTTTTATCAATTAGTTCTTCATCAAAGTCTTCATTAACATTATCCAAAGAAATATTTTCAACCTCCATTAGTTGATTTTGATCAATCTCATCAGGATCATCAGGATCACTATCATCAGGAATATTATCACCAGGTTTTTCATCATCTTCATTAAGATCATCATCATTGACATCTTCATCAACATCATCATTAACAACTTCATCAATATCATAATTAACCACTTCATCAGGTTTTTCCAAATGTTCAACTTCTGAGTATTCAATTTCATCATGATCACTCTCAGAATTGACAATTTCACCAGGTACTTCATCATCTTCATTAAGATCATCATCATTGACATCTTCATCAACATCATAATTAACCACTTCATCAGGTTTTTCCAAATGTTCAACTTCTGAGTATTCAATTTCATCATGATCACTCTCAGAATTGACAATTTCACCAGGTACTTCATCATCTTCATTTATGCTTAAAGTGGGGTCCGGGACGGTACGAGAATGAGGGGCGGTAAGGGACGGTATGGTAGGAAATGAATGAAGGGAGAAGCACGGGACGATATGATGATAAGGAATGGGACCTGGCGATACGATAGAAGACGAGAAATCGGTATGGGGCAGAACGGTAACGTCGAAAGCTATGATGGGATCGGTACTAGGGATGGCAGAAGGAAGAACTCCTGTGTGTGGCACTCCTCCACGTTTTACGAACGCACGATACTTGTTTTGTATGGCGTCGATGATATCGGTGAAGGCCACCCACGTTTTCGGGATCCCAATTTTTTCTTTGGGATCAGAAGTGCGGACATTAAACCAGCGAATGCCCCTCTGCACCTCCCCAAATTGAGTTTCCAATCCTGGTAACTTCTCCAGAATGGTCTGGAAATCTTCTGCATTAGAAGGGGTCAGCTGTGTGCATTTATCGTAAAGGGACCGAACATGGTCGAATAAATCTTCTCGTTCGGCCAATAATTTTTCCACGGATCGAACGGTAGCCATATTGTCCTCTCCTTATAATCGGTAGTCAAAATGTTCATAAACCACAAATGATATATTTAGATATGAAACGAAAAAATAGGGTTCCTTTGGTCGGGCGCCATTGTACTGGCTGGGAAAATCAAGTTAACACTTTGCCCTTTAAGGGAAAATAAATATTATAACAAATGTTTATTGTTTAAAATATTATAATTATTCAAACCGGGTCTTGTATATATGTATAACAATGTAGTTAACAATCCTGGGTTTTACTAATTAAATATAGTTATATAATTTAAAATTGAACAACAAATAATTATATTATTAAAACAATATTTGTATTTGAATTAGGCAATCGGCCATTTCTATAAATAAATAACTTAAATATTTGATGATATTTAAGATTAGAAGATATATATATTTATATATATAAATTATTGTTGAATTATCTTTCCACGATAACAACAACACTCAACACACTATAAACAACAATATTAACGGCACACGGTACGCGTTAAACAAAAACGAAACGAAAATAGATCCGAGCAAGCCTACTATTACTTGACAAATCGGCATCCATATATCATCTGTCTGCCACATGTTCATTAGTCATCACTCACTCCTCTAGCCTCCACGTCATAGTCTTTCCTACTCGAATAATTCACTGTTCCGACACTAGGCTCCCGGAATATAGCCGCGGGAAATATATTTTGGTTACAATATAATCGGTCAAAACGACGAACAAGGCCATTTAGACATATTTTCCAGCCACATTAGATATTAAACAAGAATATTTGATATCACAATATTTTGTTGACGTAATAGAAAACAGCTTCCTCTTTGATTTTTAAATTACGACTTCATTTTAGCTCAATAAGAACTCGAGTTATAACTAAAAACTACGTGATTATAAAGGATAATAAACATATATAAAAACACATGGTCTTACTTTTTTAGTTATAACTCGAGTTTTAATTGAGTTACAAACATGTGGTAGTTTAAAAATCAAAGAGGAAGGTGTTTTCTATTACGTTAACAAAATATTTTTTATTTCAAATATTGATGTTTAATATCTAATGGGACTCGAAAATAGGTCAAAATGGCCTTTTTCGTCGTTTATTATTATTATAGCCACTACAAAATCAAACTTTATACGGAATTTAGGTACTTTTCCTTTATATTGGTGCACAATGAATAGAAAAATCATTAAATAAACTTTAGGACAAGAAAAAAAAATTTGTAGAGTTGTATAATATTAATAAAAAGAATATTGAGATAAATTTTTTCTCATTATTAAAAACATTTATTTAACACAAAAACGATTTCAAGAAATAGAGTTGGAATTCTACACTAGTGCTTTTGTTATATTCTGTTGCCTGAAAATAACTTTTTATTTTTACATTTATGAATAACTTGCAATGGTCCTGCGGGTTGAACAGGAATTTATTTTAATAATTAATTAACTTCTTATTTTTATTTAGAATTAAGTCTAATTAAGGCAATCGATTAGTCAACGAACAGGGGAAGTTGATGAGTTCTGAGAAAACATAGAAAATGACCAGTGATTAATGATGGTAGAGCATTGAATTGAGTGAGGTGATCGAGTGAGCATACACTGCCAGGGAGTCGAAGAGAAGACATACAAATACCTATATCTATATTCAAGTTCCGCGTATTGACTTGAGTGAGGTGATCGAGTTCTGCCCGTCCTGACCATAATCTCAAGCATAATAAAAAATATCCTCCGAAAACTAACATTTAGAAAAACCCTGGCCCTAATTGAACCACCTCCCCCTCAAACAGACAAAATTTATAGAAAACTTCCCTTCATCTCTGATCAATTTAATAGACCAATAGTCACTTTTTTACACAAACAGGGTATCACCCCAGCACTATATAACAACTTTAACCTGTCATCTATATTAGTTAATAATAAACTTGATAAAATTGACCCAAAGGAGAAATCTGGTGTTTATAAACTTGAATTTCAAGACTGCGACTCGTTTTATATTGGTCAGACGGGCAGAACTTTCAAAACCCGGTATAAAGAACATTTGAGTTCGTTAAGAAAGTTGCAATCAGACACCATACAGAGTGATCCAACCTCCGCCTTCGCAGACCACCTTATTGAAAACAATCACTCACCTTCACCCCAAAATCCTATACCACTACACTTTGCCTCTAAAAGCCGAAAACTAGACCTGTTAGAATCAACCGAAATTAAGAAAGCTATAATTGAAAAAGATAAAATTCTCAATAACCAGCAGGACATTAGAAATTCCACAATAATAGATCTACTAATTAACAAAAATTAAAAAACTTAACCTCAGTCTCTCTCAAATATATACTATTTCCCAAATTACAATCAAAATTAAATTCAAATCACGCGCCTTCAGTCTTTAAAATAAATGACAGTTTGATATATGAGATAACCACAAAAATTGTTGTATATTGTAATTTATCTCATCTAATTTATCCCTATTATATTTTATCTTAATTCTTCATCTCTATATGTTATTTAGGCTTATTTGTAAACTGATATTTATAATTAATTTTGTGTCTATGACTTAAATTTGTAATTTTACTTTCTAATTCAATTCTAAAAAGACTTTATATTTATACTTGTAATTTTTATTTATATTAATATTCATATTTACTTAGATTTCTTATATTTACATTTATATATTTTATAATTAAAAAATAGAAAAATAAAATCTTTGTAAAACAATTTTTTTAAATTTTTTAAATTTTAAATTTTCATTGGTGTTTTTCTTGTGTAAGATTTGAATGTTATATTTTGTTATATTGGGAACCATGTTTTGAATGTCAAGAATGGCGACCACTCGTTCAATTATTATTAGTATTGTCTTGTAAACTCCTGATGATGGACTAATAATCCGAAATATATTGAGTTTGTATAAACCTCTTTTGAGTTTTATTTCATTCACTGTGAAACTACACACCCTTTACTCTATTAACTAACATCATGTTTCACCTAAAACCTACACCACTTTCCATAAGTAAAATTGCTATTGGAGTTGCACAGCATACGAATACATATACCTTCAAGTCCCGCCGTGATTGACTTCAGAGAGCAAGGAGTGCATAGGAGAGCTCAACGGTCTTACATATACACATATCCACACTGTTATTGGAGTTGGACAGGATATATACACATATATACATACCTACACATACGGCGGAGTGACACACACACCTACGCGCTGATTCATCTAGTACAAGGAATATACAACGAGCCCACACACACACCGGAGGCTCCTCTCCAGGACTTCGCTTGCAATACAGATACCAGAGTTCATTGTATAGTCACTCAATAAAACTATCTCATTGTCTCTCGTAACCGCTGGTCTGTATATCATTATTTATAGCATTAGTACCAGGAAGCCCATTTCCTTACATCCTTCACTCATCACCTAAAATTACATTCTCCATTTTTAGGGACGCGCCACTTGGATCAGACACTGAGGGACACACCCACCCCATCAACAAATAGCGAAGCATATCAAATTAAATTAACGTAATAAAATAAAGCCCAATTTCCCGAGTCAATGAGTTACATTGCCCCCCTTGCCCCTTGATAACCCCCCACCCCCTCGTGAACTAATTAACTAGACTGTCAAATCTATTGAAAAATGTATCATTCGATTCATAAAAGTTGAATTATTGATCTGTATAAATTTGTTGAAAATGGTATAATTTGTATAGAAGTTATTCTAAAAGCTCAGTCCATTTACTTTCATGTTGAAAGGACAATTTTCAATAATTTATTTCTCGATAATGAGACAGAAGATCAAAGTCAAATTTCGGTAATAAATATTTAATACATCAATGATTCGATGTTCAAAATTTGAGAATTTTCTTATATAAATGTTAAACAGTCCCGAAACTCCTTAAGCACGATAAAGCGCTACTAGTAGCTAGTTGTCTCGTAACCGAAACCTGATTACGCGAATTTTAATTTATTGATTAGTTCAGTGATTTTTTTCCTTTGTATTTTGTAATTTTGTTCCTCATCTCAAATACCGACTAAAGCCCTAAGGCAATTAATAAGAGGAGGAGTGCTCTAAGGCCTGTGGGCAATTAAAAAATGGAAAATAGGCCTTATATATATATATATATATATATATGTATATAATATAATTTTTGTTTCTTAGCCGTTTGGGAATTGTGATTTCCCTTAGGATCCTAACCACCTATTACTAACTGTCTACACTGCATTTTTACAAGAACTCTATTAAATGAATCCAAAGGCAAGAATATCTAATTGGTGTGTCCTAATTGATTATTTCTCTTTTATATGAACAAAAGCTAATTCGATTAGAATACACGCGCTTCCCAGCAATTTATAAAACTGGAACACGGGATAGATAATTCAATTATTATAAATATACCGGGTGAGTTTTTTTATCTTGAGACAGTCTTATAACTCAAAAACAATGTATTATGCAATTGGATGTAGATGAAGGCAGTCCACGGTGATTGTAAAAAATAAGACTATAATGGTTTTATTATCTACTCCTATTAAACGAGCAAAAATTGTAGATTTATTTATATATATATTTGTATCTTGGTTCTATTTTGAAAACGGCCCTTCCGATTTTGATGAAACAAAATCTATTAACAAGTTTTGAGGATGAAAAAACGATCTGGCTAGGTCTGGACCTCATCAAAATTCATCTTAATTGATTTTTCTTAATTAAAGTAATTATTGATAGATGAAAATCTCAATAAAAAAAATTGATTCGGCGGATGTCTTATTAGAACCTGAGACCTCTTGCATCTGAGGCAAACACTCTACAACTGGACCAAAGAACTATTTTAAAAACCGTTGATTTTTACTTTTACTAAAATGAATATTTTTGAATTAGACTTTATTATAAGTGTGGAAATAATTGAATATATTATATATAGCTATGTATTTAATAAATAGAATTTATTAGATAATTGCGGCGCGGCAAATTTGAAATATGTATAATTGAATTAAGCTGAAAGAAAGACAACAATTAATTTTAAATCCAGAAACATTAAATATATTAATAATTATTCCTTTGCCCCCCCCCCCCCACTCTTCTAATTAAAATTAAATATTCAATTCTCTTTTCTCCGGGCAATTATCTTTGCAATTGTCTTCCTAAAAAAATACTTGGTTGGTGAAAGTTATCACTTCTGTCGCACGTCCCGAGACGCACACATTTTTTTTAATTTTATGTTTTTATTTCAGATCCTATACGATTATTTTTTTTATTATTATTTTCTTATGTATTTTTTATAATGTTTATCAATATGAACGAATGTGGGCAAATTGGTCTACGAGTAAACAAATATACACATAATATGTGGACCATTAGGAAGATGAGAAATGCAAAAACTAGGTCGGGGGTTGGGGATGGATGTGTGGGGTGCAGGAGGTGAGGTGCAGTTGTGGGGGTCCGGGGATGGGAGGGGCGGTTGGGGTGGGGCGGAGTGGGGGTGCAGTGTTGGGGGCGAGATGTATGGTTTCGGGAGGGGGGGGGGGGGTCAGGGGTTACCGAGCATCTCTCGGTGCCTCCAGGTACTTTACATTTATTCGTTAAACCGACGTTTCGGAGATGCTTGGAATTGTCAAAGGAGACATGAATATAATTAAATTTATTAATAATCTGCTACATTATTGTTAATATTTTCATTAATTGCTCGATTTTTTGTTTATGTTTTTGAACCTATTTTTATATCATAAAAAATCTTTCGAAACCTTGTATCTATTTTCAATAAATAATTATTCGTTTGAAAATTAACTCTTCCCTTTTTGTTCCATGTTCATTTTAATTTTTAGTTTATATTTCTTCTAAACCCGGAAGTAGATTTTTCAATTATTTTTTTACCTTCTCATTATTTTAATTTCTACATTATTTTTAGTTAGTCACCTTTTTTACATTAATTTACTTGGTTCAGGTAGCTTTTGAAACCTTTGGAGTCAGAAAAAATTTCACTTTTACTTTATCCAATGCGAAGCATGGGGAAAGTATTGTAATCGGTCTGGCGGCAAGCGCGACTTCAAAGGGTCCTCAGGAAAAACTACGGAACCCATGGTCTCAATTAAAGTCACAAATTGTAGTATTGAATTAGGTTGAATTTTAGCACGTGACGGTTTTGCCAAAAATTACATGGGGTCTCGTCGAGAGGCCAAAAAGTGCGATTTTTTCATTTAGTGCGTGCGGATGTATGTATGTATGTATGTTAACGTTTTTTATGGCCCACAATTTTTTCCACACGTTGCACCGATTGAAATGAAATTGAAAACCTACCATTAGTTTAACATAATGAAGCGCTGATTAGTTTTTGGTACTTATCGGCCCACAAACATTAGTACTTTATTTCAGTACTTTTAGTTCCTCAGGAGCTCATTTCTGGTGATGAGTACGTGGTTGGCGACCATGGGGTTTTCCGAGCTGGGTCTGACATTGCTTCCACTTACTTATGTCAGGCTCCTTTCTGTTAACTTTCCTATCTGGCCTCCCTTGGCCAACTCTTGTTTCTTCCGACCCCGACGCTATTAGGTTTTCGAGGGCTAGGGGTCTTTTCATCCTTCATCTTCTACTCTTGGTTGGTGACACCTAAATTCACCTAGGAGAAGGAATACTCTGATTTCAAAACCAGGGGAGATAGGCCTCTATAGCCCAGTAAGGCAGCCAGTCTAGTGGAAGAAAACCACGAAAGAAAATTCCTGGTCCTCCAAGTTGGGGGTTTAGCGCAAGGCTAACAACCTTACCTTAGAAAAAATAAATGATGTTTTGAAAACTCGCGATGCCTCGGAAAATAAAAATGGACAGATTAAACATACACGGACTGGCAAACGAAATAAGGACATGAGAATTGGATCTTGGAATATTCGGACACTATATGCGGCAGGAACGGCCCAAATTCTGGAAAAAGAATGTAAGAGATACCAACTAGATATATGTGCACTGCAAGAAGTTAGATGGTTGGATGATGGTTCTGTGCTGATTGAAGATAGTACGTTGTACTATAGTGGACATCCTAACGAACATAAGGGTGGGGTCGGATTTATGGTGAATAGCAGAACTCAGAGTAGTGTAATAGACTTCCGCCCGTTGAATGAAAGAATATGTGTGTTGAGGATTAAGGGAAAATTTTATAACATATCATTTGTTAATATATATGCTCCTACGGAAGATAAGTCAGAGGAAGATAAGGAAGCCTTTTATCAAGATCTAGAATTCATATACAATCAACTTCCTCAGTATGATCTTAAGATTATCCTTGGAGATGCAAATGCGAAAATAGGTAGAGAAGAAATATTGAGACCCACAATCGGAAAGGAAAGCCTCCACCATGATTCAAATGAGAATGGACTTAAGATGGTTGGCTTCGCTACTATGAACAACTTAATGGTGATGAGTACATATTTCCCTAGGAAAGACATATATAAACAAACATGGGTGTCGCCTGATGGCAATACAAGAAATCAAATAGATCACTTCCTGGTTGACAAAAGACACAAAACTAGTGTTAAAAATGTTCGTAGCTATAGAGGTGCCGAAATGGGGACTGACCATTTCTTGGTTGTTATGACGCTGGGAGTAAAAATTCGGAAAGTGATTCATACCACGGAGTCATTGAAGGGTTATAAATTTGACTTAGAAAAGATCAACATGCCAGGTATGAAAGAAAAATATCAGAGTGAAATCAGAAGGCATGGTGTCAATTATGAGGAAGATGGGTTGCCTGAAGTGGATGAACTATGGGAAGGAATGAAATTCACTATTAAAGAAGCGGCCAAGGAAGCTTTTGGAGAGGCTGAAAGAATTAAGAACAGGAAGCCATGGTTTGAAAAGGAATGTGTGGAGGCTGTTGAGAGGAGGAGAGAGATTCGTTTGAAATACCTGGGTGGAGGAGAATCGTTAGAAAATTACAGAGGGGTGCAAAGAGGGGTGAGTAGGCTTCTGAGACGAAAGAAGAGAGAATTCTATAAAAGAAGGATATCAGATTTAGAGCAAGCCTACGATCAAGGTAGAATAAGAGATTTCTACCAGGAAATAAGACAAGAAAGAAATGGTTTCAAAGCCAGGTCGTGCATAATTGCTGATATAAATGGTAATGATATAACAGAAAAAGATAAAATCATGGCTAGATGGATGAATTACTTCCAAGAGTTGTTAAATTTTACTCCTCCTAGAGAACCCCTAGAGCACAGTATATATATTACGGCAGAGAACTATGTTGAAGTCCCCACCAGGAATGAGATAGCGGAGGCAATGCATCATCTTAAAAACAGAAAGTCACCTGGTATTGATCAAATTCCCTCAGAATTGTTGAAGGCGGGAGGTGATTCGCTGATGGACATGATGCATATCCTAATAACAAGAATATGGGATAGGGAGGAGATTCCTGGTGAATGGAGAGAAGCATTGATAGTCCCAATACATAAAAAAGGTAATAAGAAGATCTGCGGGAATTATAGAGGAATCTCGCTTTTGATAACTGCATATAAGATATTATCTCGTATCTTGCTGAGAAGACTAAGTCCCATCTCAGAGGAAGTTCTCGGGGAGTATCAGTGCGGTTTCCGTAAGGGTAGATCAACATCGGACCAGCTGTTCAACATCCGACAACTAATGGAGAAGAGATGGGAATACGCCTTGGATATACACCATCTCTTCATTGATTATAAACAGGCATACGACAGTGTATATAGGGAAAGCCTATGGACTATAATGGAAGAGTTTGGATTCCCCAAGAAATTAATCAGAATGACAAAGGTATGTGTGTGCGGATCAAAATCTAGAGTGAAGCTGGGTGGAAACTTATCTCAGCCTTTTGAAATTGGAACGGGTTTGAGACAGGGTGATGCCTTGTCACCATTGTTGTTCAATCTAGTTTTGGAGAAGATAATGAGGAGTGTAAAACGGGTTGACGCGGGCGTGCCTCTGGGCAGAGTACTGAGGGCCTTCGGATATGCGGATGATATTGATCTTGTCTGCATGAGTGAGGAAGGACTGAAGAGAATGTTCGGTGCGCTCGAGACGGGAGGGAATGGGGTGGGTTTAGTTATAAGTGAAGAGAAAACCAAATACATGCTAATGTCGAGATCCATACCAAGTTGCACACCAATGAAAGTGGGGAACAGGGTTTTTGAGGGCGTAGCGAGGTTTAAATATTTGGGCGCTATAGTGACGTCGGATGCCAGAATAGACCAGGAAATAATCTCTCGAATACATGCGGGTGATAGAGCTTTGGCAAGTCTGAGTGGACTACTTCGAATGAGAGTTCTATCACGAGAAATAAAATTAAAAATATACAATACCTTAATAAGACCGGTTGTGATATATGGCTGTGAGTCGTGGACAATGACGCTACTTAACCAGAGGAGACTGATAAGTTTCGAGAACAAAGTTCTCAGGAATATATGTGGGCCTGTTCAAGATCTAACTTCTGGTGAATGGAGACGAAGATCCGAGGAAGAAGTCAGAGACTTGACAAAGCAGCCTTATATCTCAAGTGTAGTGAGGAAAAGAAGATTAGAATGGGCCGGTCATGTGGCTCGTGCTCCGAAAACCAGGGACATAAAGAACCTCCACGAGAGCTACCCGCCTGGAAGAAGACCACCAGGCAGACCAAGACAAAGATGGCTGGATAATGTCGTCAGAGATCTGCAAGAGCTTCACGTGGGGGCAGGATGGGAGGGATTGGCCCAGGATAGAGGAATATGGAGAGGCATCACGCGAGAGGCTCAAGCTCTACAAGGGCGATTTGGCCATCGGAAGTAAGTAAGTAAGTACTTTTTTAGTTTTTTCTAAATATTTTGAAAATGACTTAACCAATTTTGATGAAATTTAATATCCTAATTAAGTACCTTGGGGACCACAAAAAGGTTAAATAAAGATGATAGTAAAATTATATTTTAAAGTACTTTACTCAAAAGTAAGATAGTACTTTTTTAATTTTTATATTTTAAATTCTTTAAAATTTATTCATTGGATCGTTTTAATATAGCTCATTTAAACTTGCTTACGTAAGAATGGATAGGCTTCTCTCTGTGAAATGCTAAAAATTTGGGAGGAAATTTTATAAGTAACCATAGCAACTGCGTTGTTTTCTTATCCGTTACCTTTGCTGAAGACATAGAGAAATCGAGTTAAAACCAAAAATAGCGATTGATTCTCATTTAGTACTTGAGGAATAACCATTCTATATTGGATTTTTGACGTTTCGGTTTTTATTGGTAACCATTGCTGAAGACATAGAGGAATCGAGTTAAAATCAAAAATAGCGATTGATTCTCATCTAGTACTTGAGTAATAACCATTTTAAATTGGATTTTCGACGTTTCGGTTTTATTGGTAACCATTGCTGGAGACATGGAGGAATCGGCTTAAAATCAAAAATAACAATCGATTATTATTTTGATTTTAAGTCGATTCCTCCATGTCTTCAGCAATGGTTACCAATAATAATCGAAGGGTCAAAAATCTAATTTAGAATTGTTATTCCTCAAGTATTAGATGAGAATCGATTTCTATTTTTGATTTTAAGTCGATTCCTCCATGTCTTCACCAATGGCTACCAATAAAATCCGAAACGTCAAAAATCGAATGTAGACTGTTAAATGAGAATCGATCATTATTTTTGAATTAAAGTCAACATGAACTGCAAATTGCAAGTGATATCTGATTAATAATAATGAAATAAACATATTAATATTTCAAATCAATTTGGATAAAGTTTAGCAACGATCCGTTGCAGTTTATTTTTTTAATTTTTGTTTTTAAATGTACTTTAAAAAAAATAGATAGTTTTTTGTTGCATTATTAAATTCTTCTTCAACGAAAATGTGGTTAGAACTATTAGGAATAGATGGCACTCAAAAATCTGACAAACAGGGCCGCCAACCCATGTTTAGTTTGCTAGTTTAGTTCTTTTATTGTTTGTCAAGCTATGTTGGCTAAACTGAATTTTTTTTTAGTTTTTCCTGAATTTTCCAATTTTCCGGGCAACTTTTCGATTTTTTTTTCTTACGTATTCAAATCGCTCCAGGCATTTGAGAGATCTGCGCTTACAAAGAAACAGAAATTCATTTTTATTGTATGGATTAATATAAGTGAGGGGCCAGGTTGTATGGTAAATTCAAGTGGATGGCCATATCAGAACACGTCAGCTCATTCAATTTTAATTTAATTCATTATGCATGTAACCAAATGTTTTTATCATCATTATCCGATATATTTACTTATAGCACTTGTTTATAATTTGTAAAATATTATTATTATTGGTTAAACTAAAAAAAAAAAAAATGGAATTTTTCAAAAAGATGTAAAATTAAATCAAATGAAAAACATTCGTGTGGAATTGTCGTTTACATTAGTATAACACACACATATATATATATGCAATCATGCAGTTGAATTTGTTTGTATTATATATGGGAATTTACCCCCCCCCCCTCCCCCCACCTCTTCTCTCTCTACTACACGTCACTGTCTGTTTTACGGTCAATTATTTAAATTATAACACTCATAATTACTCGTTAAAAGTTCTGCTTTTTATATTCGATTAATTTCAATTGGATTCAATATGCCCTTCATCCCTTTCCTATTATTCATTGAAAATATATATCATCGAATTGAACTCATAATAATAATAATAATATCAGGCAATTTCTATTAATGAGAGAATCTGATTATCTATAGGTTCAGGTATTTTGTGAATAAATTCATTCATTTTTTTACTTTACCATACAGGGTATGGTCAAGTATTATAATCGTGCATAAAAAAGTGTTTTTTTCCTTCTTTTTTTTAGAAATATCTTAAAAACGGTTGAAACTATTTTGATAAAAATAAGCTGACGTGTTCGGCCATACTTGACTTTACCATACAACCTGGCCTCTCACTTATATTTATTAAAATTATTTATAATCAACCCCCCTCGCCCCCAGGGACATCACTTCACCCCACGACCTGCATCCTCTCACCCCACACCTACACCCCCCTCCGCCCCCGAAACCCCGTACCTCCCCCCAACACATCTACCCCCGCCCACGCCCAGGCACCAAGTTTTTGCATTTCTAGCCTTCAGTGGCCGACAGATTATGTATTAGCCCAAGAGCCTACGAAGGCCAGACCTTCGTTATTTTATATAAGCTGAAAGTTTTTCTGTGCATGTCCCCTATACAGGTAAGAACGACCAGCGACTATAGAGTTTGGGTTGTGGTTACTTTGGCAGGTAACAGGTAATAAAGGTGTATAAAATAGTACTTTAAATTCGTTAAAGTATAAAGCTCAATTTTTTTATATTTTCTTCAGGATAACTTTAGAAATCTCGTCATCCATTGCCGGAAATTTATGACAGTTGCTACCCCCTGCCAGACACCCCTAAATTCAAGCTTGAGTGGTTTGCCATAAAAGAGTTTAGTCTTGTTGATTTTAAGTCGATTCTTCCACGTTTTCAGTAGAGGTTGTCATTAATAGTCAAAACAACAAAAATGGAATGCAATAAGGTTATTCCTCTAGTATTAGATAAGAATCGATGGTTATTTTTGATTTTAAGTCGATTCCTCCATGTCTTCACCAATGGTTATCAATAATAACCGAAATGTCAAAAATCTATGTAAAAACCATTAAAACTGTCCGCCTATTGAGGTAACATTTTTTTATAGGTCGCCAAGTAACATATATAAAATTTATCTTTTATATTATAACGAAAGTATAATTATAATTTATTAAAGTTTAGGGGTGTCTGGCAGGGGTAGCAACTGTCATAAGTGTCCGGCAATGGATGACGAGATTTCTAAAGTTATCCCGAAGAAAATATAAAAATTGAGCTTTATACTTTAACGAATTTAAAGTACTATTTTATACACCTTTATTACCTGTTACCTGCCAAAGTAACCACAACCCAAACTCTATAGTCGCTGGTCGTTCTTACCTGTATAGGGGACATGCACAGAAAAACTTTCAGCTTTTATAAAATAACGAAGGTCTGGCCGTCGTGGGCTCTTGATCTATGTATATAGGTATATAAATAAATACGGTATAATTATATTTTTTTAATTAAATAACAATTTTTGAGTTCATCAATTAAATTGTCAAGTTAATATTTGTGGGAATTAAAATTCGATTTTTAATTAATTAAATTGCCCAATTTTTAATATATAATAATAATTGTAATATTCTTATTGTGGGATATAAAATTGACAAACCAATTATTTATTAAAAGGAAATTGAATAAAAATGTAATTATACATTTTTATCGAGACAACCACCTGTGAATAATTATTTCAATTAACAAAAAACCCATCAAAAACAAATGTTTATTTACATTTTTATTCAATTTTTTTTAATAAATAATTGGTTAATTTTATATCCTACAATAAGATTATTACAATTATTATTATATATTAAAAATTGGGCAATTTAATTGATTGATTTTCCATGAAAGGAATGGAATTGAAATAATTATCGGAAAAGAGTTTTTTTATTTAATTAATTTTTACCTGTTATTAAAAACAAGGACTAAAGATGATCAAGGACACTCGATGGTGGAGAAGTTATCTCCGGAGTCGAAGCCAAAATACAATGTATACATAAATTCATGTAAAATAATTGGTTTAATAAAATTAATAATAATAATTAAATTGATTGAATGGGAAATTAATTGGATGGATTAATTTCCGCAATATGGTATTGGAATACATTATCGGAAAAGAGGTTTTTTTTCTATAATTTTAAATAATTAATAAAATTAAATTTTATCTTTTTTCCCTCTTATTAAAAACAAGGGCTAAAGATGATCAAGGACACTCGATGGTGGAGAAGTAATCGCCGGAGTCGAAGCTAAAATACAAAACTAAAATACTAAAATAATTGGTTTAATAATAATTTAATTTATTAAAAATCGAGTTATTAATCCCACAAATGTTAATTTGACAATTTAATTGATGAACTCAAAAATTGTTATTTAATTAAAAAAAAATATTTATACCGTACTTATATATACATAATCTGTGGGCCACTGAAGGCTAGAAATGCAAAAACTGGGTGCGTGGGCGTGGGCGGGGGTAGATGTGAGGGGAAGGTAAGGGGTTTCGGGGGCGGGGGGTGTAGGCGTGGGGGGATGCAGGACGTGGGGGGAAGTGATGGGGGCCCGGTGGGCGAGGGGGTTGATTATAAATAATTTTATTAAATATAAGTGAGAGGCCAGGTTGTATGGTAAAGTCAAGTGGATGGCCACATCAGAACACGTCAGCTTATTTTAATCAAAATAGTTTCAGCCGTTTTCGAGATATTTCTAAAAAAAGAAGGAAAAAACACTTTTTTCATGCACGATTACAATACTTGACCATACCATGGGTGCGTGGCCGGGGGCGGGGGTAGATGTGGTGGTGCAAGAGGTGTGGTGCAGGTGGTGTGGTTCAGTGGTTGGGGAACCGGAGGGGTGAGGTACAGGGTTTCGGGGGCGGAGTGGGGGTGAAGGTGTGGAGTGGGTATGAGGGTGCAGGAGGTGGGGAGTATGGTGGGCGAGGGGGTATTTTGGGGATTAATATATAGCTATTAACTGAAGAAAAATTTTACCGAGCATCGCTCGGTGTCCAGGTACAAATAGTAATTTCTGAAAAAAAAAAAACAGATTTATTGCTATTTTTAAGATAATAAATATTCTATAATTAATTTATTTAAAATCATGAGCTCTCAATTTATTCATCTTATTGAAATTTAATAATTTACATAAAGCGTTTTTTTTGTGGGGGGGGAGGGGGAGGGGGATGCTATTCGGTCCGCCTGGCTCACGTTTTCTTTCAGAAGGACGATTTCTTCCCTTATTTATAGTCTATCCTTTTATCGTGAATGACGACCGCCAAGAGAACCATTTAGAAAGAATCAATTACTAGAATTTATCATCACTTAAGCCTTGTCTTTGCAAATCTTAAATTATTTATTATGATAATAAGAAAGATAAAATTCACATAGGAGAAGACTTTTTAAAGAGGTTTTAAGACATTAGTTTATTAGCATTATTCATATAAATATAAGAGTGAAAATGAAAAGCAAGAAAATTTGACGCCCTTGTAGTTATGCAGCCGTTTCATATTATAAATTCACTAATAGCCTCTTTCAAGGCGTCCTCACAGTTAGAGAATTGGCTATAATATATCAGTAAATAGGAGATACTGTTTTTCGATCCGTGTACAACCGCTCTTAGCGCCATCCGTGGCCAAAAAAACAACTTCAGGTACAATAATAGTTGAAAAGTTTTTGTGTGTTGATTCACAAAGAGAAACAAAGAGGTTGTCCTCTGCTTAATGCAAATAAACATACACACATATATATCGAGATGATATATCTGTATATATATATATTATTTATTTGTTTGAAACTATAGTTTCGAAGACTTAGTCTTCATCATCAGTCTTTTTAATTATAAATGTTTTTTTATGGAGTCAATATAGTATGGATATTGAAAATGTGATGTTCTTTTACTGGTTGGCAGCTTAGAATTAAAGACATTCTTTTGGTTCACATTCAAATATAACAATATGTTTCCCTTTCTCCTTGTTTTACAAAGAGATAGGCTGACAATGGAAGGGGGTGTTTTTTCTTTTATCTTTTGTTAGCAAACATCTTAAGCAAATTGCTATTTGATAATTAAATTTGTTCAAACAAAGTTTTGAATTTTTATTGAATGATTTCAAAATTTCTAACGATTCAATTGCGCTAATTAATTTTGGGTTTCTTTCTCCTTTTATTAATCTAATTCCTGGGTCTTCTGGGAAAGAGTGATTGTTTGAATTTAAATGTTCCGCAAAATAGTTTTCATTCTTTTTATTTTTAAAATCCCTAATGTGTTCATTTAATCAAATTTTCAGATTCCTCTCTGTTTTCCCTACGTAGATCGCTTCGCAATCTTTGCATTTCAAACTATAAGCCCCTTCTTTTTCTATATTTGGTAATTTGTCTTTTTTATTTGAACCTAAATCTTTGAGTTTTGAATACTGTGTTGAACCCTAATTTTTCATTTTTTGTTTTAATTTTTCCGAAATTTGTCCATAATATGGGAGAACTATCTTAGGATTTTCTTTTTCATTCTTTTGTGAATATATTGATTCCAGGGTTGATACAATAATAGTCCATAAAAGCAATAGGAATTTACGAAAAATAATTAATTTCATAATAAATATAATATTTAAAAGCTAAAATATTCATAAATTTCCTTAATAAATAAATTTATTATTAAAATAATAGCTTGAAAAATATAATTTTGTGGATATCGATGAGGCAGCCCAAAATTACTACATTATAATTCTGCTGAGAATGAAATATAATATATTATTTTTACTGCCACTGAAAGAGGAGACAGAGGGGAATGTCGCATTGGATTTCCTTCACTGACTTTTCAAAACCCTGAAGAAGTAGGGAATAGCCTCCGAAACGTCGGATTTATGAATAAAAAGATAGTGTAAATTATCTTCTTCTTTTTTTGGATTGCCTCATCGATATCCACTTAATTCACTTATCAGTCCGTCTCCAAAAATTACTCCAATATAATTTTTCAATTAAAGAAAAACCTTTAAATTATTAAAATTATTAACCCTTATTTCGATCCTCTAACACCCTAATAAGGGCTTCATTGCCAGGTCAAAATAAGTCAAATTAAAAAACAATTTCAATTAGCTATATCACAGATTTGTCTAAAATATTTACATTATTTTTCTTTATCTCTGTTGCCAATGTGGGACAATCATAAATTTTAAATTTCAAAAAATTCGGCACATTCACATTATATATATAATAGTCCAGATTAATTTGCAGCAACGCTAACGTAATTCTGCCAATAGGGAGCGCTGATGCCGTCTGTATATTTGCGGCAAATTTGAAATATAATTGTAATTTGAACTCAAATTTTGAAATGAAAGAATCCAATTGATTTTAAATTAAGAAACATTAAATATATTGATAATTAATCCTCCCCCTCCCCTCATCACTCAAAAATTAAATATTCAATTCGCTTTTTTTTGTGCACAGAAGAAGAAATTAATCACATCTTATTTGATTTATATTTTATATATTATTTGTTTATTTTTTAATAATTTGCCACTTTTTTATAATTTTTAAAAAATTTAAATTTTGTTATTCTTATTTTTTGATTTTTACAAAATTGAACGAATTAAGACATGCATGCCCGAGTTTCTCATTGCAATACTGGAGGGAGCAGCCTGTCATACAAACAACACCTGATCTCTTTTAAATATTTTGAGCCTTATATCAATTATCGATCCCAAATTTTACAAAAATGATATAATATAATTCTCCTCCTCACACGATACCACTTATTTAAATAAATCTACATATTTCCACACACAAAAATATCACAATGCTGTAGATTATAGAAAAAAAAAATACTTCTGGATTCATATCTAGAGCCTCATTTCTGTAGCTGTGTCAGAAAGAAAATGAGGCGAAACTTTTAAGAGAATATATATTTTCGGGAGTTTACATTTGGAGTGTGGTTTTTAAGAGGAATAAAAATTTTGGACCGAGACGCTGCCCGCCAGGATTTCAGTCCGGAGGGCCGAGCTTCGAGGGAGTGCCGAAGGCACGCACGAAAAGCTCGTAAACAATAATCAGATAAACAGTTCAGAAACAATACAAGCAGAATCAGACAACACAGTTTTAGAACAATAGAACGGAAACATTTTACTTAGGTATCCATTTTCGTACATGGAAATATCAAATTTAAATAAAACTAAAATTACATTATAAATATTACAGTATACTATTAAAATGTAATTTTAGTGTTATTTAAATTTGATATTTCCATGTACGAAAATGGATACCTAAGTAAAATGTTACCGTTCTATTGTTCTAAAACTGTGTTCTCTGATTCTGCTTGTATTGTTTCTGAAACTGTTTATCTGATTATTGTGAATGTGCCGAATTTTTTGAAATTTTAAATTTCTCATGGTTCCACATTGGTAACAGAGATAAAGAAAAATAATGTAAATATTTTAGACGAATGTGTGATGTAACTATTTGAAACCCTGAAGAAGTCGGCAAAGTCGACAAAACGTTGGTGGAAAAATGAAAAAATCACACAAAAACTTGTCCTTAATTCACTTTATAAACTCTCATTAATACACATTATATGGACAAAAATTATATTAGTGCTGGTAGGAAAATAATTTATTTTTTAACCCTTAAATTTAAACACATATATCACGGCTTAGAAAAAACTTTATTAGTCATAAAAATAATTTTTTAAGAAAAAAATAAAACCGACTTCAAAAAATTAAATGCAACAAATAAAATACACTAAAAAGGTATAAAATAATTATTATCTTATTTAGTTACAACTAAACGACGAAATATTAACATGAAATTACTTTTTGAAGTCGGTGCCAAACAAACTATACCTATAAGCGAGCATACCCTCCAAACGTACTAAGTAAGATCCGTCGAGTGCGATTCATAAAAGGTATATGTTTGGCACCAACTTCAAAAAGTAATTTCATGTTAATATTTCGTCGTTTAGTTGTAACTAAATAAGATAATAATTATTTTATACCTTTTAGTGTATTTTATTTGTTGCATTTAATTTTTTGAAGTCGGTTTTATTTTTTCTTAAAAATTATTTTTATTTTTCTCTTTTTAGTGATGTTATTAATAGTGATCATATCTTCAGAACTTGACCAAATTAATATGACACCATCCCTAAGACAGCCCCTTTCGGATAAAAAAAGAACCATCGAAATCGGTTCATAAACAAAGAGGTTAGGTCTAAACAAAACCTAATAAAAAAGGTCTAATACCTATGAAAAAAATTCGAAAAAAAATGGGACCAATCGGAAGCTAGACTGGACCCAATGCAAAAAAATTTTCAAAATCGGTTGGGAATTGGCGGAGATATGAGGTAACATAGGCACAAAAAAAAAAAAAAAAAAAATTCAGTCGAATAGAGAACCTCCTCCTTTTTTGAAGTCGGTTAAAAATAAGAAGCATTCGAAGCAATACACTTTTGCCTACATGAAACAAGTTTATTTATTCCTGTGTCATAAAAATCCGGTGTTCTGGAGGCGATGAAGTCGTTACGGCATTTTTGATACCGTCTTGGTGTATGAAGCATTTCTCTCGTAAGAAGTTGTCGAAATGCTTGAAAAAGTGGTAGTCAGGCGAGTGGTCCGGTGACTATGGTGGATGAGGCAGAGTCTCGTAGCCAAGTTGCTACAAGCATCTCGACAACTTCTTGCTTCATACACCAAGGGGGTGTCAAAAATACCTTCAACGACTTCATCCCTTCCAGAACACCGGAATTTTATGGCATAGGAATAAATAAACTTTTTTTTTATTTAATGCAATAGAATGCAAGAAGGAGTGCACCAGTAAAGATGCAGCCCCTATGGATCTCGAAAGACCCTTGCATTACCGAAGAGAAGGGAAAGTTGATTAAGTGAGAGGAGTGTAGACGTAGGTGTCTATGCACCCCGGTTTTGAAGGTTTGAAGATTATAGGTGCTGGGAAAGATGGAGGCTGGGAGAGAGTTCCAGTTCCTTGAAGTCATGGGGATATATAAATTGGCAAATGAAGTGGTCCGGCACTTCACTAATTTGACCGCGAAAGAGTGTTGGGAGTTGGCAAAACGCGTGCTACGTGCAAAGCATGCTTTGGTGGAATTATTGATTTTATCTCATCAGAGCACCTGCCGTGATAGTATCTATAGAAAAAGGGAAAGGGCAGAAACATTTCTTCGATGAGCCAGCGAGTCGAGAGAGTCGGTGAGAGTAGAATCGTCAATTAGCCTGACGGCTCGTTTCTGAATTGCATCAAGGAGTAGCAAGAGAATATTTGAAGGCTCCTCTCCACAGATGAGAGCCGTATTCGAGACAGGGGCGGATTTGGGCCTTGTAGATGGTGAGAAGATGTGGGGGCTTGTAAAATCGCTTGGACCTGAATAAGTAGCCAATCTTCCTTGCTGCAGATTTCGCTACAGAGGAGATGTGTTCATTCCAAGACAGGTCAGATGCGACAGAGACACCCAAAATGTCACACATTTCCAGGGTATTCGAATCGAAGTGAATATCAAGGAAATTTTTCTTTTCGCGCCTAGAAATTAGACAACATTGAGTCTTGTTTGCAATTAAAGTTAACTAAATTTTGGGAGCCCCATTTATTCAATTTGCCTAGGTCGAGAGTAGTTGAGGAGGCAACATTGATTCAATTATTCGGGAGTGAGGGTTTGCCGTGTAGAGTGCTATCGTCGGCGTAACAATGAGTGGGGTTTGCCGTTTGATCGATAAGGTCGTTTATATAAATTAGAAAAGTGTGGAGGAGATTACAGAGCCTTGGGGAACACCAGCGTTTGTGGAGAACGATTCAGATGATATTCCGTCCACCACAACTTGTATACTTCGGTTTGTCAGAAAGCTTTCTATCCACAGTGTTTGTGTGAATCCAAAGGCTGCAGTTTGGCAAGAAGATTTTTGTGCCAAACCTGGTCAAAAGCTTTGGAGATATCAAGGGGGGTTTCTTTTCCGGCCTCTAGAGTTTTGTACTAAATTTTGGGAGCCCCATTTATTCAGTTTGTCTAGGTCTATTATTCAGGAGTGAGGGTTTGCCTTGCTTGTTTCATGTTGGCAAAAGTGTATTGCTTCGAATGGTTCTTATTGTGATTAATAAAGTTTTTTCTAAGCCGTGATATATGTGTTTAAAGTTAAGGGTTAAAAAACGAAATTATTTTCCGACCAACCTAATAATAATAATAATATTAAAGTACCACCCCATCTGTCTGTATTGTCTGTAATGAAAACGTGGGTGTCTCAAAATCTGCTGTAAGAATCCATTACACGCTTGATATATTTAGCAGTCTTGTGAGTGATTTATAAAAGAATAATAATAAAAAAATGTTTTAATCCCTGGAACAATCTTATAAAAAGATTTATTTGTTTTTTCAAAGGAATCAGTCACTCTTGCTGCTTGCTAGGTCACTCGCCAGAGAGCGCTTGATTGTGTATGAAAAAAAGAAAGATGAAAGCCACTGTTGTTTGTAATTAAGAAACTGTTAGATCTATGAAACAAAAGCATGCAAATGACAAGCTGTCGCAAAGGCTTGTGGAGAAAGTTTTCACTTTCTCCCTCCCCCTTCACCCCCAACTGCTGCTGCTGGTTTCTTTCTCCTTTTTTTGCCCGGGCACTTTTCTACAATTCACCCCTCAACCCCAGCCAAGCATGACGCTAGAGAGTTCGTTGTTGTTGTATTTCTTAGTCAAGTGTAACTTACGTCCGCTTAATTGAGCGAAATAGGGAAAATTAAACAGGACGAAATTATACTTTATACTGTATATATCAGTCGACAGGAAAATAAAAGAAATAAAAACGAATCCAGAGAAAGCAAGAGAGAAAGAAAGATTCGTATACGCCTCCGTTCACAATGAAGATAAATGAGGGAATAAATAAAAATTCTTTCAAGACGTTAAAGAAGACGACTTTTCCCTCGTAGTGAGCGGCCCAATTAAACTATTCATTAATTTCAACTTGGTGCAAAAAAAAATTGGAAAGTCATGATCTCAATCCCTATTCTAAATACATATTGTAGATCAGGGTTGTCCAACAATGTGATATTATTATAATATTAGCAAGTTTAGGCCTTAGAAGTGCAACAAATTTATCGCGCAAATTAAAGATACAGACTTTCAGACATCGTAAAGTTCACATCTTTTGAATAATGCGGTTTTTACTTTACCATACAGGGTATGGTCAAGTATTGTAATAGTGCATCAAAAGAGTGTTTTTTTTCCTTCTTTTTTCAGAAATATCTCAAAAACGGCTGCAAACTATTTTGATTAGAAAAATTGAGCAAAACCAGGGCATTTCGCTCTACAAAAAAGCTCTAATAAGTGAACATCGAAAAAATTATATTTTTCGAGATAATAATTGTTTTGTCAAAATGTCTGTTAGTCTGTCTGAGTCCGTTGTCCGTTAGTCTGTGCGTTATCAAATTTTGTGGACGAGCTAGATCAAAAACTAGTGTGAATATCGAAACCAAATTTCACAAGTAGTTTTGCTCTATTGGAGATTAAGAGCTGATTAGATTTTGGTGCATATCGACCCAAAATTAAGAGAGGTGGAGGGGGGGGGGGTTAAAAATTAAAAATATAGGCTCTTGTATCAAACTCAACCAAATTTTGTATACATAATCAGTGGGACCCCAGAGGTCTAAAAATGCAAAAACTAACCACCCAAAATTGGGGGAGGGGGTAGTGGGTAAGGTCAAAAAATGAAAATTTTGGCCATTTACCAAACTCAACCAAATTTTGTATACATAATCAGTGGGACCCGAGAAGTCTAAAAATGCAAAATCTAACCGCCCAAAATAGGGGGGTGTAGGTTCAAAAAATGAAAATATAGGCCCTTGTACCAAACTCAACCAAATTTTGTATTTATAATCAGTGGGACCCCAGAAGTCTAAAAATGCAAAAACTAACCGCCCAAAATGGGGGGGGGGGTGTCAAAAAATCGAAAATATAGGCCCTTGTAACAAACTCAACAAAAATTTTGTATTTATAATCATTGGGACACCAGAGGTCTAAAAATGCAAAAACTAACCGCCCAAAATAGGGGGGGGTGTAGGGTCAAAAAATGTAAATCTTGGCCATTTACCAAACTCAAACAAATTTTGTATACGTAATCAGTGGGACCCGAGAAGTCTAAAAATGCAAATACTAACCTCCCAAAAGGGGTAGTGTCAAAAAATCAAAATATAGGCCGTTTTTTTTTTATAATGATATCGATACAAGAAGAAGTTGCACCAAGAAGGCACAACCTCTGAAGTCCCTGGTGGACCCTTGTAACGTGAAGATAATGGGATATTCAGGGATTGGGTAACAGTCGAAGGTATCTGTAGTAGTGCTTGAAAGATTGAAGGTTATAATTTGCTGGAAAGACGGTCGGGGAAGAGAGTTCCAGTCTCTAGATGTCATAGGGATAAATGAATTGGCGAAAGCGTTTGTTCGATTAGTATCTAGTTTAAGCCCCTGTACCAAACTCAACCAAATTTTGTATGCATAATCAGTGGGCCCCTAGGGGACTAAAAATGCAAAAACTAATCCCCTTCCCTACATAATTATAAATAATTTTATTAAATATTAAATATAAGTGAGAGGGTCAGGTTGGCAAGTGTCAAGTGGATGGCCACATCAGAACACGTGAGCTTATTTGTTATAAATTCTTCATATTTCTGGCTTTGCCCAGAGACATTCTTTGAAAGTATAACTGTTCTATGAGTTTAAAATGGAAGTCCTATCCATATAGTATAATTTAGTGTGATTAAAAATTTTAAAAAATTTTCCTTTGTTTGCTCAGGTCTCTATCTGAAATTGTATGCCTTTTTCTTATTGAATTAGTTAATTAACTAATGAATCAAAGATTCATTAGGGAGGCCCACTCAGGTCCAAATGTGGTCATCATATTAAGGTTCATTAATGATTTGTGAATATAATGAAAGTTGATTTTTCTGCTCAGACAAGCGAAAAAGGGGATAGAGCGTATAAAAGATTGCGAGTCATTGGTAAATAAGATCATTTCACAGAGCTTTGTCTTCTAAGAGCCCGGAAGAAAAGCCAGCTAAGCTTGGCAGATAATTGGATCTACACTACGGTGCAAAAAAATCGACCCACTAATAAAAACTTTATTAAATAGGAAATAAATTTCTGTTTCTTTGTAAGCGCAGATCTCTCAAATGCCTGGACCGATTTAGCTAATTTTTTTTAAATGTTCGTAATAGTCCAATTCAGGTTAATACGTAAAAAAAAAATTCGAAAAGTTACCCGGAAAATTCAGGAAAAACTAAAAAAAATTCAGGTTAGCCAACATAGCTTGCCAAACAATAAAAGAACTAAACTAGAAAAGTAAACATGTGTTGGCGGCCCTGTTTGTCAGATTTTTGAGTGCCATTCATTCTTAATAGTTCTAACCACATTATCGTTGAAGAAGAATTTAATAATGCAACAAAGATTTAAAAAAAAACTATTTATATTTTTTGAAAGTATATTTAAAAACAAAAATTAAAAAATAAACTGCAACGGATCGTTGCTAAACTTTATCCAAATTCATTTGAAATATTAATATGTTTATTTTATTATTATTAATCAGATATCACTTGCAATTTGCAGTTCATGTTGACTTTAATTCAAAAATAATGATCGATTTTAACATCATGTATAACAGTTCTACATTCGATTTTTGACGTTTCGGTTATTATTGGTAACCATTGGTGAAGACATGGAGGAATCGACTTAAAATCAAAAATAGCAATCGATTTCTTCTGTAATACTTGAGGAATAACAATTCTACATTAGATTTTTGACCCTTCGATTATTATTGGTAACCATTGCTGAAGACATGGAGGAATCGACTTAAAATCAAAAATAACGATCGATTCTTATCTAATACTAGAGGAATAACCTTATTGCATTCCATTTTTGATGTTTTGACTATTAATGGCAAGCCTCTACTGAAAACGTGGAAGAATCGACTTAAAATCAAAAAGACTAAATTATTTTATGATAAACAACTCAAGCTTGAGAATAAGAGAATTTTTATAAATAGATTGTATATATACTTTTGTGTCTAGCAAAATGAATAATAATTGTAATTTTCAAGTCTTCTTATCTATAATAATACCTACATATAATATAACTTTTTTTTATTTTCCCCTTAATGATAACAAGTGGATTTTAATACATTTTAAATATTTGTTTCATCTTATTTGTAATGAGTGTATATTGCAGTTAAATAGAATCTTAAATTATATCTATTTAAGACTTTATAATAAAACAATTATATTTATTCTCTGTTACTAATAAAACATCAATAAAGCAGCCACGTGGGGGTCCAGGGGCGAAGCCCCTGAGCTAGCAATGAAGGCCTGCCGAAGGCGGGCCTTGACCTAGTATTCAATAAATATTGTTGATAATTTTCGAATATTATAAAAAAAAAAAAATAATTAAATGATACAATTACAAATTATCATACTTTCTCAATATTACTTTACATTTAAATAAAGTTTTAACAAAAGATCAAATTCCATTTGAAATATCAATAAATTGAATAATTTTGAATTAAGCATCATTGATAGAAAGATAAAATATACAAAATGGATATTTCTCAAGTTCAACCAGTTCAAATTGTGTGTGGCTAATTAATCAAGGGCTAAGTCAACAACAAGTGGCAATTTTACACTTGCAATAAGAAATAAAATAAATAATTTATGGTTCCTTGTAAATAAATAAAAAATGATTTACTATTTAATAAAGTTTTTATTGGTGGCTCGGTTTTTTTGTACTTCAGTGTATATTAATAAAAAAATTGCTTCTTTGATTTTTAAATCCTACTCAAAAGATCATTACACAAATTTCTTATTATATATTATGATTCGCCAATTAAATTGATTAGAAATCTCGTTTATTTTTTAACCAATTTTTCTTACTCTAATTTCTAAATTTATCATTTAATATATTTTTTTAATTTGTCTTATTTTGACCTGCCAATGAAGACCTATTACTTGGGGGTTGTTGGAGCATCGAAACTAACGTTTTGGAGGATATTCCCTCCTTCTCCCTCAATGATCTATTTTAAACCCTGAAGAAAGAGACAAAAATCCTCCGAAAAGTTGGTTTTTGAGTGATTAGAAAAAAATGAATATCCAATAAATCTATTTTATTCGAGCTAATTTTTTTCACTATCCTTGGGATGCCTTTCTATCACTAATCAATTAATATTCCCCCCCACCCCGGTTTTTAGGAATCTCTTAAATTTAAACAAAAATTAAATCACCCATTTATCAATTTTTACTTACTTACCATATAGGGTATTTTTTTTATCAAAATGATGAGAGAAGGAGTTACACCAAAAAGGTGCAATCCCTAAAGGCCTCGGTTGGCCCATCCATCGTAAAAAGAAGAAGAAATAATTTTATGGGCTCCACGGGGGTCGAAGGTATGGGTCAAGTATTGTAATCGTTCGTAGAAAAAAGTATTTTTTTCGAAATATCTCAAAAACGGCTTAAACTATTTCGATTAAAAAAAATTGAGCGAAACCATAGCATTTCGCTATACAAAAAAGCTCTAATAAGTGAAAATTGAAAAAATTATATTTTTTGAGATAATATTTTTTTTGTCAAAATGTCTGTTAGTCTGTCTGGTTGTCTGTTAGTTAGTTAGTTAGTTAGTCTGTGCGTTACAAAATTTTTGTGGACGAGGCTTTAGTTCAAAAACTAGTTTTGAATATCGAAACCAGAATTTCACACGTAGTTTTGGTCCATTGAGATTAAGAGCTGATTACATTTTTGGTGCATATCCGACCCAAAATCAAGGGGGGTGTGGGTTAAAAAATTAAAAATCTAGGTCAATTTGAGCAAACTCAACCAAAATTTTGTATACATAATCAGTGGACCTGCAGAAGTCAAAAATTCAAAAACTAACCCCCCAAAATGGGGGGAGGGGGGGGGGGGGGGGGGGTCAAAAGTTGAAAAATCTTGGCCATTTGCTAAACTCAACCAAATTTTGTATGCACATAATCAGTGTGCCCCTAGGAGTCTAAAAATGCAAAAACTAACCCCCTCCCCTACATGGGTACAGCTCGTTCTATTAAAACACTAACTTCAAGGAACCCGCCTTCGACTGGCCTTTTGCTAGCCGAGGAGGTTTCACCCCACGTGGACCCCCCGTAGCTGCTTTATTGATGTTTTATTAGTTACAGAGAATAAATATAATTGTTTTATTATAAGTCTTAAATAGATATAATTTAAGATTCTATTTAACTGCAATTTAAATGTACTTTAAAAAAAATAGATAAACATTTTTCAAACCTATCTTCAATTAGTTTTTTCGCAAAAAACGAAAATTTCTCGATGATTACCATTTTTAATTTTTTTTCTCATAAAAAAACTTTGACAAAATAATTATCATATTGTATTTATTATTTGGAAAAAATAAATATTTAGAATTTGAGAAAATAAAATAAAATAAAATAATCTATACAATAAAAATGTTACTAAATAAATACTTTTGTAAAAATGCAGTATTAAATTCTTCTTCAACGATAATGTGGTTAGAACTATTGAGAATGAATGACACTCAAAAATCTTACAAACAGGGCCGCCAACACTTGTTTTTTTGCTAGTTTAGTTCTTTTATTGTTTGGCAAGCTATGTTGGCTAACCTGAATTTTTTTTAGTTTTTCCTGAATTTTCCAATTTTCCAGGCAACTTTTCCAATTTTTTTTTACGTATTAACCTGAATTGGACTATTACGAACATTTAAAAAAAAATTAGCCAAATCGGTCCAGGCATTTGAGAGATCTGCGCTTACAAAGAAAAAGAAATTCATTTTTATTATATAGATTAAATATAAAGTGAGGGGCCAGGTTGTATGGTAAAGTCAAGTGGATGGCCACATCAGAACATGTCAGCTTATTGTTTCTAATAACACCACATCCACCATTCCTATAATATATAGACTTGTAAATTCTTTTTTACCCAGATTTCAGTAATAAATCTAGTAAATTCAATAGACTTCCATACTGTCGAGAGTAGTGAGTAATTGCTATTTTTTTTTTTTTAATCCACATCAAAAGGCCCATTAGAATTTCATTGGAATAATTATTTTCTAGAAACATGTAGAAATACTAAGTATCTCCTTTTAAAGAAAATGTTTATTTTTTTTTATATACTATATAGAATAAACTATTCATTTATTTTAATGTTTAATACTGAAAATGCGCATATAAAACATGAGTTTCATAACATATCACATGGCTTAGTCAAAGGATTTAGAACATAAATGAAAATATAGAAAGTATTCTCACTAACTTTAAATGATTAAATAAAAAAAAATAGATTTCTCTTAAAGTACTACAAGTAATTATAAATACAGTGGTGTGGCCAAATTATTAGGGGGGGTAATCTTTTTTTTCTAATTGTCAAGTTTAAATGAATTTTATAAGCAAATAAATTGTTTTTTAAAAATTTTATTTTTACTTTACTACGGGTATGGTCAATTATTGTAATACTGCATGAAAAAAGTGGTTTTTTTTCCTTCTTTTTTTCAAAATCTCTAAAAAACGGCTTAAACTATTTCGATTAAAAAAATTGAGTGAAACCATGGCATTTCGCTATACAAAAAAGCTCTAATAAGTGAACATCGAAAAAATTATATTTTTCGAGATAATAATAGTTTTGTCAAAATGTCTGTTGGTTAGTTAGTCTGTGCGTTACCAAATTTTTGTGGACGAGCTAGCTCAAAAACTAGTATGAATATCGAAACCAAATTCCACAGGTAGTTTTCGTCCATTGAGATTAAGAGCTGATTAGATTTTGGTGCATATCGACTCAAAATTAACTGGGGTGGTGGAGGGGTTAAAAATTAAAAATCTAGACTCTTGTACCAAATTCAACCAAATTTTGTATACATAATCAGTGGGACTCCTGAAGTCTAAAATTACAAAAACTAACCGCCCAAAATGTCGAGGGGGGGAGGTGTAGTGTCAAAAAATGAAATTCTAGGCCCTTGTTCCAAACTCAACCAAATTTTGTATACATAATCAGTGGACCTGCAGAAGTCTAAAAATTCAAAAACTAACCGCCCAAAATGGGTAAGGGGAAGGGTAAAAAATTGAAAACCTTTGCCATTTACTAAACTCAACCAAATTTTGTATACATAATCAGTTGACCTACAGAAGTCTAAAAATTCAAAAACTAACCGCCCAAAATGGGTAAGTGGGAGGGGGAGGGTAAAAAAATGAAAACCTTTGCCATTTACTAAACTCAACCAAATTTTGTATACATAATCAGTTGACCTACAGAAGTCTAAAAATTCAAAAACTAACCGCCCAAAATGGGTAAGGGGAAGGGTAAAAAATTGAAAATCTTTGCCATTTACTAAACTCAACCAAATTTTGTATAAATAATCAGTGGGACCCCAGAAGTATAAAAATGCAAAAATTAACCCCCCCCCCCCAACATGATTATAAATAATTTTAGTAGCGAGGTTGTATGGTAAAGTCAAGTGGATGGCCACATCAGAACACGTCAGATTATTTATTTTTGTTGCTGATATCATTATTATTCGCCTGATATGAACTCCTTAGAAAACATATGGGGGTACACGAAACAGGAGATCGCCAAAGAAATCATCACCATCAAAAGGGACTATTGATAGAAACCCTTATCAAAGTGTGGCATCACAGTTCCAAGCACCAAAACAACGCAAAATTATGCATAAAAATGATTCCCCAACGCCGAGGCCTAGAAGGCGTAATCGCAACAAAGGGCGGGCATTCACAAATATTAAGATTTTACTTAATTTTTAATATTATTAATATTAATTTTTTATAAAAAAAATAACTAGATAATCTGAATAAGTAGGTAATTATGTGGTTTTATATTTTAAATAAAGTATTTCTAATGAACAAAAATAACTTCGAGTCGCAAAATCATTTATTTTCTCATTAAATTCATTTTAACTTGATAATTTCTAATGACACTAATAATTCGGCCTCAATCTTGAGTTGTTTAAAAAAAAATAGTCTTTTTGATTTTTAGTCGATTCTTCAACGTTTTCAGTAGAGATTGCCATTAATAGCCAAAACATCAAAAATGGAATGCAATAAGGTTATTCCTCAAGGACTAGATGAGAATCAATCGTTATTTTTGATTTTAACTCGATTCCTCTATGTCCTCAGCAAAGGTAACGGATAAGAAAACAACGGAGTTGCTATGGTTACTTATAAAATTTCCTCCCAAATTTTGAGCATTTCACAGAGAGAAGCCTATCTATTCTTACTTAATCAAGTTTAAATGAGCTATATTAAGACGATCAAATGAATGAATTTTAAACAATTTAAAATAAAAAATTAAAAAAAGGTACTATCTTACTCTTGAGTAAATTACTTTAAAATATAGTTTTACTAAAAACTTTATTTAACCTTTTTTGTGGTCCCCAAGGTACTTAATTAGGATATTAAATTTCATCAAAATTGGTTTAGTCATTTTCAAGATATTTAGAAAAAACTAAAAAAGTACTGAAATAAAGTACTAATGTTTGTGAACCGATATGTACCAAAAACTAATCAGCGCTTCATTTTTTAAAATAATGGTAGGTTTTCAATTTCATTTCAATCGGTGCAACGGTGTGGAAAAAATCGTGGACGAAATAAACGATAACATCCATCCATCCGCACACAGTTCCAAAAAATGGCACTTTTTGGCCTCTCGACAAGACCCCATGTAATTTTTGGCAAAACCGCCACGTGCTAAAATTCAGTCTAATTGAATACTACAATTTGTGACCTTAATTTAGTCCATGGGTTCCGTAGTCTTTTCCTGAGGACCCTTTGAATTCTCACTTGCCGCGAAACCGATTCGCATTGGATAAAGTAAAAAATAAATAAAAATACCTAGTTATTACCGCATTCATGTTAACTGATTTTTCATGTTAAGCGTTTTTGCGTTAAACAATTTCCACTCTATATAACCGTAAAATATGAATTAAATATTTTTGAGAGCGAAATTTTCCTGGTTAAAAAATAATTTATTTTTTCGATATTTATATATAAATTTATTAATATAAATCTCCAGAGAGCTAATAATATTTACATGATTATATATTTAATTATTCTTTAATAAATATCTACATAAAAGTTAAATCTTTTGGGATTAATTCTCATTAATTGATTAAAAACATGAATATCAAACGTGTATATCTAGAACTAATGAGCGCATACATATATTATGGCCCTTATTAAAATCCAAAAGTAATTACATTCATTTATGATTACTAATAGGCTCTCCCACTGATTATACTATTATAATATTCCCAGATTATGAAACATAAATTGTAGAGTGAGAGGTCTATTGGTCCCAGCGGCCTACCCCCAATGGATAATATTCATAAAATTGACTCTAAAAGTTGAAAAAGCAACCATTAACCAGCGTATTATCACGATCTTATTATTTAATGTTGATCAGGCCAATAAGTTTGGGTGAATGTTATCAGCTCGGCTCCAGGGAGGGAGTTGGTAATCCATCAGGCGCAAAAGGCTCAAGAAAAGAGAAGAGCAATGCCGGGCCGATGATATCTAGAACGTTAACAGGACCTGGCTGGCCGAAATCCCAAATCCCGGGTGGCTTGTGTACTTCTCTCCTCTGCAAATTACTAGCAACTCAATCATGATAAACGATCGACAAAATATTCTTGGAGCCCTTAATTAAACCAATTTCCCATTTACTTTACTACAAGGAAATCATGAAATAAGAAAGAAACAATTTTAATAAATAAATAGAAACTAAGAGGTTGTCCTCTGCTTGATGCAAATAAACATACACACATATATATCTGTATATACCGGGTGAGATTTTTTATCTTGAGACAGTCTTATAACTCAAAAACAGTGGATTATATGAAAAAAAGTTTATTTATATGAAGGGGAAAACTAAAATACGCTATTGTTTGTCGATCTAAAACAAGCTTTCAAGGGTATTTCGAGGTCAACTTCTGTTTTTAAATGGATACCTATATGTTTCTGTACATATTCTGAATCTACAAAAAAAACTAAACAAGTTTTATAAGAATTATTTTTACACGACATAAAATAAAAAAAAATATTAAATCAATTAGATCTAGAAAAATCGGTTGTCTGTAAAGTCGGTTTACTGACGATAGTTGAACGTGACAACGTCATAAGAAAATACTGATGGAATGGTATTTTCTTATGACGTTGTCACGTTCAACTATCGTCAGTAAACCGACTTTATAGACAACCGATTTTTTTCATAAAATTCTTCGTTCAGAAAATCATTTTAAATTTACAAAATACTTGAATAAAATTTATTGTTTAAATTTCTACTCGACTGTTAAAATTTAATTTTTGATTTTATTATTTTATAATAACAAATTTTGTATTGACATTATTTCTTTCAGCAAGTAAACTGAATAAAAGTTGTTGTTCAATTAGTTACTTAATTATTTTTGCAAATTTAATTGTAATTTGTTGTAAAAAGTAATAATTTTGAATAATTTATTATAAGAATAAACTGTGATTAAATTATTGTTCATAAATCTTAAATTTAAAATTTGGAAACATCATTAAAATTTTTGTAACTGTAGCTTTTAAAAAGCCCGCCTCAATCTTTGTCGCTCGTTCCGCGCTCTCGCTTGCACTTCAAGCCTTAAATGGAACGCCTCAGAGCGAGGTAACGCCGCATGAGTCATGTTTTTCGTGCGTGCAGCCGGCTCCATCGAATTATAAGACGTTGAAAATCTTAATAATTATTTTTAACAATCATTCAACTTAATTATCAAATAATAATGATCTAATATTTAATTATTAAATAAATAATTATTAAATTGAAAAGTCACAACAATGAAAATAAGTCTTTATAAAAATATGAAAACTTCGTTATACTCAGATTTAAGAGATTATATTCTACTTAATAGAACTATTTAAAATTCTTGAGTTTAAAAAAGTTTATTTCTCATGTCAATCCAGTAGATAGTAATATTGTATTACTATAATAAAAATGGAGCATTTTTGGTTGAAGACAGAATTGAAATGGTCTTAATTTATGGGGTGAATGTGGAAGAAGTATTATGGGTCTGCCATTGAAATGGTTGCCGATCGTTTTCCTGACAGAGATACACCCTCCCAAGCTTCAGTTCATCGTGTTATAAATTTGTTAAAAAACAAGAAATATAAA